>CADDXX010000012.1:3448497-3542613 GCA_902810485.1 Alauda arvensis
TTTTTTTTTAATTTAACTTGTTAGGGAAAGATGCAGAATGTAAATGTCCAGTTTACCAGCTGGCAAAGTGGACAGCAACACTGTTTTCTGTCCAAAAAATTTGACGTTTTAGACTGGTTTAGCACAGGACTCATGCCAAATCAGTATGGCACCCTCACTAGTGATTTTCACATTATAACAGCCAAAAAAAAAGATCCAGAAAAGATCCTGCTAAATTCATTTTCATATCTTGATACCTAGTTACCAGCCTGTTTTCTACCTTCAAAGCCCAAATACATTTATGTCATTTTCCAATTTTTTTTCTTTGTGTCCTGCTCAATTAAACCCAGCAACCAACTGAAACGCAAAGTASCAGAGCATRCACTTGTTTGCTACCATAACRCAATCTACACAATGTATGTGGATTGATAKTCTTTATTCAGTGGCCTGAAACAAAATGACTCACATTGCATTCAGGGTGAATTTATAAAAAAAATGTGAAGGACTAAAACCATTATCATAAATTGTTAATGAAATATTTGCATATAGTGACAGACCGTATCTGTTAGAGATATTTTTTCCTATACACCACAGCCATACATAACAAACTGGACTCATGTAATCAACATGATTAAGCAAGTCAATTTTCAARAGCCCTTAAATGTCTTTGGAGCCCATGATGTGTTTTTGATCAYGGGACTACATGAGATATTTAAGGATATTACAGCACCCAACAGCCACTGGTTTATTTCACCTCTTAACTGGAGACCTAATGTAGAATTAATTTTATTTAGTTTCCACAGTGATGATGCCTATAGTTGCATTGGTTGTGTAGACTTCTTTTATAATTAACAGGACAGATGAGATGCAATTCATCCTTAGATTTCTACATCTGCATAAGAACTGAGCCCTCAAGTGCCCTGTCTGTTTTTAAATAATGAGAGAATTGAAAACTTCCTCGATAATGGCACTTGAAATGACGTGACTCTTACAATAGCTGCTTTTGTTCCAATAATTCTGACCTAACTCACCTGTCCTAAGCTATTTTTAAAACCAAGGTTTAGGTATTTAAATAACTTAGACTGTGAACCACCTCACAGAATTTAATCTAAAATTAAACATCTAGCCTAAACAAGGCTCCAAGTGAATGAGAAGGAATAAGATCTCAAGGAGGGCAATTATCCTGACTTAGATATGACGTCTAAGATAGCTAAGACCAATCACCCTATGGAAGTGCTATGGTTAAAGCTGAGAAAACTAACTTAGGCTAGATATCTAACACATAAAGAGCTGTCATTGAAAGATGAATCTGGCCCTTCTGTCCATTCACAGTATTTTACAGTATCTATTACTCAATTTTTATGAGTGTGTGTCCTATTTAGAGATGCACTCATCATGTGTAAAGTTGTTCTGCATGCTACAAGGAGGAAAGTATCTCCAATTATTTTTAGCAAAAACCTCTCACAAAGTATAATATATGGGAAACTTGATGAAACTGGCATTCATGGCACCTGATTTCATTCCTGGCAGCAGCACAGCCTTCCTGTGGCTTTCACCTAAGTCATTTAATCTGTGCTTCTCATCAGTTCCCCGTTTGTAAAGAGGAAGAATGATACTTGCTGATTTCAATGTTATGTTAAGAGGCAAAATCCATTAATAGTCATGAGGATATCAAATACTATGGTAATGAGCGGCTCAAAATTACACAGAAATCACCAGSCATCTACTGCTGCTAGAAAGCAGCTTCCAGGCAAAGCATGTCAGGCATCTACATGCTACTGCAATGTGGTCCTCAGAAATACAGGTCAGTAAATAGTTGCTGGATTCCCCCAGAACTATATATTTCAATGCCTATTTGGAAAAAACCCCAAAGCTTCATAAATACAATTTACTCTAAAACACRGGTGCTAAGACAGCTAAAGGTACATGAACAAAGTAGCTGTTAAACATTCTGTTTGCTCCCTAAAAATGGCATCCATTGAAAAAACTGCAACCTTCCCCTCAAATTGTGAATTGTCCYATTCAGCCCAAATCTATACTTTTCAGGGAATAAAATTTGGAGTAGAAAAAGCTCTACTTATAAGCTCTATTTATGGTATTTCAACCATAAAATAAAGTTCTTTTGTGTAATATTTGTTTGTAGAGACTTGTCAGGACCTTTAGATTATAAATTACAGTATGACATAGCCATAAAGGCTGGATAATTGTAACCATTTATTCTTTACTCTCTATTTTTCAGGTTAGGATGGTTTCCCTTGAGTCTTAGAACGATACTCGGTTTTTAAGCAGTGGAAGTTCAATCATTTGATGTAAATCAAGGGTAATATAAATTAAATCTCTGGGCTGACACAGGAATAACAGGTTAACTACAGATTGAAGTATTTTCAGTAACACTGAGATTCAGATACCAAAACAAAACTGAAATGCTCTTGGATGCGCAAAACTCCTGCAAAACACACCTCATGAACACAGTGATTCCTGGCCATGTCAATTAATTTTCAAATGATGATTTAATAGCAAAGAATTATAGAATGGTTTGGGTTGGAAGGAATCATAAAGATCATTTATTCCAATCCCCCTGCCACTGCACGTATGCCTTGAGCCATTTTAAATCTGCTTTTACTCTTTGGATATTGTCTTTATTTTCCTTTTGCCCTCCTCCCCACATCTAAAAGCATCTGCTCAGTAGTAGCCTTGCAGACACCTTTGGACAAAAGTATAACAGTAGATGTAAAGCCTATATCTCTGAAACACAATTCAATTACTTGTTTCTTTAACTGCATGTAAAAGTCTCAGAGGAAAGCAAATCTACTTTCTGGAGTCAGATTGTTTTTACTGCTCCTATAAATCAAATAACCATCTGTGTGTTTCAAAATTAGATTGTGGAGACTATTGGTCCATAATGTAGACTAAGCACTTTATTTATATGTATTATGCACTTACAAAAACTCCAAGAATTAGTTCCATAACTTAATTAGGCAGCTTACAGTACGAAACCAGTAGCACTCTTTGGACTAGTAAAAATACTTACAAATATGTCATCTAAAATACAGATTAAAAAGTGATGGACTGACATGGCTCTCCATGGAGCATCCCAAATTTATTTTTCCTGAGTTTTTGGGCTACTCTGCTGGCCCCTAGTCAGATTGGAAGAGTAAGTTCAGAGCATCAGCTCCTTGTTACCACAGGAGCRCCCAAGGAGACAAGAAAGACAATCACTTATAAAGAGCTGGAATTTGCCTGACTGGAGAGTCATGGAAAATTGGATAAGGCAGTATTTTGAAGAAAACATCTAACTGGACCAGTGCACCACAATTCACAGACAAAATTAAACTGGAGTAGAGACGAGGGGAAAATAAGAAGGATTGCTGTTAGTAGAATGAAATGAAAGCAACCACAAGGTGATGAACATGAGAATAGAAAATACAGAACAGAGGATACTGGAACAGGTTTAATTGGAAATCAAACTGAATATACAAGGGGCAATATGATACAATGAAGAAAGGGATCTGAACACAGTGTATGGGTTAGCATTGTATTGACAAACTACTGGGAGTTTGTGATCTTCCAGCAGGTATTTGGAGGACCAGTCTGAATAGATTGCCAGAGATAAACATTTGGTTTCTTCTGACGCTTATGGAGCTCAAATGCGCATTCCTCTTCCCACTACAAGTAACAGCCATCAAAGCTGTAATTGATGCAAGTTAATCTGTTCAGCTGATGCTGGTGCAAACTGTGGAACTGAGTTTCAATGCAGTAGATACTGGCTCCCTGTTCTCAGGTCACAAGAGTGAACACATGCATATTTCCTGAAAGCTCATCAAAGCTATCCAAGCGATGGAAGAAGTCCTAACTTCCACATGCACCTGAGATCCTAAACACTGGGGTTCAAACCTTCCCTCTGAATTAAATAAAAGCTGGGTGGAAAAGAAATTTGAGTTCTATAAAAAATTACACTTTTTTTTGTTTTTGACAGAAAAAAAAAATCCTTCAAATAAGTTTTGACTAAGTACTTTCTACTTTATTTTCTTCATTTTTTATTTCAGCTGTTGAACCAAAAATAAATGACTTTTACTTGCCTACTGTACAATTAAGAATGTAAAGATATCCTGCTTATAACAAGAACTTAAAAGTTCTTGTTTTAGCTAAAGTTATGATAATCCAGAAGCGACAAAACAGGAATTCACATGAATCCCAATTACCTCTGAGTGAAAGAAGGTGATTCCAGGCAGGTATAGGAAGGAAAGAGAGGCACATCACTAGTCAAATGAAGTTGCAAGACTATAAAAGTTTGTTGTGAAGTTCCAGCTATTAAAAAAAACAACAGGTGGTGTAAAGAGGATCAAGAGTTAAATGTAGTAGCCCAGTCTTAGCAAGCAATGGGATTGTGGTGACAAATCCAAAAGCTGAGCCAAATGAAATGGAGAGAAAAGAGATAGTAGATGGAAAAAGGGCAAAAACTGAGACGTGTAGGTATCACTTACACTGAATAGTAGCTGAAGCTAGGGGACTGGGTGGGAAGCAGCAGAGGTGTCAGAAACTACACTTGTAAAGATAAAGGTTCTAGAATATTAACAAAATAGCTTTGGCTTAGTACTTATGAACTAGAGAAATCATCCAGTGAAAATTAATTTTGTTCTTTAACTGATTAGAATCACTGAGATGTAGCTTAGATTTTTTCCAAGTGTAGTTATGAAAAATCTTAACCCAGAAATATTTCAGAAGCAYTTTGTTGATCGTATTTGACAGTTTCCTGTACTAAACTCAGCTGGTTTATTACAATTGTCATATGACATTACTTTTGCCTGAATGGGTAAATATCTATCAGTTAATTTAAGACTGACTTTACATGAATGTTCAGTAGCATGCATTTGGGAAAAAAAAAATCCTCTAGCAAGTATTGCAATTAAAAAGAAAAAAGCAACCTTGTCACACCCACACACTGTATACAAAATCCTTCCAATCCTCAACTAATGTTAAATGATCTCCAACCACRCTGTGTTCATTTCATACTCGATTTCTTTATCTCCTAAAATTACAGCTCACTGTGAAAACTAGCCCAAGCCCACACCACCTTCRAAGAGGATGGCAATGTGCATCTGCAGATTTTCGAAATAGGGTAACCTAGGGTATGCCTTTGCATAAGTTTTCTCTAATTAACAAGGAGATTTGGGAAAAAAACCCCAAACCTCCCTAAAAGGAACCAAAATCCCACAAGAAGGACCAAGCAAACAACTCTCTCCACAACTGTCCCCATTCAGGCTTGCTCAGATTCCAGGGATATAAATGCTCAMAACAGTTCTAAAAAAAGTGAGCAGTGATATGAGCTTCAGCAGCAGCTGATAGGAGAGACGTGTTAAAATTGATTGTTCCCTGTCAAAACATCAAGGAACTGGCCAATACATTCTGCAAAGTTGTCAGAGCAGATGATGTAACAGAGAAGTGCAGCTATACATTACTTAGCAGCTTCCTTTCCTGCCACTAGCAAGTCATCTGCTTCATCCGTGCTGTGACCTGTTGGGGGCACTCAGGTATAGCAGCAGATTGCTTGCTCCTGTGTTTTTTGTTTTCCCTCCCAGCCTTCAGATGTAGCTGCTATTTTATTCATGAATCACAATATTCCATTTAAACAATTAAACAAGGATTTTTTTTATCACTTTGGGGACAAGAGGGAAGTTTCTCATAGAGTCATTAGGGAGACTCCAAACAGTTCACTGCAAGGCATCTTGCTATGCTGGTATATTGWGGTGTTTCTGCTTGGAGTGTTTTCTCTGGCATTGGCTTGTAGGATTACCTGCCTTCCACTGTATTTGAACAGAGCTTATATTTGGTGCATTTTTAGCATATATTTGTAAGCAGCTTGTAGTATCAGCAATTGTAGAAACATTTACTTGCAGAGACAGCCAGCCTGACAGGGCAAATGGCTACTGYGGGAGACTTTCTCACCTTGTGCTATTTTTCAGTAGCTCCCCMCTTCACTAAATCTTTCAATCCAATCCTGACTGTATCTCAGACACTTAAAAAATGGAGGAGTCAGCCAGCAGATTGGGCTGCACCCATTAAGCTAGGGGAAATGGATGGAGTATGAAAAGTGAGAGCAAATTGCAAGAGAAAGCTCAGCAGAGCTTTGGGCAATTAGAAAGCTTCAGGCTTACCCTTCCTGGGACTCCACGTGCAGGAGGCTCTCTTTGTCTTGTACAGACCTTTGTGGACCAGGAGAGTCTGTGACAAGGGTGTCCAAAAGAAACCAGACAAGAGTTTCTGGAGACTCTTCCTGGGTCAGACTCTCTGGCACCATCTCAGAGTCAAGYACAAAGCAGGGCAGCAATCTGTTGCTGTGTGTCTGTATTGCATTTTCAGCCAGTCACTCTGGAAGCTGGTTTTATGTGGTAAGTTTGGTATCCACAATGCATTTCATGTACCAGGGAAACTTGTACTCTTCTATTTCATCATGCAGACTATGATTATGTCTTTCCATAAAGTCCAAAACYGATTCCCTCTTTAAAAACTGTCTTATTGCCACCAGCTAAACTTTAAAAGATAGACTTTCCAGTTAGAATAAATTTCCCATAATGTATATTTCTAATGGAATAGCAGACATGGAAATTTTACATGTCCAGGAGACTACCAAGAAGTTYGATTATTTCAACAAGAGTCTTGTTTTTATACAACTCCTTTAAGAAAATATTAATCATTAACTCTTCCCACTTCTATTTTTTAGCATTAGTTTTTCATTAATGCTTACATTTATATACAGATATTTCAGATAGAGATGTTTTCAAGAGGTTTGATCCTGAAAGYTACTCAAAACCTTTCTTTCCTAATGACATCAATAAATGTTATTTACATTTATATGAGCATTTGTATCATCAGTTTGTTTATATTTTTGTTTACAGGAAACAAATGCCCAATGAACAAAAGAGGGACACAAGGGTYTTTTTGCTTGAACTCTGAGGAATGGGAGATATGCAACATGGGAAGCATGCTGGTGCTGGTGGAGTGGTGGAAAGGAAAGAGGATGGGAATATTTTGTCTTTCACTACTGAGAGGTATAATAGGATCTCAAGTCTGCAAGTGATTTGTAAACAAAGAATAGATGCTTTTCTAGGCAATATACTGCAGTTTAAACAAGAATTAATCCMAAAAAGTCATGTAATGTGTATTCTAAAGTAGATCAGAACAGATTATCACAATAGTCCATTCTGCTTTTATAATCTGGCTTTAAATACATAAGCACTTTAAAAATAAATCAAGATTGGATATGAATCAGGAACATGTCCCTGTTTTTCTTTGGCTATTGCTTAGAGTGGAAAAATATCTGATGGTTTATAATACTGAAATTTTAAGGAATCTGAATAAAACAGTGTTATAATTAATTATGAATTTTTCTATCTAGTAAGCATGATAACAGAAAAAGAAACATTTTAGATATTTTTAAAAAGCAAATATATCACTAAATAAACATAAGGACTTTGCCTGTAATTCCTTTCTTTCTTTATTTAGATGTATTTTAATTATTTTCCGTCTTGGTTGTGCACCGACCTATTTCCTGAATATCAAAGTGTGCGCTAACTTTAAACAAAAGCTACTGTGGTCTTCAGTAGACTCATGATAACAATGCTTTTGTAGGGACAGAATATATTTGCAACAATCCTTACACTTGTCTGGGCTGATAGAATAATTCAAGCCTCATGGCAATGTTCACTATTTGCAAAGAAAKTCCATCAGTTAAATATTGCTCTGTCAGTGGTCCTTAGTCAGGCTAAGGTCCACAGCTCCATTCTAGGGCTTTTCCAGGGGAGCTGTCAAGTCTGTCTGATTCAGTCCTCTCTCATACTTGCAGCCCTTCTGTTTAGCTGTTCCTTACTTCAAATTTCTCCTTTTGTCCCATACTTCCTAGACTGCTTAGCTTCACCTCTTCACACAGCTTAAGTGCAGATCTTCCTTTATTTACCAGTCTCTTCAGCAAGCTTCTGTATTTGGTCATTCCCTTCCAGCCCTTGGTCCACTCTCCTTGTCAGATCCTTATCCTAATCATTCTGGTTTCTACTCCCAACCCTCCCATAAAACAACCCCATCTCTTCATTCCAACCAAGCTTCATCTCACTCTGCCCTCCATTTGTCAGGTAGCTCTAATCAGTCTCTTGACCCCACCAATCCTGGTCATAACTTCTTTTATTTCCTCTTCCTAAGTCCTCAATCTCACCAGATTCCTGCTTCCAGTATCTCTTGCTAAGGAAAAGCKGAGTCCCTCAGAAACATGACTGATGACTCTCTACAACTGAAGTGGGGGGCTGGTGGAGGAAAACTGGAAGCCTAGAAATTGTAACAGCAGCCATAATTGTAATWAAAAACAGGGAGAGTGACAGGGAAAGGAGAAGCAACAGGGTGTTCTYGACAATACAATCTGATTTTAAAATGATGAAACAAGACTTTGAATTAACCTCTTAGGAGATGCTCCTACTTCTGTCACAGCCCTCATACAACCTTGTGCAAGTCCCTTGGTGCCAGGTTCATTAAGATGGATATTATGTACAGCACACTAATGCTGGGCTTTCAGCCCCTTGGTCCCTGGCACCTGCAGCTGCGTGTCATGCAGTCAGGCTTTGTAACCACTACCTTAGGAGGGATACTTCAGAGAAAAAGACAACTTGAACTTCAGAAGCATTGGGCTTTTGAAAGTTCAACTTATCTCTTAAAATTAAAGGCCATTTCTCAATACCTCTGTATGTTAATTTCATTACTGACAAAGTAATAACTGACCTTCTTGAGTGTTGTGAAGTATACTTCGTTTATGCTTTTCTAAGGTCCTTCTACAGAAAGAGTTTTCTGAGTGCAAAGCAGAGCTATAATTATGAGAAACACTCTTTTAAAAGAGAAAAAAGGACACACAAAAGGATGCATAATATCATSAGTAGCCGTAAGTACCAATCCTGTAGTCAGATTCTTTTGTTTACTGCTGTAGTCAAAAGAGGAAAAACTGAGGCAGGTAGCAGATGTACCAATTAATAACCTGTCAAGGCTGATGGATAGAATGAAAAAAAAAAATCCCCAACTCTCACATATGACTCCTGTGTGGGTATTTTTCCCACATTTCAGATCTTTGGGGGTCATGAGATACACTCTGTTTCCCTGGAGAGAGATGAAACTGTCTCATTAGCGTCTATCTTTCATGACATTACRACGCTGCCTTTGAGATGCTAACTCACCTGTTCTTCTCCCAGAATCCTGAAGTGATGAAGTTCTTTAATCAAGGAATCTGGACAGCCAGCTGTTGGAAAGAAACAAAAATAGGCATTTTAGAGCTTCCTGTCAGTGCAGCTTCAGCATAAGACACATAGATGCAGAGATGATAGAATATACAGATTACCTTAGATAAAGAAGATTAGAAAGATTAGCCATGGCTCTGCAGGCCCCAGAAAACTGAAAACCATCTATCAAATAATCCTTCCACATTTCTGAGCATGCTACCAAGAACACTTAGAAAGGTTATATACMGAATATTTTAGCCCTTTCCCCAAAGGACTACAAACAAAAGCAAGATGAAAAGGGCAGCACTGTCTGCCAGATACCGCCAACCCTTASTATAAGCCACAAAGCCTGTTAAAAGAGGATCTCACATCAAAATGTTGGAGCTGCCCAAAGCTGAATTCTGATTCACACAACAGGTTTGGACTCATTTCTAAGAATAATACATGCTTTTCCTGATTCCCTGAAGGATTTAATAGGCCCCACAGATTGCTTTGAKTTTGGCTGTCACAAATATAACCCATTTCACATATATATGGCTGTTACCCACTGGTGTTAACACACAAACCAAGAACACAGGCAGAGGAGGGATTTACCAGAATTTTGCAATGAGTTTAATTTTCAATCACTACAAACTTTCACATCTGTACCAGCCAGTAAGAAAGAATATGTCTTGCTAGCTGCCATRCCACTTTAGTGACCTGTCCAGACTGYGGTTTTCTTCCATGACTGCTGTACACTCCATCTGTAAATGGCTTTTGTACACTACTAGACTAATTCCTGTYSAGGGATGAAACTCTTTTTACCATAWATTGAAGCATCTCTTTGTGWACAGAGAAARTTTCTTAAAAGGAATTCAGAGCATAGCTCCCCCTCAGAAAAYGTGAGGAACCACAGTCTTTATCAACCTGGTTTTCTGCTGCTACAAACAGTTACCTTTCATTCTTAATGACTGCCATCATAAGAATACAAATGAATTTGTATGTAACTATCAGGAAGTCTCCACCAGCACCATGGTTTTACTCAAGGCCAATGAGACATGGCCAACACTCACACTTTCTGCTGTCACAGCTGTCTTAGGGATGCAGAAGGAAAAGACTACMCTTGAAAGCAACATAACTAAAAAGGCAAAAAATGAACAATAGACACAATTACACTAATACAAGCCTTCACATAATTTTTCCACTTAGGGAACCGATTTAAATGTTACTCAAGTCAGTCTTTTACTGGTAAATGCTTTATCTTCATTCTGAGGAGGAACAGGTGAAGAATGCACCACCTACGCAACTTCATCAAAGGTAAGACAAGGTTTGAAGTTGGCCCAGGTTTAAGCATATAGTAAGAATTGCCTATTAATGAATAGTCTCTTACTAAATATTAGTATTTCTTCCCATTTAATGAAACCTATGATATTCTTACAGCTTCTTTTCACCACCTCTTCCTCATGTGCAAGCGTATTCACATATTTGAATGTGTGTTTTAGTGCTAAGTGRTTATTTCTTATTCAGATTTTATTCTTCTTGACTTCTAGAACCACAACCTGTGTATCACTATTAAATTTCTTTTCTYATTTTCTTCATGCTGTTTATTCTTTCTCTTTCTCAATGTACTTAATTGTCCTTGCTACTCCTACCACAGAATCACTGCTAYGTAGCACTTTCTTGTACTCTCACTGGGATTTACATCTCCATCCAACTCTCTCTCACTAACTTCTTGACCTAAGCCCTGAGTTGTAGTCCAGAACTGTTGTCTTCTCTGTGTTTCAAATCAAATCTTATTGTATAAAACATGGTTCCTCTCTCTTAGCCTCAAGCTCTTACATAATTAGCAATATATTTTCCTGCAYGTGATTTTCCCTGAAAATATCTGCATTGATTGCATGCTGCCATAGGAATTTCTAAGTGTAGAGGATAATTATGATTTCATGTAATGCTGCCTGGTAATCTTTGACAGATGTTAGCTTTAGAACACCAACTAAACAGCATTCTGCTTTTTGGAAGCTGCTTCTTACAGCTTCTACTTCAGTCAAGTATTTCTTTCTTCCCTTTTATCCTTTCCAATTTATTATTCACAAAATTCCTTAAAATTGGAAGGTTTCCTTTTTCTTCCCGAGCAAGAACTTTTTCTCTCCATTCTCCTTGAAATCATATTTCCTGAGTACTGTTGTTTCCYCCCCAGAAATCCATCCTATTCTGCCCTCACACATAAATTATATAATCTCCCCTTTATGAACTCCTAACATGCATCCTCTCTTTCTTMCATACAGGCTGGGATCTATGGATTAAGAGCAGCCTTGCCAAGAAGAACTTGGGGTGCTAGGGTGAGAGGCTGGACATGAGCTGGCAAGGAGCAGCCCAGAGACCAAATATGTCCTGCATCCAAAGCAGTGTGGGCAGCAGGGTGAGGGAGGGGATCCTGCCCCTCTGCTCTGCTCTGCTCTGGTGAGATCCCACCTGCAGTGCTGCATCCAGCTCTGGGGTCCCCAGAACATCAGAAGGATGTGGATGTGTTGGAGTGGGTCCAGAGCAAGTTCACCAAGATCAGAGGGCTGGARCAYYTGCCCTTTTAAGAAAGATGAGAGATTTGGGATYGTCCAGCCTGGAAAACAGAAGGCTCRGGGGAGACATTATAGCAGCCTTCCAGWACTTGATGGGGGCTTATAAGAAAGATGAGGACAAACTATTTATCAGGACCTRTGGTAAAAGGACAAGGSGTAATGATTTTAAACTTGATTTGGATTAGATATAAGAARTAAGTGTTTTTACAKTGAGGGTGGTGAAACACTGGAATGGGTTGCCACATTCAAGGTCAGGCTGGCCAGGGCTCTGAGAAACCTGACCTTGTTGAAGGTGTTGCTGCTTACTGCAGGGAGGCTGGACTAGATGACCTTTAAATGTCCCTTCCAACTCAAACTMTTCTRTGATTCTATGRAAAACATGCATGTTTAGGTGTTACTAGTCATCTACTGCTGCATCTTCTTCCAAAWGCAATATTTTGAATAGCCTGTTTTTTAGAGACTTGCCCAACCYAGTTTTCAATCTTTTCATAGTTCAGATTTTCACTCGATCTTGCTTAGCTGATTACACAACAGATTCTGACGTTACTAGCAAAGAGAGAGAGCTTAAAAACTATGTCACTGTTGGCATGMTTCTATTCAGCAATCAGTTCAGAAATGTCAAATGCATACAATATYGAATTATACTGACACATCTTAACAGTCTGCTGTCTGTAAGAAGTCATCTCAGATTGTCATATTTCAGAGGCAATAATTTCAGGAAAAAAAGAAATATTACTTTTAAAAAAAAATGTTTCTGGGTATATTTTGGATGTTTCGTATTTCTATTTTTAATTTCTTCTTTTCTGTAAGTGGACCTTTGTAAAACATTCCCTAACACTGTAACCTATTTTTACCAAATATCTGTGAGTTTTGCAAAAGCCTTGGATTATGTTAAATTCCTGCACTGTGACTAGAGACAAAGCTTATGCCAAATAACCAATCCATAAATAAAACATAGAGACTTAAAAACTCTCTGCTCAAAAACATTAAAAACTATTTTCTATCTCACCCCAAAATTCCTCTATATATCCACCAACATATTTATGTGTATGAAAACACACATGTAAACTTGAAAATTATTAGTAGTTAAGCACAGCACCCAATGGGTTCACTGGCAAACTGTACACACCAAACATTTATAGAAAAGTGYATTTTCTGATGCAAAACTAGCACATGCCAAATGGCATAAATAAACTGTGCTTTACAGATTTCTGCTATTTTGTATAGAATGCTTTGAGGATTTGTTTTTATGTCCTCTGTCCTACAGAAACCCTTATAATGAATGGCCTCAACAATTACCAGAACTTTTCACTTCCCTCTTCCCAATTATTACTTGAAAAGTACAAGCCTTCATGAAATTTCCACAGACAAAAATCAAAACACAGGAATATTAAAAAAAAAATCTATAATAATTACACATAAGAGTGTTGTAAGGAAAGAGTACAAAAGGATGGACAATTGGTTTTAGTCAGAAGCCAAAACTCAGGAATGAGGACACCTGCAGACTGTAAAATGGCAGCTGAATTGGTTATTTGTTGCACCTTTCAGCTCACATGCAAACCTATGTGTTTCATATGTTCTCAGYTACAGTGACTGTTACAGGTTCTTGCTAACTTGAAGGCAAAGCAAGAGATAAGAAATATAAAACTGATGCAAATATTTAATACTTTTATACCGCTTTTAACTCTGTCATAGTTCCATTGATCTTGGAGCAATCAGATACAAAAAAAATAATTTGATCTTTTAGGAATGGGCCTAAGTCAAGGCAGGAAAACAATGAAGGGATGATGCCCAGTTCAAAAGACCAGCAGCTTCATAAAATCACAAGTAATTTCTTTGCCTCTATCTAAAGTTTTTATTACTTGAATTAAATGTAAGCATTTTATTTGCTTCAACACATTCCATCACACACCAGTTTACTTGTTTGAATAATTTCGTTGTTACTTGATCCCCATATTGCTTTATAATTGAACTCCAAATGCTGCACTTATGAATGAAAGGTCCATTTAAAGTAACAGAAATGTGTAACTGTGAACTTGCAATTTACATTGTGGTATTCTCTTCATAAACATATTTTTAATCTGTTCATATAAGTACATGTATCTCCAAGAGAAGAATAAAGAAGCAAGGTTTAGGAAGGATGGTTTGATGTCCCCTAACATCATAAATACCCTGATTTCAATTGGTCTGAAGACACATTTTCAACTACACTTGTAATTAAACTATGATTCTAACTACTACCAATTTAATTACGCAAATCTTCACRTATTTTTTCTCAGACAGAATTAGCTTCTGTTTTATTTTTTTCCTTAAAATTATCGCTCTGTATGACTTATGTTCTTCAGAGAGAAGGGAAACGAAAAATTAAACCAAGCCTTTAACATTGCATAAGATGGCGAAATGGAAGCGACATATGACAGCTGCTACAAAAAATAGGGCCCACTGAGAAGTAACATGGGTGTTGGAGCCCTGATGGCACCAGMAGCCCTGCCTCACCCACTGCCCCARACTGATGTCCYCCTCTCCACAGCCCTGCCCTCCCCAGCCATGGACCCCCCAAGGCAGGACCGTGTTCAGGCCSATCCCCAGGGAAATGCCAATGCCCACAGCAGGGGCTGTCCCTGTGCTCCTGTCTACCAGCACCTGSATGGAGGTGCCCTGGCTGGATCACTCAGAGAACCAAAGGAAATCACAAAATGTCTTCATTGACCACAATTAGAAGCTGTGTAAGTTATGTATCTCCACTGCAAGGGTTGTGTGCTACAACCTCCACCATCCTTTTGCAGCATTATTTAATGCTTCGCATTTTAAATTTCATCTCTCCTCAAATGGTATATTGGTGTGAGATTCATTTCAATGTATTTAAGCATCAAAATGTTGGCTCTATGAGTCTAATATATTCTTTGCATGCTTTCTTTATAGTTGATAGAAGGAATACATGCTTTCACAGGGTAATTCCCACCATCCAAAACAGGCACAAAAAAATATCCCTTCTTTCCATTAAGTGAGGGGTTTAAGGTGGCTTGGCAAGATTTACACAAGTAACTTTTAGGCTTTTGAAGTYAGAATATTTGAATTTCACTCAACAGCTGCAATTCCAATCATTTCTACACATGCTTAACATTGGAGCATGTAAATATCCCCCTCACTTTTAGCTCCATGCAAGTGAAGCATTTACATTATGAGCACAGTGCAACTTCCAGTTCTCTCATTTAGAATTTATGTCTGCATCAACACTTGTTAATTCTGAAAAGTACATCCCTTTTGTGGGCTCTGAACATAACCATGCACGAACATCTATCAGTGTCCTTCAAAGGATATCTTTTCACAGTGCTAATTGCTAAACCAAGCTTGCCACTGGAAAATGTTTTAAAGASTTGAGAATAACCACTTCATGCTTGGAAAATTAATGGATATGTTGGCCTCTTTTTTTCCCTGACTTTATTGTAGGTATAAAAAAATAGGTATAAAAAATATTCAAAAATGTAATCCTAAAAATCTGGCAGTGCAGAACTCTAATGGCAGGACTTGCATTTTATATATATATATATATATATATATATAGGCAAGTGCAAGCTGGCCTGCCAGCTCAGAGGTGCTTGTTATAGCAGGTGTGCATTCAGAGCACAGGCAACCTCAGCTACAGTGGGACAGCGACTGGGACTCCGGGTGTGAGTACAAGTTTCTCAGCACAGCCACAGACAACAGTGCTGGGTCAGCAGCAATGGCAGGAAGAGCACAGCCCTGCACTGAGTATAAAACAATGGGAGTGGAAACAGGGCAGTAAGAAAGCTGCAGTCAGCCTAGACTTTCACACCAAGCATGTTTGAAGTCCCATAACCAGTGTGCATTAATTTGTCACGTCACTTTCCCAGTCTCCTCCAAATTGTTCAATTAACCAGAATATTGTTGCAAGCCCCCCTCTCCACCCTTCTGCTGTCTGATCTCTTCCAGAGAAAAGCAATCCTCTGCTGGTGGCCATTCTTATGGGAACTGACAGTGATTTCAAAGTATGAAGCAACTTCTCTGTGCTTGTGTTAATTAAATGTTTAGATGTTACAGGTGACCTGTTCTCATTTTTGGARTYGYRTGAATGTGAACAAAGCCAAAACTAAGGAATGCATAAATATTTTACTGAAAAGAGAAAAAGATACTATGAAGAATATCAAGTAGTTARTTTATAGACTCTAAGCATATAAGGCTATATTTGGAATGCTGCTTGTGAATTGTTAAAATATGCTGAAGTATTTTCTCACAGATCCTACAGAAGGGTATTACTGTAGCCACTTTCACTAATTTTTTTACAACACTCATGAACAATAGTTTGGTAAATAGTAAACTATTGAGTTTTCTTTCTTGCTGCTGACATAATTTCCTAATTATGTCAGCAGCAAGAAAGAACACAACCTTAGAATTTCATGAATTTGTATATGTACAGTTATATTTCCATACCTCTTCCTTTGTRTAAAAAGATTTAAGTTTTAAAAAAAGGAAGTCATAAAACAGTCCTGTGACTTGTCATCTCAAGTCCCATGCCTTACATCTGCAAGTCTGAAAATGCAGAGGATTCACAGAGGCACACAGCTTCATCTGGAGCATCAATTATTACTAACCATMATTAATCATAAAATCACGTGTCAGACTCAAAACCCTCTCATGAAATCAGTCAGCTGTAMGTTTGAAAACTGGGGGACAACCCTTTAGTACCCAAATTTGTCCCATTACCAACTTACAACTGATGTAAAAAACTACCTACCCAGCAAAACCAAATAAAGTAAACTAATAAATTACATTATATTTTTACTTCTACTCATGCCATTTTAATCATCCTCAGTTTGCAGATTATATTTTTCTGTACAATAATCTAGATGAGTAGATATACAAATATATGCCCAAAACATGACACATTAGAGTGTTTCAATATTATGGATTGGTTTTGGGGAAAAAAAAWTTTWAAARGCTTATTTCWAAAGCAACAAGTATTGAATTCTGTCCTTTCACAGTCAGCAGACACGTATTCAGACTGCAAAGCTCAGCTCTGCACTTGGGCAATGCTGAACCAGAGGAGATGACAAGCAACACTTGCATGTGGTTTCTGTATCCAGAGGTCAACATGGTGAAGATCTTTCCTCTAMGTCTTTAAAAATATCTCTAAAACTACAAATGATGGAGCAGTTCTTCAGCTCAAGCAAACTATCACAGCAACAATTAAGTCAATGGTGCTTMCAGGTATCTGGACCCACAAACAAATTGACTATGTACAGAAAATGTAATATTTTGTTAAAAAGACTGTGCCAGTAAAGGACATGTTTAGTTGCTACTTTTTCAAAGGTCAACCTGCAATAAGAAATGATTCTCTTTAAAAAAATCAGAATTGAAATACCATTTTCTCTTCATTAATGATCTCATTAAACAGGATCATGTTAATTTGCTTTTTTTCTTGATTGACTTTTGACAGCTGAAGTCAKTGAAAGGACCTGTACATGATTTTCTATCAAAAAGTCTGCTGAAGCTATTAGGCAGGAAAGTTTCATGAAAGCTTGATTGTCAGGACACAATACTTGTTCTGTTCTARTCAGTCACTAGAGATGTTAGATGTTAGTTGCCCAGCTGAACAGGTTACATCTTTGTGTGCTCTTAAATTCAAAACCTTCCAGAGACACAGAGCACATTTTTGTACTCTCATGAAGTACTTGTGAAAGAATTCTGCAAACAGACTGCATCAGAGTTGGGAAAGGATCACAGAAAGTGATTGTAGCAAATTCTGCTGGTCTGGCTTTCTCATGTTGCACACAGCTCTGGCTTTCACTGTGTGTTACTCACTGCTTTTTTTAATGATGCTTTAAAGCCAAATGACTAGAAGTAATGAACCACATTAGCCATTTTCTGCTAAGGTCTTTCTTTTAATCTTTGCCACAAAAAATATCAGCAGAAATAYTGACCTGCCATTTCAGTTTAAAACCTACTTCCTTGCTTCCTTTTTGCACATTTAAAACAACATTTAAACCACACTTGAACAAGTAATGTTTAGTCACATCAGCATTCAAACCCTGAATTGCACTGAGTTCTGCAATGCCAGCAAGGCACTGCTCGTTATTTTTGGCAGTTTTTTGTATATTCTGCATTGCTATGGGACAAACTGCTGAAAGAGTCTTTCAGAGAGGGGGGGAGATTTCCTAAGAAATAATATTCAGTATTGCCCAAGAGACTGAGACTTSAGGGCAACCATGCAACAGTGCAAACATATTTGATGAATAGTCTGTACCATCTGCTTGCTCAATATTCCAGTTTAAATTATGGGTGCAAATTCACCCACACAATTCTCAGTAAAGTCAGTGAATACCARACTCATGCAACACAACAAATTCCATGCTGTCTATCTGTAATGAGAAATTGAGCTATGACCTTTACTGCTCACATACAGAAGCTCCAGAAGCAAAAATAAAAAGGAAACTACCTTCTCCCCATGCAAGTGGGAAGATTTGATTATTGCTAAATTAAATTTTACAGAAAAACAATTAAAATAAGWGCTTCTTAATTATCAGAAGTAATTTCTGCAGTTTCTTTGCATTTAAGAGGACAAGTCTAGGGCTCCTACCACAACCACGTGATTTTATTTTTTTTTTTAGTTGAGATACAAGAATGGTATTTTAAACTTCTTTTGGAAGACTCACACCTTCTACCATATAAACTGTGGAAGTGAAAATCTCATTGCAGGGATCTGGCCTGAAAGGAGTTCTCCACTCTCAGTTTGCTAGRTTTTTAGCTCTATCAGCTCAATTCATGAAAGGTTTTCTCATCTTTTATTCAAAAAGTAGTTGAAATCTCTAAAGAAAACTCTGTTCTCTCAAATTCCCACCTTCATGCTGGCACTGGCCTTTGATGATGATCAGTACCTTTGAGAAGGGAAGTGAGAGGTCAGGAGCTTTCAGCATGTGGTGGAGACTTTATGAGAGAGGAGATTGTCTTCTCAGGGAAAATCCAACTATCCCTGAATAAAAGTCAACACAGGGCMAAAAATAACTATAGAAGAATTTCATTTGCTAGTTACTGAAGGGCAAATCCTTAAAAGATTCCATTTTCTGAATACAGAACTAAGCAAGTATAATACAGAAATGCTAAAAGGTTTCTAAGCTGAAATTAAACTGAAGTTCACAAAGATGTTTTCCARCTGATGGYTCAATGGCAGAAATATATTTGTCATGGTAAACAACATTGTAAAGCCCAAACACTGAGAATCAGATTTGGAAAGTAAATACTTACCCTTTTTCCTTTTAAAAGTTGAATTAATGAAAATGTTCTCCTACATTGGAAGTTACAGACAAAACCCCAGTTTCATATTGCAATAAATTTCTATCTCATTTGTATTTACTAAGTGAGGTTATTACACTGTGTAATATAGAATAAGCCACTGCACCATCAAGAAAGAGGTGGCCAGGTGCCAGAGAACAAACACTTTTTTTTATCTTTTTAATTCCAAAACTACTGTTTAAGGATATTAAAATGCCATTTTTAAAGGTTATTTTCTGTCCACAGTACAGGAAAATCAATATGCCAAGCTAAAAAATAGAAATCTGCAGAAAAGCCAGGATGCACACATGCAGGTCTCACTCTCTTACTCACACATGCATAAGCATGAACAAAATTATTACTGGAGAAAAGACAATGGGAAACAATATCCAGTGACCCTGAAACAGCCATGCTTTTCTTTCAAATTTTGCATTTCTTTTTTTTTTTTTTTTTCCCAGGATTATGGCATCATTCTGTATAAACAGTATATAAAAAATGTTTCTCCTTTTAATCTATGAAGCATTTGTAAAACTTCAACATGAGCCTTTCACTGAGAGCTTAGACAAATATTTAAATTGCTACATAAATGACTCAGACTACAAGGCAAACCCAGGCCACTCTAAAAATAAATSTTCATGGACAATAAGCCCATCCAACCAAAAGAGAATTTAAAAAAGCCACAGAATATATAAWGTATCTCAGAATAGTGCAGACATATCTGTATGAATGGCTATGATTTTCTCTTTTTCATGGAGATTTTAAGACAGAAAATAATTTTCAGAACTCTAAAGAATGAAGCAATTGTCTAAAAGTGACCTACACTTTGGTAAACGAGTTCAAATCTTAACTGATGTCTAATTGTAATATTTTTCTTCCTCCTYTGCAGCAGCTATACATGTGTGCATATCTTGCTGTTCTCTGTGAGGGAACATGGAAAAGTTCCACTTATGAAATGAGGACAGTTTTGCATTTCACCATAATCAGATCAAATTAGGGCAGGTGGCAACTCTGCAGGCAACATAATTATGAAAAATGCCTGTGTTCAATACAAACTGTCCTTCCAGTCTTGAGGCCTAATAGGACATCATAGTGCAATCTTTTTAGATTTTACTGGCAGCTCAGAATACAGAAGTCCACTGAGAGGGGACTACACACTGCTCTCATTTCTTATCTGTTCAAATCCAGGTAAATAATACATATGTTCTTCAATATTTGCTCTAACATAAGAAGAAGAGTGTTCCTGGGAGTGCAAAAGCTGGTGTGGGATGAAAATCAAAGTTAAATACAGAAGAAAAAGCAATTAAGTCACTAGACAGGTCTAATTCTAATAACATTGTGTGAGACAGGCTAATCCTGCATTACAAACAGTGATTCGTGTTTCCACTGTAAAGAACCCGACAGGCAGGCATAAATACAAGAGATCATACTGTCTGTTCATCTGACAGAAAAGAATTGAAACGACCTGAGAGATTCCCCAAAGAGAAAATGKTAAGGATTTTTCTGATTTTATATTGATATAGTGGCCCTATACTTGAACAGATCGCTCAYGATGAATAGCTGGCAAAACACATTTGAAATGAGCTGAAAATTTAATGCAAAATTCTACTCTGCATTAAAGGGATGATACAGCCAGGTTCATTTAGAATATTACTCCTCTGAAGACACCCCAAGCACTACAATAACAAATGTTATATCAAAGAGGCACTCGGCAACAAATGCAATATGAGCCTCTGTGAGGCGATTTTTCAGTATGTCAGAATTATAATATCACTCCAAGGAAACAAATTAAGCAGCACAAACTTGGCTGTTGGGATCACTTTATTAGCAATACAGTGTTTTCTCATAAAGAATGCTTTTCTTTGGATCTGTCAATGAGATGGTCTATCCATTTTACTGATGCACAACTTCATATTTGGCTATGACATAAAAGAAACACTCTTTCTGCCACATTTAAAGAAAAATAATATCAATAAAAACAACAACAACAACAAAAAAAATTCCTGGTCATTTTTACTCGACAGCTGAAGTCCAGCCCAGTGTAGGTATCCTTAATCAGCAGGGATAAACACTTTAATCACAAGGAATAAAACTAGTATACTAGTACAAGTGAAGATATAGCAAATTATTTATATCTGGTAGAGGAATATCTATTTTTAAAAACCCATAGGTTTCTGCAAAATATTGAAAAAAAATTCTGCTCTGCAAAGTCATCATACTGATATAAGAATTGACTAAAATTTTTCCCTTGTGCATAAAAGAGAAAACAGYCCTTGCCAGGTGGACAGGCCACAGGCCCTTTCAATGAGTCAGAGGGGGCTGTGCTTGCACTGATAAAATTCCAAGGCTGTTAMAATTTACCTAAAGCTCAATTGCTGCAGTGGACCAGGAGAGCAGTGGGAAATGGACAGGCTTTACTMTGTGCAGGGCAGGAGAGAACCCCCACAGCTCAGCATTATGCCATCAGACTCATCACTACACTGAAGTGAATTAGTGCAAGCAATTTCATGAGATTACTCCAGCAATTTGGTACAGAGCAGCTGCCACATCACACTACATGATTCTCCCTCTGGTTTTTAGTTACATGGCCACAAATAACTTTTGAGTTAATCCAGAGCAACAGAATSTATCCTTGATCTTTACCACCTTACACACAGATATGCTACGCCTTATCACTAATTGTCTTTAAACTCTTTAAAAACTAAAAATAATTTCATTATCACAAGTCCAATATATCTTCAATAATCACACTCTRTATATACAATGCTATTTCTTYTGATATTTGAATTACTTTCCCAGTMTAGACCATGCCCACTATTTCACTCATTTACCTGTTTTTTTTTCT
The DNA here is from genome assembly GCA_902810485.1 of Alauda arvensis. Classification (NCBI taxonomy): domain Eukaryota; kingdom Metazoa; phylum Chordata; class Aves; order Passeriformes; family Alaudidae; genus Alauda; species Alauda arvensis. The sequence continues at coordinate 3,470,415 of CADDXX010000012.1, forward strand.
GTATTCATTTAACACGGTTATCTAAGCTGTGAGCCTGAAGACAGAACAGACAGATTGGTGTAGGACCAAATCTCCAACCTTAGTTACTCAATGTATGAAACCCACAGGGTACACAGAGGGTTGTGGGGGTGTGCACATGGTTTTTTTCCCCCTCCCTTTGGTAATAGGTATTGCTGCATCAGTCATTTCCAATCACCAAAAAAAAATTTTTTTGAAAATTTATASCAGTCAGATTCTTACCTGACAGAGTTGTCATTATGAAAGTTGATGCAGACACCAGAAATTGAGACTGCAATGTCTCTGAACTTGATGCCAACATTTGATCAGGTTGATAAGCCAGGAAAGTAAGAACTGGTGTCTCCCCAGGAATACCCTCTGCCTCCCATATGTACAGCTCCTCTTTGGCCAGCAACAAAGAAAAAGAGCTCATATCTGACTGTCCTATGTTTCTTCTTTTTTTTCTTTTTTTTCAAAATGGAAAGTCAAATTATTGAAACTAATGATAAAGTTCAGCCTTTTTTTTTTTAAATCATGCCATTAAAATGCTCACTTGACTTTGCTTCAGGAGATCACTGAGCTGCAGTTGTAAAAAATAACAACATCAAGTATCATCACTTCTACATTTACCTYTTGACACCACATTAACTATTTTTTTCTGTAAAGTACTTCTAAGCAGTCATTTATATGTTAAGTACTGAACTCTGTATCCCTTCTGCCTTTCAATATTACTGCTTGCTATGTATTTTCCACTTGTGTCTGCCATGTCATGGATCAGAAATTCATTCCTTGTACTCCTGTCTGGCTCCAGAATACCATCATGCATGACATTTCAGAGACAGTTTTTTCCTGACTGAGAATTATTGGATATACAGCTATAAAAGCATACATAAAAGCTAAAAGCCCTTAGAAACCCTTGGAGGGGAAACAAAACATCCCCTAAGCATCAAATCGGTTGGAAATTCTTCATACTGCTCTTCTATACCAATTCCTGCAGGATTTGCTTCCAATTGTAGCTTAGCTCCTGTCTGCTCCAGGAAAAAGATTGTCAATTATGATAAATGATTCTGTGTGGCAGGATTTAGACTCACACTACAGAAAACTATATCTAATGAGATTATCTGATTCTTTCTTAAGATCAATAATTTATTTATAGGCAGGGGCCTCAAAGGTTAATTTTTAGCGCTTTACTCACCAAGCCATCCAGCACGCAAATGACTTGTAAGAGACATACAATCAGAACTGGCTAATCCACATCAGCTTGTTTAAAAAAAATTGTCAGATTAACGAATCAATGATACTTACACACTACAAAATTGGTTTCCACTTAAAAGCTGACTGGATTTACACAGTTTACATGCAGCACAAATCCTGTTTTCATGTAATTTAGTGAGGATTCCAGGCAAAGTGATTCTCCCCTCTCTTTTTCCAAGAAACAAACTGGCCAGCAGAAATCCTATTGCAGTTTGATGGATGTCTATTGAGGGGAAACGGGAGGAGGGGAAAAAAGGGAAATGTAGGATTTTTGATGGTTGGCTCTAGGTTGCTGTCTCTGATAATTTTCCTATCTCTGCTTCCACAGATACCTGAGACTTTCCATTTACAGAGTTCTCCCCTGCTTTACTGCTTTTACCAAGAAGTATGCCATGCCTAACTTGTGACACGTTGATGACACATTCATTCAACAGCCCATTGTGGGGGGCTGCATAAATGTAATAGTGATGACTGCTACATTCATGGTTTTTTCACCCATTTTGACATCTTAATTCTGCTTACATCTCTTGCAGTTATTATAAAAGAGTCAACCACATGGCTGCCATTAAGCAGTCTCTGGCCTTGAATGCAAAGTAAACTTTGTTGCAACTAATTCTTTTGTGCATGTCATTTCTCTCTCTGTCTTTTTCCCTTTCTGGCTATGCATTTACAGTTTTCTTTTAAAGGTTGTGGAACATTTTCTATTTTTATTTTTATTTTTTGTTACTTTTGGATTTTGATGGAAAGTAGGTTTTGAGTGCACAACACACTTCAGATTGTTAGGACTGTATCCACCTTCACTGGGAMAATAACAAATCAAGGTGGCAAACATCTGAAAGCTACAATGATATTTTTTGTGCAATGGTCACTGAATTAGAGCAGTTGTGAGATAAGACTGATTCAGACGACAGGTGCTTAATCAACTGGAACTCCAGAAACTCTAGTAATAGTTTCCTAACTTCTTTCTRTACGTGGAAAAGATCATCAAAAGACAAACAGAAATATTTGCCATGAAAAAGTATTTATACCACAGTGTCAGTCTGCATTTTTTTCAGTCTTGTATCTACAGATCCTACTGAACTGAAGGTTAATGCTAACATTCAAAGACAGACTGTGCATAAWCTAAGAGGACACGCGACATTTTTATGTTTCAGGCTAATGTTTTGTGTCTTTGTTCTTCAGGACAGTCTCATGTAGGAAAGTAAGCTAATGTCATTGGCTATCTCAATATTAAATAGATAAATAAATAAATAAAGACAAAGCAAAACACAGCTGAAGTGGCTGAAATAAGTGGCACATACACAGTACAGTAAACRATTCTGCTGAGCAGCCTACTAATTTGCCCCAATCTACCACAACCAATTACTCCTGCCTCAAAGACTCCTTATCTCAGATTTTCCAAACCAGCTACCCACTATTTCTTGATAAAAGRCATGGCAGTATTTCAGAAAATTGCAGATTAGATAAAGAAGAAACCCAGTGTTAGAAGTAATTGCCTGCATTTTTCCCTCAGCTATCCAATCCTCCATCCAAATAGTTGAAAAGCTACCTTCCAAGTTAGGTCTCAGTAATCCATCTGTATTGGCTACAAAATAATAGGCTTGACAATATTGTAGAACCGTTGTTCTTTGCATTACTGTCTACTAGAMAAAGATGGGAAAATAATCTTTGAAAGGTCAGCAAGAGCAAAAAAGGACTGTGTTGAATTGGACCCCCACAATATTGGCTGGACGTAACACACACACTCATGACAGAGTTGGAACACTAAGCTCCACAAAGGTAGAAATCATTCAGCCCTGCTTCTTCCTCCTTCCTCTTCCTTCCCATCCCTCTTCTGGGAAAGAAAAGTTTTGTTTGRTTTGGGAGAAACTGGAGCTGGCTGTAAGTACTATAGATAAATGRATGTACTGAATCTAACAGAAAATCCACCTCTCAGAGCCCTGTCTCTGGCACAAGTCAGTAATCAGGAAAATACAGGCCACATATATTTTGCCTCTCAGATGTCATGAGAAACGCATAACAACAAAGGGTTAAATATGTCTATTTTATCCTTATCTGCACACTGCCATTTAGCAACATTCTGTGACAGAGGATGCAATCAGATTCCCTTCCTCCCTCTTGGGAATTCTCCATTAACGTATGTAGTAACTTTGAGAACCCTGAATAGTTTTGGTCTCTACAATATCCTTAGCATTGAGTTGTATAATTTTAATTTGCAGCATGTGAGCTTCCTCGTTTTGCTTTATATGTGCTACCTCATAGTATGGCTATCTCCAGTTCTCACATAATAAGAAAGGGCAAATTCCTACTACTTTTCTCCATTCGCCTTACGGTTTTAGAGTGTGAGGTGTGAGGGCAGGAAACAAAATGGACATAAATCTGATAATCCAAAACTAACACACAAAAATGAAAAACTAAATGCTTTTATCTGAAAGGTGAAACCATGGGACAAAAGAGCAGGATAGCAAACAAATAGAAAGAACAAAGAAAATTATCATCAGCCTCCTTTTCATCTTTTAAAGGACAAAGATTTCTCTAAAAGCACTMTATTTACCCTGTATTAAGTAACCTTGTAATTTTCCTTACAAAGATCAGGCAATAACAAGCAAATTACAAGGATCATTTAGTTTTCTGACACATGAAATGGCACAGGATTGGAAATTCAACACTAGACATTAACTGATGTTCATTGAAATTTCTTCACTATCCCCAAAACATGCTATTAAGTTTTGTAAGAAAGAGTAGGGTAAGTAACCCTTAACTACACAACATTCACAAAGGCACTGTATTCTGTATAAGATATGTCAGCTTCTTGTCTTTCCATCAACACAAAGAGAAATGGAGACAGAAAGCACTTTTGCATATGTGCCTTGTAGACTTGAATTTCAACACTATGAAGAATGATCTCTCTATACTCCAAATGTGAAACCCTGGAGCTCCATAAAGAGACACAGTTCCTTGCAAGCCAACCTGTGCATGCAYCATGCTGAAGCACTTGCTCTTTAGTAGAGCCTGTATTGAACTCATGCAAAAAATTCCTGAGGATGAGACAAAAAATCTGTGTGATCCCCTCAGTTTTCTTCTCTGTGCTAGGAGAAATAAGGACTTCAAACCTAGAGAGTATTTGACCCATAATAATTGGGAAATGAAATCTCCATTTGTAGCTTAGTCTTTCATCTGCAGATCCCTTTGTGGGTTTGGTTTGTGGGGTTTTATTCATCTGTTGTCTTCTGAGGACACGCTCTTTTTCGATTATAAATCCTGGTTACGTAAAGTATGCTGCATCTAGCTCTGCATAGGTGATACATCAATTTTTATTTATATTACAGCTGATCTGAAAGCCTCCCTTCTGTTAATAAGCCCACTGTGCTAAATAGTGGGTGAACATGTCACATTAARCAGATTATCAGTCATTTGTACGTCTACAAGAGGATTCCATGTGTGACAGAACGTGGGATACAGAAAACATGGCAGATTCCCTAAGGGAGGAGCCTGAAGCAGAACAAGGAAGTTGCCTATTCTTTGGTGCTGTGGATATAAGGACCAATGCAAAACTGAGATTTTAACTTTGTCTCTCAGCATTTTAAGCTGTGAGTTTGGCCTCACTTGGTGATCTTACATTAAAAAAAAAATATTACCCTGCCAAAGATAATTCTCCAACTACACTTTACAAACAGAAAACCATAAATCCCATGCCTTGAACTTAYGGAATATACATACCAAAAATCTTTAGCTGACTCAAAGCTGTGTTTGACAATAAGTCAGTGCTGCCACACGATTACCTTGGGAACCTCAAGTGAAGGCAATGACAATTGAAAGTTAAAACATCTGGCTCTGAATCCTCACTTTAYGACTTTGTGGAGAAAGAACAGCCACAGCTGCATGACAAAGCATCAGTTCCATATTTTCTGACTTTTCTCTTGAAGTCTTTGCAGTAYTTAAATATGGCTCACTCAACATTAATGTATGCATTATATAAGACTAAAAAATACGAGGTCTGCCTCCCACAAAGTCTTTTATGGAATAAATGAATGTACATGTTACTCAAAAGACTGAAGTCTTATCCTCAAGATAAGTGCCCATAACAACGAAAGAGTTTAAATTAGCAATTTCCATGTGCTAGGTACAGCCTGTATCTTCTTCCTTTTCTTTAATTGACCTGGCTTATTTACCTGGCTTTCTGGAAAAGGAGTCATTAGAGTCCACCCATTACTAGCCCTGAAGGTTGCACAAAAAGCCAGAGGATGCTGTTTAAGTACCAGCTCTCACATAATTATTCTGCTTTAGCAATACAACTATTTTTAAAGCGAACTTTAGAACCTGGAGCTCTATTTTAGACACAATTTTGTTAATTGCTTCATTGTTAGCATGYAATCTGCAGTTTATTTGGTCTATATTATTCACCTGTGATCATTATAAGAAATCTGGGTTCAGTGCTCAGCAATGAACTCTCTCAATTTTGAAGGAAGTAGGGCTTTGCTGGACAGGAGGGTGGATCATAACCCCAGCAGCCAAAATCATAATTTGTCGCTAGTGAACAGCAAAGACCAAATGGGGATAGTTTCAGTAGGAAATTTGATGGTAGTTGCACAGGATGAGGAGACAGGGCTTGAAGTTTATAGAAAAAATAGAGAACACTGAAGACACACACCAGCAGCTGAGCTATATTTCATGTCAGGTTTTCTTTAACCTGCAAACTCTCAGGGCCAGGCCTATTAGCACACTGACTGTGACRCCTTGACCCAGGCACTGGACTACATTTGCAGGACTGTGGCCTATATTTTCCTGAGAAACAAGGCCAGAARGCAGATGGATTGCACTGAGGCAGCTGCAGCTACCAGCAGCCCACTGACACAAGGAAGGATGCAGAACAAGTGGGCTGYGCTGAGACACAGCTGTAATCAGAGAAACCTCACTGAGAATAATATTCATACAGTATGTGGGGAGACAGCTCAGTACAGAAGAGATGAGTGCACATCTCCCAGGCATAAATGGTCCCTCTGCAGGGAAAAAAACATGGTCACTTTGCTGGTTGAGTGTTATACTCCCTAGTAGGAACAGATATGTGGAAAGAACCAGTAACAGACAAAAATTTAACCAAGAATTGGTGACAAGCATGGAAGTGAAAAAGCAGCCCCTTGTCCCATATGCTAGACATGCAGCTCATGTGCTGCTTCTCAGAAGCATGAGACCATTGAAAAATTGCTAGAGCACATACAAATGAGCTCTGTCCTCCCATGTTGGCCTGCAAGGACATGAGCTGTCCAACATGTATAATGATCTTGGAAATAYCAAAAGAGTTGGAGGGTCTGTAAGCACACATGAAGAGATGGCAGTTCTGGGGCTATTCCCGTTAATCCTTTTGGAGAAGTGTCAAAGATCAGATAAAGACAGATATGATCCACAGGTAATTATAGGTGGTTTTGACAGGAACATTAGTTCTCTCAGCCATGGAGTGGTGTTCCATGAACACGGCTTCCCAAACATCATCTCAGGATAATTAAAGAAGTGGATGAAGCAAACTCAGAAYTTGCTGCAGTGTCCTTTGAGAACTCAGGGAGAGCAGGTTWGCCTAAGTAAAACCAGAAAAAAACATTTTCAAGCCCTTGACTTATGAGAAATAATAACAAACTTAAATAGCTGGACTGACAGTGCACTYGATGTTGACAAGATCCTTGCCCCTAAGAAGAATTTTGGCTGACCTATCACTCAAGATGCTCTGTGAAATCCAACTGACGGTGATAGCTGCAGGGCTGTGTTCAGTGTTTTTCATTTCTCCATATTTCACATGCAATTTTTCTAACAGTGACATATATTACCATTTCTGCATCACACAATGGACAATTCCACTCAGGAGGACTGGGAATGAASAGAGGTATTAAGAGGTACACCCTTGCTCCTTCCACCCCTAACCTCTACAGCCATACAGAGGCTAATTTATCTTATGGTGTGATTCAGAGCAGCCTATGGAGTATTTTCATTTTTGCCAAGTACATTGTTTTCAATATGTTTTGGAATTAAGAGACTGCTCAGCATGCCTTAAACAGACACCCCYTTTATACTTGTCACTCCCTAGAGTCTCTGATGGCAGTCCAACAGCTCTGTGCCATCAGCCAGGGAGGGAAATCTTAGCTGGCTACATGATGTCACCTCAATTTCKCACTTTGATGAGGGCCTGGATGTACTCCATGACAGCATGTCAACATTTAAAAAGATAAAAACACTGCTGTTGTAGAAAAAGGTAAATGGAGATCACCAAATACAAATGTGAGCTGCATAGTATTTCTGAATCTCTTATCTATACAAAACATACAGGTTTACTTATCTCTGAGGAAACCACTTCTTCAGTCTCTGCAGAAAAGGATGTGCAAACATTTCTTTGTATGTCTAGATTCCCTTTTATGTGCATCATGTATTCTTTTTTAAATGAAAACATACTTGTATCACCATAAGGTAATACACTAATAAATATTTTAAAGGAAACATTTTTGGAATGGCATATCACTGACCTAAAGGCAATCAGTAATGATAAGTTTATAATGGATTTAAAATAAATGTGTGGAATTAAAACACAGCAAAAAGAAAATTKAATATTTGTCCCCCAAAGAAGAAATATAAAAAAACCCCTATTAATATACAGCAAGATGAGTACCCCAAGACTTCAACTAAGTAAGTCCTAGCCCTTATGTCCAAAAGTCTGATTCCAATCAATAATCCACAGCATTTATGTGTAGAGAAGTCCAGGGGGCTGCGGTTGCCTCACAAGAGCTCTGGACAGAAATAAATCAGGACTTTTCCTTATGTGAACTGGGATTTGATGTGACCTTCATGCTGCAGACCTGTCAAGCTGTAGCAATGATGAATGCAATCAGACAGCTATTAGACACTGTTCTAATTTAGACATAGCAAAACCTATTGAGTAATGTCAAATGAAACAAAAAGCAAGACTGGAGTGTGAAAGGGCTTTAGTTCCCTTTAGGTAAAATTCAAAGGACTTTGTAACATCAAGGTCTTGCTGAGTTGGGCATGAAGGCCTTGGAAGTGATGAGGCAAACTATTGACTGACTATGGCATAATCCTGCCACAATCCTCAGAGAAAGCTTGAAATTTCTACAGGGATGCTTTATGTTTTGCAAAGTTTTGAGCTAGGCAGTGAAAATAATTTTGGAAGTTTGCCTTTCTTTTGTTCCCTCATCAACAATACCTAAAAGATTACTTCTTAAGCAAGAGACATGTGAAGCAAAGCAGAATTTATTTCAATACTGTTTAATCATCACAGTCAAGACCGTCCTGTGAAGAATACTGGAATAATTTTATGTGCATCAATATCTACATAAGCAAAATATACATGGCACCTTCTCCCTGAACCAAAACTATTTTCAATATTTTAACACATGCCTGAATATGGTCCCCAAGCCCCTTCAAACSCATATGTGGAAAAGTTCATGATACAGACAAGTGTGAAAGATCTGAAACATTTTAAGAGACTATGAAGSTGTTCCTAGAATTGCCATTTCAGCTACACACTGACTCAGTGATATTCAGTTTCACTCTTTCAGAATTTTTAAGAAAATAGAGGATRTTTTAAGATTGGAAACAAATTTCTGCTTATCAGATGTGATCAATTTTTCAACCTGTGCCAGATTGGAGAAAACCTATAGAAGAGTCCAGGTCTAATATAGGGATTAAATAGAGGTTGGAAATAATTTTAAGGACGAATTCTGGCTGGGACTTAAAAGTGACTTTAAGGTTTTAAAAGCAAGTGCCTGCTGGACTAAACATGAAACTTAAATTGTCCTTGTCCWAAGTCATAATGGCATAGCTATTAGGATGGAATAAATGACATGATGCCAAATGCACAAAATAAGACCCAGCTTTACTAAAGGACAGTGCAAATCCAGACACMAACATTTCCTTGCTTTTGTCAAAAACTATGCCTCAGCAAAGAACTAATCTGCCTGAGGACAAGTCTGCCCAAGGGAGCTTCAGCAGGTGTAACAATCTGTTAATGCTAGATCAATATTATCAGGACTACTAATATAGAAATTTTGCTGGGCCAACCAAAATCAGACAAAACCCCTGGAAATTTAGAACAAATTATAGGAGGTCAAGAAACAAAAGCTGCTTTTTGTCTGTGAAAAATGTTCAGGTCTTCCTATAGAAAGATAAGTGACATACTGGCTACTTTTACACCCGTAAAAAAATACAATGGTAATTTAAATAAATTATCAGAAGGGGTCCTGGTGAATTTCTGACCCTAGGACTGTACTAAAATAGTCCTGAAATAAACCTGATAATAGTTTCAGAGCAATAACGTGTCAGGAACCATTTTCCAAAGGCTTTCTATGTGCCGATGCCCTGGATTGGAGATTTGAAGAACTCCCCAGCACAGTCATAGGCAGCCTTCATGTGCCTGGTTCTCTGCCTTTTCACTTKCAATTCACTGCTCTAGATACCAAGGCCAAATCTTGGAATAAACTTCCTACTTCTGCCCAACACCACACATGAAAAGGTCCTCAATGTTCCCTTACTCATCTCTAGTGTTATGACACAAGAACAGACCTGGGCTTAAAAATGCTCAATTACTCCCTCAAGTTGGAGTTATCATTAACTCACTATTTAATTTGGTGAAAGCAAAGTTAAAACTCTCATTGTACAGAAACAGAAGTAGATTTCAGCCTTTTGAAAAGACAATACAGATGGGGTGCTTATGGTGAAAGGTAAAATCTTTTCAAAGAAAATTTCAGTCCAAGCAAAGAGTGGAAACATGATTTKCTATCTGCCAAGTCCTATTAGTGAAATTCTATACAATCTCACTTTCTGAAATCTAGGTTTTGATTTATGTTTTGTCCTGAGGATTAAAACACAAAAGATTTACAATAATTGTGAGAGCCGGAGGAAAGAGAAGTAAAATCATTTGATATGCTAAAATGTCTCGTTTTTTGTGAACTGCTGTATTAGCTTACCATTCAATTGTTTTAATGACTAAACTCAAAGGCTTCTATCAAAGAAATTACCAGTCTTAATAACAGTATGAATTACTGGCAATTTGTGTATTATTCATTTCAGTGGCCATAAGTTCCCTTTCCTTAGAGACTTTATGAACTTCAACTGCAGTAGATTTATGGCTCTACTTTGGAAATCATTACTTAAATTTAGTTAGGACTTATTATCTTCCCTTATAAATTGTCAGCATTAAGCTGCCTATAGTGAAACATTTTTATTATAGAGAAAAAGTTTGTAAGTTTAGATTTAATAAGGGCTTCATTTCCTCTGGACACCAGATGTGAAGCAGTATCAGCTCTCAGAAGCAGTTTAAATGACTGCTGATTTCCTAAAAGAGACAGAAATTAAACTTTTGTTTTTTATTTTAGAGCTTTCTGTTCTGTTCCAGAATGTTTAAATGTATAAACCACACATAATTACCAGTATAAAAGCAGGCTAGATTTGTATACTTCACTGAGTATTTCAGTACTTGTRGAGGGCTGTGGCAGCTCCAACACAGAGCTCCTTAACTCTGCCYTGAGGGCACAGAAGCTTATCATTAGACACACTTGAGGAGTTCAGCTCTCATTYCCTTTCTAAAAAGAAGAAAAGATTCAAAAAGGTGAATGATAACACARGGAGTTACAGAGAAGGAAATGCACACAACACACATAGCTGGAAAGCAGTGATGTACGGCTAGCCAAGGGTATTGCAGAAATGTTTAATGTTCAGTAATCAAGGGGATGCTTGCACTGATGTATTTGTAAGCAGCAGATTTGGCCACTTTCCAAACAGAATAAGCAACATCCTTATTAGAAATACCCATTTTTCCAGCAGGTGAACTCATATACCTTTGCYGAAAAGCAGGAAGTCAAGGGGCAGCATATGAACCTGTTTAAAACTGTATATTGAAAAAATAGTGTTAACTTCTGTTCTACTTGCATGCTTTTACAATGACACAACCTTTATATGACCTACACTGCCTATAAAAACCTGTTCTCTTACTCAAGTCTGTTGCTGTGGTGTTTTTTTGTTTTTTTGTTTTTTGTTTTTTTTTTGGGGGGGGGTGTGGGGAAGGGGAATTAGGCAATGGAATTTACCATGCAATTATTTATAACACTGCCAGAGCTGTACATTTTCAAGGATTATTTGAAAATTTTAAATAGAATGGCCAGTGGACTATGAAACCTAGTGACTGCCTAAAGATTGCTTCTAGATGCCTTAGCTGTGCTTGTCATGCTTTTGTTTAAACATAAATTTACTGCTGAATTTTTCTAGTTTGCAATGCTTGATTTTGGAAGAAAATACAGCATCTCCATAATTCAGGAGAGTGCACCTASTAGTAAAGGACCTTGCAAAACCAGTCCTTTTAAAAAGAAATATTTTAGATATACAATGAAAAAAATTGGTTAGTGAAAACAATTGCATCCAAAGTTCCATTGTAAAATTATTGTTATAYAATTGGACAAAATATATATCATGTAAACCATTCAACACTCTTCAAACTTGAAATAAAAAATACTTCCATAATAGTGCTTAAAAGCCATACAAAGGATCAAGTTGGTAAAAGCAGTTGTCCAAAAATTTAAAAAACAAAGGGTCTTACTTGTGAATTGGATCATTCACAAATGTGGAAAGGAAAAATTTTAAAAATAAAATAAAATTATATTTCTCTTCAAAGATTGAGCTTAGCTTGTAGCAGAAAAACACAGATTTGACTGTGAGAAGCAAGTTTCCTAAATTCATATCTTACTGGTTCTATTATAACTATAATATTATGATGGCTTAGAAATGTCATTGGATGCACAACTGTGTAATTATCATTGAAAGTTAAATAAATTACCATTATTACAGCACTAATAGTTAAAAAATCTGAAAACTGGGTATATTCAAAATAGAAATATTATCCTTAGAACCTCACAGAGAAAGATATGCTTACCAATTAGCAAAAAAATCTGCATCATTCTACTTTTAAATTTCAAGTATTAATCAACATGCCCACATGTGAAAACCCCTTCATTTCAGTAAAACTATCCACATATCCAGCTGATGTTTTCATAGAACATTCATTTGTCATTTCAAAGCTCCCTAATCAAATGCTGGAATGTTACCAAAATAGTTCCAAATGTCAGTGTATTTTCTAAATTTTGATGATTATTTCAAAATGGTACTTGACTGCTTTTTAAGCTATTTTTAGAGGGAAAGTTCTYATGATGTATCGTGACCTTGAATTCTCTTTCAGCTACCCACAGAAAAACAATAATTTTCTGCTTTAATCCCCACAGGTTAGACCAGGAGGTTAAAACCCAGAAATGAGTCCTTGAAGATGTTGCCTCTTTTCCCCATAGTTCCTCTCCCTTTTCCCCTACTCCACCCTGTAGATAGGTTATGAAGTCATGATATTATATATATTAAATTTCCCTTTTGTACAATACTGGATAATACTGTAATCTAGCACAGAAACTTCAGAAAGACCTCACAYTGGAAAGTTAAAGCAGATTTGCTAATATTTCCCAAATATAATTACCTGTTCTGAAAGTGAATACAGTGTRCAGCTGGAGACAGCACACCTGCATTACTTTCACTCCCAACAATGCTATCAACACAAAATGTTAAGTATTCCAGTGGTCATTTCAAATAACCTCTGTTTTCTTTTATAATTTTAAATGTTAATAGAACTTCAAAACCTGTATTCCTCAAATGGGCCACTGGAAAATTTCAGTTTAATGGAGATAATAATTAATAATGAATTTATAAYGCAATTAGGGTTTGGAGAACCTAATTAAAATYGGGTGCCATTAAGTTCATCATTATCTTGTCAAAATATACAACAAAGTGAAATTAAATTCCCTTCCTTCTGGCCATTTTTCTAAAAGACAGTTTTTTAAAGATCATCCAAAATTTGAAATACAATTGAGTTTCATCATATCCTTAATGGTCTAAAAACAGCTGAGAAAAAATTTCCTACCCTTTCTCCCCTTTATGTTATCCTCACAATAAAGTTAATAGATTGTAGAAATATCCACCTTTTTAGAGATGTGCAAGAAAAAATTGGTTCATTTCTGAAGGAGCTACTGACACAGTACAGGTCTCCCACCCAAACACAGCACAGAGGACTGTGCAAAGCAAAGGCAGCTCCAGCAGCAGGTGTCAGGGCAGGAGCTTTCCTGTTTACTGTTCTGTGAAGGGTTGGGTGTGGAACAGACAACTGGGAAAAGTGAAAAATACCATCCCACACAACATCTTTACCTTGCTGTGAGCAGACATTATGAATTGCATAAGAAATACAATAAGACAACTATCTATATTAAAAAGAACATTGCAAATCTGTCATCACGACCCTGCTGGRGTCAACCCAGCCAATTCCTCTGGTTTACATCTCATTGCAGCCCCAAAAATGCTGCATTGCTCCACTTCTGGAGCCGGGATCTGGGACCCAGAGGCAACTACTTCAGGCATACCTGAAACTGGCTCTGGTGTCAAAAAATGGTGCATATAGGTGCAATGTGAGAAAGGGGCAGCAAGSTAAGTCCACAGAATACACCTCTGAGAACAGGAAGATTCCTAGAATTACAGCCTTGAGTAAAGGAATATGCTTTGAAAGGAATATTTTGGGATGAATACTCCCCAAAAAGCACTAGGCACCATGAAAACAAAAGAAAGCCAAAACACTTATTCTTCTTCTGTGTCTGAGTAGACAGTGATTTTTTCATAAAATGATGAGCTCTCCCAAGATAGCACCTCAAGCATTAAGCATTCTTCTATCCAGAAAACTCACAGGAGCAGGCAAGGGAAGTGCTCTCCAACTGGCTTTTCTGTGAAGTGACATCAAATATTTCCAATGATAATGCTGATTAAATCTCCTTGTACAAATGTATCCCAGAGGAGAAATTCATTAAATATTGGTCCCAATGGGGACCAATACAATTGGTGTGTACCATGTTGTAGTCTAGGCTTCTCTAAGGACTGACTGCATAAACCATTGTCAGTAGCAAGGCTAAAGGAATGGCTTTCTCCACTCCATTCTCCTCTCAGCCATGCCAATCCAACCACCTGTAAATCTGATTATGGAAACATTCACATCACAGATCTTGTTTTCCTTAAGTAAAATAATGATTTTACTCAGAAAGAACCGTACCAACACAACTGAAGAGACAGTAAAAAAAGGTGCAAGGATAAAGGCCTAATGTGAAGGCAGAGGGTGCATACGAATGACTTGAGATATTTTTACTACTGAACATATCACTCCATCTAAGCATCCCCTAAACTTTGATGTCACAGGAGAAGTAAAATTAAGCATTAAGGCAAAGAGTTGCTGTAAAAGTCATCAAGGATAAAGGAAGGCAGCAGGAGAATAAGAGAGGTCAGATTTAATTTAAGCAATGCAATAAACCAAATCTAGAATGAAAAGTTGACTCTCCACTGCTGGGAGAATCAATTTCTCATCCCGTACCCATTCTTCTCAATCCTGCATTTCGAAAGGAATTTTCATGTGCATTTAAATTCTAATCTCAGAGTGTTCTTCATTCCAGATTTAGTGTATTTGGGAAAAAAAAACCAACCAAACAAAAAAACCCCCACCAAACACCACTGAAAGAATGTTTGAGGAAAGTATGATCAGCAAGAATCAGTGAAAAGTTTTACAGTCTCAAGAATTAAGGGGGATCAAAGGTAGACCATGAGATCAGACCAATAACACTAATTTCAATTGTAGTATTTAAAAAGCATAAAAAGTGCAAGATTAGGAATGTTCAGGCAACTTCTGTCTGTGTGTAATTTTTTGGCTCATCATTAGAAACCTCCAGTGATGCAGGTCTCGTGCCAGGAGGGCAGTTGGCAAAGAGAAGGCTCATTGGAGTCATGAGGATAATTCTAAAAAATGGAATCATGAGACTTAAGAGATACATTAGCATTCTAACTCTGCCCCACTACTGCATAGAATGAAAGATTTATTTGAGAGACTGTGTTATAAATTCTTCGGTGGCTGAAAGGATAGCTACCTTCTTATAAGGTATTTGTTTTACTTAAAACTCATTAGAATGAAGAGAGAAATGGACTATTCCCCCTTAAATCTGAATACTGTGTGAAATACTGTGTCACACTTGATTGGATCATTTTATTGTCACGTCAGCTTGAGAAGGAATATTTCAAAATAGTCTGAGACATCATTGCAGCAGAGAGCCTTCCATTTTATACACTCAACTCGTAAATACCTCAGCTTCATCTCTTTTCTCAAATACTGTAGCGTGTAAAGGCAAATGGTAGGGGAGAAACTCAAATTTAAGAGGTGTCATTAAAGGAGTTACATGATTTGTCAATACCCATGCTGAGCTTCTTGAGCATGAAATACTGAACTGGGGAGGCACTGCAGAAGGCAATTCAGGCCACCAGACAGAGAATAGCAGAACTGTATTAATGTTGCTGGACTCCTAGAAATTTCACTCCCTCCACCAAATTGATTTTTTTCTAATGCTTCCTTCCCTTCCACCAAAGGAAAAGCTGCATTAGAGGCTTACACTCAGTTTTGTAACTTAACCTTACCTATAAACTATACATCAATACAGAACTAATTGTGCATAAAATTTAAATTCTATTGCACTGTTACATAAAAATACAAAATGCTCCAGCAGCATAATGGCTGGTGCTGAGTTCAATCCAATAGGGGTTGCCCAAGGCAAGTCATACAATGCAATTACCTCTCACATACTCCAACTACTTTCTTTCACAACATTACTTTTATTATGCAAATGTTTAAATCTAATTTTAATCTGCAAGACCATCTAGAATATTAAAGCAGCACTCATGTCTTACCTTCACTAAGTGTAATTAAAGATATTAAAAAAAATTACTTTGAAGGAATGATTCTAGTGCAAGAAAGAGCTAGATGTTGCCCTCAACCTAGATTATATAAAATAGGTATTAGAAGAAAGGAAAAAAAAAAGGCTTTGATTCAATATGTTCACTTTTTCTCTCTTTTTTTTCTTCCCCTTTCCTTCTGGGGCAAGAGGTGTTTATTTCCCAGATGAAGGTAATGTGGAAATGGGACTGTGGACAAGGAGATGTCCCTGTTTCAATATGGGAGGCAGAAGTGCTGAATATTCATTGCTCTGCAACCTGTGCATTCATTAGGATGGCTGTAGTGTTGCATTCTGCCTGGCAGCATTTCTACTCACCCTGCACAGCTGTGACTGCTGATGGAAAGTGCTGAAACAATGAGTGAGCCAGACTGGCTGTGTCAGCAAGAAACCAGAGCCGAGTAAAAATCTCTGCAGGAAAGTGCTGGGATAAAAGGACAAAAAGGAAAGTGCCACTCACAATCAAGTGGGATGTGGAACTGAAGAGACTTCTGCTTTGATCTGGCACCCCTCTGCATGATCCCATGATTTTTATGACCTGCCTAGGGAGAGGGTTTATTTCAGTGCCAAATGGACCTGCTCCTTCAGCAGTAACAAGGGATTTTAGAGCCTCTTCTATCAAGCCTAGACTCTTGACTGGTGAAAAGACATCATGGATAAGAACTGCTATCCTAATAATCCCTATTGACTATTAAAAGTTTTTAATGAACCCATACAAAATGCACTCTGATCTTCTGGCTGTTGCTTTGGGTTCTCTGGTGCATAACTGTTATATATATGCAAGGAAATAACTGGTACAATTCAAGTTTCAGGAACACAGAAAAATGAAATGACAGAAATTTCATTCCTGCTGTTTGAGCTGAAATACTGAGAAATCAATTTTTCAATAATAAGTAGAAGAAAAAAAAACCTTCAGGAAAGGCTGTGATAATTCCAGGAAGAACCTAAAATATAAAGTGCTGTGGCCCTCATCCAAGAAATCACCTGTTTTTTCCTGCAAAGAATTTGTTCTGAATATTTTCTGAATTTTAAAGAGGTGTCCAAATGCTTCTGAATTGACGTAGCTAGCTTTTGTCTGGATTAGGTTGGCAGATTTATAGTCTTCTCCCAATTTTCTGTATTCTCCAACCTTGTTTATTAAATTAATTTGAATACCTGAAACTCTCACTTTGTTAATCTACCAAGTGATAACTTGATACAAATAAACAGGGCTCTCCTCTCACATCTCAGTACATGTAAAAGATTTAAGCTTAAAAACCTAAACACTTACACAAAATATACTGTCATTTACTAGTTCAAATGTGGATATATTTCAGATTAAGTGGTTCTTGAACAAAACAACTACACAAAGATCAAATAATGAAATACATAGGTGACTAATATACCTCTATGAATAACACTGTAAAAATAAGGATTACACAGAATTTTTAATTCCATATTTTTCCTATAGTTTTCACTGCAAATTAATAAAACTTTAATATATTTTCTGGTCCATAATATTAAAATTTTTTTTCTTCAATTAAATATACCTCTTTAGGCTTGCATCTTTCTACATTGTTTCACAGAAAATGTAATAAATTGTAATGAAATATCAGTCAAATTATATTGACAAGCAGAAAGGGACTAAACCATTTTTTCAATAAATCCTGTATAACATATATCTCTTGATCCCTAACTCTAATGGAAGAGCTATCAAATGAAAGCTGGTAGTCCATTCCATTCGTGTACTTTAGGTAGTTATGTTCCTTATTCCTTCTTGTCTCAAACCTCACAACTATATGCAGGATAGAAGCTTTCCCAACATGCTCACAGAGCATGAAATTTATTAGAACTAGGATTTTTATCCTTTTGTCTACTTCCCTATAAACTTCTGTAGTCATCTCACTCCATTCTTCTTCACGTGGTTTGGGAAATCTTCCCCACAGCAAGGACTGCTGTGCTTTTTGACTTCTCCACCATTTTTTGAAGTCACTTGATATCATCTTTATTATTTTATCATTTTTAGTTGTTAAACCATCTCAGGCAAAGAGGGAGTAGGGTAACTGCAAAATACAGAAAACTCATAAAGTGCTGCAAATCCTTGTAAACTGAGTAAACAATGTAATTTACCTTGTGTTGTGTTATGGCATATCTGATCTCTGCCCTAATCCTACAAACATTTAATACGGTCAACTCTAGATACATCATCCCAGTGGCTTAACTATAAGATTACTTATAGTTAAGTAATATACTTATTTAATATGTATGTATAAATAATATATATTATTTAATATGTATATATAATATACATTATTACTTAACTTATAGTTAAGTAATAATGCTTCTAAGAAGCATTTTATGTAAATACATCTCAGGTACAGCTTTAGACATGAAAAGATAGCAGGAAGTGAAAAAACCAACACTTAGGTATTTTAAAGTCACCTTGAAGCATTAGAAGCAGTAAAATTGCTGAATAACTAGAGCAAGAAAATCTGAAAATTTGTTTCTCTAGCCATCCAC
The DNA here is from genome assembly GCA_902810485.1 of Alauda arvensis. NCBI lineage: Eukaryota > Metazoa > Chordata > Aves > Passeriformes > Alaudidae > Alauda > Alauda arvensis. The sequence continues at coordinate 3,489,005 of CADDXX010000012.1, forward strand.
TAGAAAAAAAATTACATTTTGAGAAGATGGTCTCAGTGGTTCCTAAATATTAATAGTGACCTAATACTGGTGGGCTTACTGGCCAGTACAACACAGAACATGACAGCTGGCTTGGGTCTRGAACTATAAGCATCTCTTCTTTTCCAATACAAAATTATGCAGATCAACCCTGACATTCTCTTGGCACTATCATTTAATCCCTACAGATCCTTTCCTTTCCAGGCAAGAGTTTATCATTCTGCTATGCCATTGGTCTGAATATGGCTAGGAAAAAGCAGACAATAAAAACTACAGGTGTATGGGTCCTCTGTGAGGTGCTTGTTTCAGTGAGGSTCCTCAGTGCAACATAATGAACTCTGTGGGTCACTAAATAAAAAAGATCTCAGAAGGTTTTTGTTTTTTTTTTTTTGTCAAGCAATGAAAGAGCATCTGGGTCCAAAGCCACATGTTACAGAAAAGGTAAACATGAGCTCTTAGCTGCAAAAAATGCACCATTACAGGTATTTAAATTTGCAGAAATGAACTTAGTGATCCTAGAAAAATGCAGCTATTTCAGCTTTGTATACAACAGCTCCAAAATCAACACTGAAAATCCACATCTGTGTAGTGTCCCTAGTCTTAAAGGCATGCTAAGAAACTAAATAGGGRGGGAGAAAAGATATACAAGAATGATTGAGGCCTGAAGAAAATCTTACAGTGATAACTTGAAGAGCTTAATCTGTTACTCTTACTGGAAAAGAAGATTGAGAACTGACTTGATTTCAAAGGATAAGTATTGTCATCAGAAAAAAACCCAAACAAACCCAGAAAAAAACCCCTGGATAGTACATGATACTATAATCTAGTGGAGAAACACTTAATGAGAACTATTGCTGGAAGCTGAGGCCAGTCAAATCCAAATAAGGATGAAGTAATGAAGCACCRTTTCTTTCATAAGAAGATGGCTCATTGACCTCCTAGAACAAACTAGAAAGAAAACTGCCAGTTCCWTTGTGACTTCTCAATACAAATCCAGTGTCTTTCTGCAAGTTTTGATTTTGCCAAATAGTTATGCTTTGCCAGATTATGGCATTTCAGAAGGAATAMACATGCAAATGTGCAAAATACAATGGTCTATGACACACAGGCTATCAGACTAAATTACTTAATTATGCATCCTAAAGTTAAAAATCTACAAATGTGCTAAATCAGAATACTGATTTGTGTGGCTACCGTCCAAACAATGTGATTCAGAAGATGGGCAGAGAGGATTCACTAGCAGTGAAACTATTAGACCCATCTATGCAAAAGGGCTGTAAGATACCAGAAGTCCATGAAAGAAGGCTCTCAGGAGCATTCATCTGGCAYTGACAAAAGTACTGCATGTTCTATCATTATAGGGGTGATACTAATTGCTTAAAGGTMCCATTCATCCTTAGGGTGAGTCAAAATTGCCRAGYTATCAAACAGTAAACACYTCCCTCCTTTTTCTATCTTTTATTCCCAAAATTTACTTGGRTATTAATATTTTAAACAATTTGAACAGACATTGAACAGACCAGGGAARCAAATAGGGARCCTAAATAAAAATMATGTTTATAATCTGATGGACTTCTGAAACCAAAACAAAGCAAATGAAATATAAAATCACTTGCTGAAATAGTTAAGTAGAGAAATAAATTTTTCAGGATAAACCTGACAGACTGTCTTTATTCTTAGAGATGAAACCATAGTTCATCACATGGAAGAACATAGTGCTATGAAATTAATATCAAATATAACATAAATGTTCAATCTCCACTTTGTATGTTTTAATGATTTAAAAATCAGTCCTTTCCAAACTTCCTGGACCACAGACTAATCTATATTCTAAATTAAAGCTGTAACATTAATGTGTTAGTTACAAGTAGGTAGTAAAGGTTCTGTGGACCACCTGAGGGCTGTTGTCCAGCTGGGTCACTGCTTGCCTATTTACAGAATAAGAAACACCAACTAAGAACAAAGTTACCTCAAGACAGCCTCAGAAAGGCAGATGCTCCCTAAGCTAAAAATTGGGGTGCTTGAAACTATTGGTGCAATGAACTAATTTTCACTTTTCATGACACTGAGGAATAAAGCCATCCTTCTCATTGTCAATACTTTAGACTTCAGATTGGGTTTTACACACAGATTTCTCTGATAAACACTGATAAAATTATGCAGTTGATTAAATAAACGGTTTTTGTATTACAGTATTATGAGACAGAGAAAAATAGGACTTGCCATACCCTGCTGAYTGGAAATCTAGTTGGCTGGCATGACAGAAATATGCATGGTTTGTGCTTCAAACAATAGAAATAATTTTTTAATTGGCTAAAAGATGATAAAACACAGTGCCTTGTTATTAGCTAATCTGTCAGACTGAAAGGTCTCAAAACTGCTGTGCTATTGTAGTGATGATATTCTAACAAGGTATTTGGAGGCTAGGATGCTGTTACATCAAAGATTTTGATAAGATATAAGTAGAGTCTATGTATCCACAGAATATTTCAATAGAATATTGAATTAAATAGGTCACTGTATACCAAATGAAGCTAAACATGAAAAGGAAACAATATGTAAACACGTTCCTTTTAACAGATGAAATATAAGCACACAATGTATTTTGAAACATCTCTTGTTTAGACACTACTGTAATTTGTGAAAGGACATGTTTAAAAAAACCCTCTCATTAAAAAAATTGCAATTTTAACAGTTATTGGTCACCTTGTTGCACCAGATCAAGAAAACTGTATGAAAGGGCTAAAAAATTAGTAGCTAGACTACTTTCTGTAAAGACTGACTTTACATAAATGCTTTTTTGGCTTTATAAATAGAGAACATTAATTCCTCATTTCCCCTTGAGTTTGCTGGTGGATCTCTGCATTAATTTTAGCGTGCTTAACACGAGTTGAATCTCACAAAATTAGCAAGTGTGAACAACATTTTGCCAATCTCAGGATAATCTGATGGTAAGCAGTCTATTTTACTAACATCCAAACTGGACAAAAATCATCTTTATGCTAGTGATGGTCCTGGCCCCTGAGTCTGCCAGGCAATCTATATGGGATAATTTGTCATTACTGCTAATAGATCATCTGTAAAATATGACATACAAATAAAACACATGCACATACACAAGCATCTCTGAGGACTTGCTTACAGAAGAAGTAATTGAAAAATAGTGATATTTTGCATAAGTTCAAAATTAGAGTTTAAGTAACAWAATACAGCACARCACTATYTACATAAATTATTCTGAAAACTACRGAGCAAAGGCACAACTTTAGACTATTAAGATGTGATATTTTTTTCCTTGAATGAATTCAATTCAAACTTTAAACTACACCTTTTATTCCTCTTTCTTTTTTTTTTAGTTAAGTTTAGGATTTAAATCTAAAATTTTTAGGACTTAAAATTTAAGAGTAARGCTCTCTTTAATGTGTTTTCACAAAGAAAATGGGCCCCATAAGGAGCAACTGCCYCCAAACTTGCCATGCTTTGGAAGGCCTGAAAGTAGATGAAAGATAAAGGAAGACAAAATGCAAGAAGGATAAAATACTAAACAATTGTATCTATACATAAATAGTTGAGGAAGTTTGCTCAAAGTATTCATAGCAGCTTCAGGCATAAGCAATATCATCCTTCACTATTCATGGACTGTGTTTACCTTTTACCATCCTCAAATATGCAGCAATTTCTGCCTTGTTTGCATGTTATAGAAGCCCTCTAGCTTCTCCTGTGTTGCAGTCTGTACTGCAGTGATAGGTAAGAATGCGTTTCTAAAAGCATTGCTTAAAAATTAATGGGAAGCAATGTTATATACTGTAGAGCCTAAAACAATATAACCTCTTCCAGGGATTTAGATTATAAGCTCATTGTAGATGACTTCAGGTTAATTCTTCTYACTGCTGTTGTCCAGCATAATCAGAGCTAGAGAAATAAACTTACTGAGAAAAAAAATTGGCATGGAACATCCTGATTTGGTTGATTTGGTTGAAGAAAATAGAATTTTAATYGAACATTCGCTGTGTTTACTCTAATTTCTGCAATGCTCTTTTGTACAATCACATTTTATCACTGCTGCATGAGCTGGAAAGCAATTTTCTTTCTTCATCAATTACTGCAACACCTGCATATTCACTCAAAGCTGATGGAACAACCATTCATTACTTCCCTAATACTTCTGTRAGCCTATTTATGTGGAAAGCCAAAGAGCTTCGTGAATGAAAAATGCACAAGACAGCTTGTTAAACATGAAGGAATTGCATAATGTCCATAACCACATAGACAGCCCAAAAGTTTTCTGGGCACAACCCAGACTATTTTAAAAACCTGCTACTAAACTTGACTGGCTGGAATAGTAACATATGCTCCAAATGGGGCTCATTCCTGTTGTGCTTTATCCCAGTTCTGCTGCTTAGTATGGGTATTATGACAGTGAAGACAATTTCCACAGAGGGAAATTGTGTCAAATCTCAATCTGCTACAGTACATTAAATTTCATAGGTTTAATGCTGAGTCCTGTAGACACCAGCACAATTTTCTTTGGGTTGTTATTTAATAGGACATAAAAGTGTTAATATTTTGACTTGATGAACTTGCTTTTGCCTTTCAGGAACAGACAGTTATGAAAAGTTACAGTGGTACATTAGTTACAGTAATTTGGTTTTGGGACACAAGCAGAAACAAATAAAATCCATTAACAGAGCCAATAGCTATAGCCAAAGCTAATAAAAAGGGCTAAAGGCGATTTATAAAARGGAGTCTTAAATGACTACAAAAGAAAGAAAATTTGAAGTGATCTTAGAAGTAACTGAAACAATATTGTTTTTCCAATACTTTGGCTAATGCTTTTAATTTTAAAACACTTAGCAATATACATAAGTAGGGTAATGCAGAAATTCCATTTGATTTCCTTGGTTCCATACATTTATTTAATTAAAACGTTCATAAGACGTTTGTTAGTAGGCATCAAACATAACAAATTAACCAGGCCAGAAAAATTGACCCTCCCGCCACAATTCTGGGTCTATATCCAGTTCTGAGTTCTCTTTTCTTGTTAACGCTGGAACAACCAGTGATGCATTATTTTAAAAAAGCAATTCTATGTTGTTATGCATTATTTTCTGTACCATTCTCTTTTTTTTTCCTTTCAATCATCTCCAGATAGAGCTGAATCATGAATCTGACCTCAATAACATATTTAATTTTTTCTGAAATTAGGTACTTTGAGTGACACTGCTAGCTAACAGATCCCAAGGAAGAATGCTGAGCACACCACGGTGAAAAAATTAAAAAAAAAGGGATTCCAGAAGAGGCAGAGAGGACTAATATTAGTAGCAATAATCAGTAGCACTTTAAAGCAGAATGAGATAACCTTATTTATAAATCAGTCTGCTACATGCCAGATTTTTTTTCTGTAATCAGAAAGCAAAATACTATACTGTTTTCACTAGACCTCAGGCAAAAATAGCTTGGCAGGTGACCTGGAAATGGACTCAGGGACATCACTGGGTACCCATCATTAGTGATAAGACATACAGCTTTGTGTTCCTTGCATTATCTGGAAATGATTCAAGACACTATGGGTTACAGAGAGCACTCTAATGACATGATGTGTGTAGTCAGTGGAACCAAGCCCATTAGGGAAACCAGCCACCACGCAAATTTATGTGCCACTTAGGTTACTGCTTCTTGGCTGTGGRTGGGATACTTTATTTCCTAAGAGAAATAAAGAGTAACATTTTATTGCTCTAGGGACTGAAACCTGCAGCATAAAAATCAAAAATAGTTATAACTAGAAGCAAGCTCTAGCACAGGGACTCTTTTCCATTAAACAACAGATAAATTTAATTCTCTCCTCTTAATTGTCAGAATGTTAAAAATGTCTGTGCAGGCTTATCTAGACAAAGAGGATAAATCCCAGCAAGCCACAGCATGAAGGTGAATCAGATCTATAAAYACTCTTATTTCATTTTGGCCACTGAGTAGATAATCCTTTGGGAAACTGCAGTAATGTGCCTCATGCAGATGTAATTTTAGGGTATGGGACAGCCAGTTTCCACAGGAAAAGCTGACAAGGAACAGACAGATAGCTGTCAGGCAGCTAATTGCCTCCTTCCTCTGCCCTTACATTAATGTAAAGGTAGCTTAACCATACACCCATACTCCATAAATATTCATAACATTTCGTCATTACAGGCCCAGAATGTTCCTCATGCCATTCAGTAAAAGGAGCAGATTTTGTRATCTCCAACAGGRCTCAGGGWASTGACAGCCCATCRTCTATCTAGTGAGGGGGCTACTGGAAGCACACTTGAGGGGGACTCCAGTAACAAGCTTTTCAACTTTTAATGACCCAAGAAAAAAAATTGAGAGAAACACAGAATGTCACAGTTCATTCCCATTTTCACAGTACAAAACTGACTCTTTGAGTCAGTCTGTTGCTCTGAAAGGAACAGAAATTTCTCCAAGAGAGGAACTGAACATGACAGCAGCACTTAAGACAATAACAGTATTCCTTTACACATGTTAMAATGAGTGAAGGCTGTCATCTTCAGACACTATTTTATCATTTACTACTCTGCCACTTACCAAGAGATATTTGTCCTTTACCATAGCAAGACACAGGCAAAAAGCATGAACTTTGAAAGTAGCATATTTAAATTTGACACTCAACTGAAAAAACCCCTCAGTTTGATGACCCAAGCAATTGCCTCAGAAAAATCTGCCATGGGAAGCACCAAACCATCTACAATTTTCATCTATTACTGCATGATGATACTGTATTTTTTGGTTCTGAGATCCAACACTTAAAGAAGACCCCTATAGCTATGCTCACACTCAGATTTTCAATTRCTAGCTTCTAGAACATCTAACACTTCTGGAGTACCTTTCTTCAGAAAAGGTGAGAAGGCTACAAAAAAACAACTACTAAAGCAAAGCACAAAACCCCAGCTTCTATATTCAGAGCAATTCTAATTTCATTTTGCTAGACATAACAATGGCAGAGGCAAAGTGAAGTGAAAGGAGGTTCCCTAGTCAGGGTGTCAAGATGCAGATGGCTGGGGAAGCATCTTCCAGCCACAGATGGGAAGCTGTAGAAGAGGAGGCACTGCTATAGGCTTGCTCTCACATCCTGATAGGATTTTTTCATAGTCTTTCTCTTACTGTTCCTTGAGGGAAAAATGTGCCCAGTTGCATAGGAGAACATCATCAGAGACAAGAATTTTGGTTTGACTCACTATGTCAAAATAAGAATAAAAGGCAGAAGCAAAAAGAAAGACCCCAGTAACTTGATATTTTCCACTGTACAGTTTGAGAGAACTAAGAAAAAAATTTTCTTTGTGTTTGCTCTCCCTAGAAAGAGAGCTATATGAAGTGAACCTAGAAACAATACCATAGGTCCATAGAAGTGAACCTGAAAGGTACTGCAAAGAATTAGTGACTCTTCTTTAGTTAAGGAGATTTGCTAATTGGATAAAAGATGCTCTTCAAGTTGGAATTACTCTGAAAATCCTAATTCATACCATTACATATTCTGCCTCTCAGGGTAAAAAGGGTCAAGTTAGCTTTGAGATCTGGCTTATTTGAGTCAGAGATCTTCAGCTCAAGGATAACACAGATTTTGCTTTGTACTATTCAGGAGRCTGGCAATAAATAAACAGATAATGTAAAAGATTTCACAGTAAATAATAGGCACATTTGGCACTACTGTAGGGTCAAAAGAACTCAAAGAGAAGAGTACACTGAGATGAATTGAGCAATTCACAGCTTCTGGAGTCTTGTTTCAGACCATATTTATCTCCACTAGGTGTTTTCAGCTAGAAACATCAAGATATGATTAAGAGATCATTTCATGTCTTCTGGCACATTCTATGCTGCAGACACCAGGTCTAATTTTGAGTCAGAACAGTAGATATCTAATGTCCTAATCCTTGTCCACAGTGATGTGTGCACTTACAACCATTCTGCATGCTTTGTAAGTTTACTATAAGTGTGGGATAGCAAGAAACTGGCTGGCCACTTTCTGTCTTAAAACAGCTTGAAAACCCAGAGAAGAAGAGGTGTGGAGTTCTCTGAGCTCCTGCCAGCCTACAGCTGGTACAACCATCCTTCCCTTTACTCCATTAAAACCTTTTCCTCTTTATTCCATTTGAAGATACTCGGACAGAGGTCCTTTGACTTACAATTTTTTAGCAGGTAGACAAAAAGGTCTTGCAAGTAACAATGAATTAATCTATATAGCTCTTCCCTTGTTCAATTCAAGACAGCTCTTGGAGGAAATGGGGAAAAACTGGGCTCTGGTAAAGGTGAAGAAGCCAGACAATTAAAAATGAGAATGTGAATGTCAGAGGGAAGTGCACCCGGTAAAATCTCCAGCCTTTTTAAGGAAATTAGTGTGTCCATGAATCCAGATGTGAAGTTATAGACAAATATCTGCAATAAAAGCTTTCAGATGTTTGTTCAGAGAAATTACAAAGGAAAATATTCATTTAGAGGAAACATCCAGCCTATCAGCAGACTGTCAGAAAAAGAACAGAGAGAAAGGATCCCATCCCAACATTATTCCACTGGTATTAAAAAGAGAGAAAGGCCTGGTCTCACTASCCTTTCACAAGACCCAAATAGATCTTAGATAATCAGGGAATCAGACAAATGGTTAACAAATTTGGAAGCAGACAGTGTCAGAAGTAAAAGCAAGTAAAAGTAGCAGAGCTAAAAATCAAGAAAAAGAGTAAAGAGCATGAAAGCTGTTCCTGTGTCTTACTCTTTTACCAACCCAGGGTTAAAAAAACCTTTTCTTTTTTTTGTCTGCCTGTGTATCCTGTACCTCTGTTGCTGTGAAATTGAACTGCTTACTCATATATTAATGAAACTGTTGTGCTGTTACACAAAAGGTGAAGTTAAATTCATTTGTTTGTATATTGTYACTGAAAAGTAATTAACAAAACAGCAACAACCCTAAGGGAAAGACATGATTTACATATAATATTTGATGCAGATTACCAATTTATAGATAATTTGGACTTCATATGTTCRATTTTTTATCTTAATCATATTAACACAATATTATTTAATATATTTGGTAGTTTCATATGTTTTATGTACAATTATGTACTGTATATGACATGATCTATCATTATGTCACACTGCTGAACCTCTTATGAGAGCAAAAGCTCATTGTTGCTTAAATGGACTGAATTTCTTGAAAAAGGAAGAGAACTGATGAGTAAACAGGCTGCAATATTCTRATACAAATAGGTGATGAGGGAGTACCTGGAAGAAATCACAGCAGTAACATGACATTCTTTTGCTAAACAACATATTAGTTCTAGGAAAAAAGGAAGAGCCAAGGAACTTCTGGGGTCTACCGTAGCATTTGGGCCATTGCAAATGGAAAAATGATCTATTTTTCCACATTAGGAAGGGTTATACTATTTTCAATAAATAAGTGTTTCAATGTGTGATGAATGTGACTAACATTTCCTTTCTCTATGTGGTGGAAAAGAAAATGTGTCTCCTAACAAGGAGAGAGGAGAAAATAATTTTAACAACTATCACTTGACTTTGCCCTTAGAATTAATTTGGCCACATAACCTTCATTCACCCCTCACTAAAGCCCATAAACAATAGTCATGTTGCCATCAGACTGTTGATAAATCCCAACTGTGCACCAGCCCTGAAACACAATCTAGAATTCAGGACTGAAATTAGATATAATTTGTCCTTCAAGAGGTACACACAGTGTTCATTCTATCAGAAAAGAATTTTACACCAGTCTGCTCCGGCTAATCTCCTTCCATTATTGAGAAACAAGGAAATACAGAGACAGAAGTAGGAGATGACACAGTGAAGAAGGCACACATCATGTTTCCTGACTTTTTGGTTCAAGTTTACATTATTGAACTCTAATTTAATGTTTTTCTCTATGTGTTATGAGCTCTTCATTTCTGTGTTACAGGGTTTTGAGTACAGGTCCCACTTCTGGCAGAAATCAAGGTAGCAATGGTATCATCAACTTTGAGCAGCTTATCTGAACAAAACCCAGACCTACTCTCAGGTGAGATTCTGGCAATTGTAAGCAACAGCTCATCTGGTAACTAACATATTTTTATTCAGAAACAGAGAATGTTCTTATCAGGCTGTTGGCATGAACCTTGGGTTACTATTAAAAGAAAGMAGTCTGTGTGTACATAGAAGCATGGGAGCTGTGTTACCAGTTCAGAGTAASAGATGCACCTTCACAATACCATAACTTTCAAGCTGAAAGTGAGAAGACCATTGGAAAAAACCCCCACAAACCCCAGAGATTCAGTTTTACGATGCCTCTCTATCTTTACACAATCTTGTCATTAATATAGATGAGGCCTAAAGTCATGAAASGAGAGGAAGAAGTCAAACTTGATTGTGTCTGGGAAATATGAGTTGGAAAACAATATAAAAAGAAATACAATCAGCTCATTAGCTTTCAGATGCACACTAYGTGGTCAGACAAACTCTGTAAGGTTTTGTCACTCAGAATCTTTATGATTCTAACTATTGGATCAATTTATTAGCTGGTTAGTCCAAAAGCTAAGTATATCTGACAAGGAAAGCCCTCAACAATTTTCTCCAAGGATATCCAGATTTTCCTCCGCAATCTCTTCTGTAGCCAAATGCTAGTACTTAAACTGGCCAAACAGATTATTATTTTAAAGGAGTAAGGCAATCCTCCTGCATGAGGCTAAAGCMAACAGATTTAAAGTCAGAGGCCTTTAGACCAGCAACATTATCCATTAACAGGACTGAGTTTCTAATCCTTTATGAAGRGGTCTAACAGCTCGACTAAGTAGTGAAAATAAAATATTTTAAATAAAATTMATTTTACAAACGAGTACTTTGATGCAAGATATAATGTATATTTTTTCTCTTTTCTTAACTGTTACAGCTTTGTGAACAGTCMCACAAAAACAAGACCTGCTTTTAAAGGGCTCATCCGTTCCTGCCTATTATTAAGTACTTGGAATCACAATAATGTTCTTAYGGCATAAGTCTTGCCATAGCAAACAATTATTTGTATCAATTGCATTCAGCAAAATAATAAGATGAGCACTTACAATTCAAACTCATGTAAGTAAGATTATAATTAAAAACAGGAGATACAGAACTACAGAAAGCATTTGTTTGTACAGAAGAGTCAGTAAATACACAGACTGTGTTCCTGTGTCTGCCATGAAATGCCAGTATGTTAGGAAGTWAATTGACTTTCTGTATTATAAATGTCTGCATAGATTGAGAGGAAAACTCCTTTGATTTCAACTCTGCTCTTCACTTTTCAACAKCTGCACTGTATCTTTTCAGCTTAATGGGAACAAAAACTTAAAATTCTACATTAATGTTTCAAACAGAAAAGAGAAGGAGGATTAAAAGAATAGAAAATAACTGGACAATATTCCTTTCATTCTTTTTTTACTCCTTACACAATGAAAAACAGCTTGTGCACATGCATTTTAGCAAAATGTTCTTTCTCGTAGGTCTGTATTTGACCCCCATAAGCAGTGTGGTGTAAATTACTTTCTCTTTGATTACTTTTACTATCTTCCAACTCTGTCAAATCCTTATCTCTCTTTTAAAGAACAATACTTTAATCCTGTACGGATATAAAATCTGGGTGGATTTAAACTCTACACTGCAATCAGAAAGAATTGTGATGCTACTGAACATGAAATGCTGCTGAATTGATCTGCTGTTTTTGATACCATTCCCACATTTCCCCTCCAGGAGGTATCAACAATTATCCGTGTGGCAGCTCTTGAAATGTTTTCATTTGTAGCATTTGAAAGAGAGGTCCTCAGCCATTATCAGAGTGACATTTGCAGCAAGTGATCTATGTGTCTCAGACTTTGCTTTGAAAGTGCTGAGTGACTTGAATAGCTCACACTATAAAACAAATTAGACCCTCTAGACATTACTTAAAAACAAACTATTATCATTTTAGCTAAATCCACAGTTCATAGCTCTTTATTAGAGTACCTATAGAATGAAGCTTTAAAATCGTTTAGACTATTGTAACTAAAATTCAGCTTCTAAAAGACTGCTGCAATTCTTGCACTATTCCCCTYAGTAGCATTTTCTATTTTAAACATCTGTTAAAAAATCAGTAGCATTAACTTAATGGGATAATCTGGCTGGGCTCTTTCAAAATTAATCAAACAAATTAGCATTATGGACTTTTAACAGAGACTGAAAAGAGCTGATTAGAATACCACACATTAAAGTAACAAGCACATCTGTATTGGGGTAAAGTATTTTCAGCAATGAGGTTTCCATGGTGCAAAGCATGGATCTTATTTAGGATTTTATATTTAGGCTATTTAGGATCTTATAGCTGATGTGTCTTCATGAAGTGATAAAGGAAGGTCCTACAACATCAGGTGAAATATGCTGCAAATAAATAATTGGCAAAATAAAAGCATTTCCGTCCTTCCTGCACCTTCCCCTGTCAATGAGGAAGTCAAATAATTGCATAATGATAAATGACTGAGACACACTGTTCCCAGACATTCATAATGGCTCATATAATACTGAGATGTGCTGCTATAAGATTCACCCAGTGGAAAAAAACAGCAGGGCAATCTTAGTTCAATCCAGCTGTAGAGAATATCTACCTTRCACATTCATCCTTGATTTAAAATTAAAAAAAATACATTGCAGTTATACTCAAAGACTGCTTAGTTATGCAAACTCTCAAACCACAAAGCTTCAGACGTGGTGTAATACTGGTGAGACAAACAGTGACAAGAAATTTTAAAATGTCATCAGATTTAATATRCATCAGCAATCAAAATTCCAGTCTGCCTGCAAATATCTCCCAAAGGTGAAATGCAGAAGCAAAATCTCTTCYGAAATTCCTAGTTCTTCAAAGTTAGTAATATGTAGAGGGCCCTCTCTACATCACATGTGAAATTCCCTTAATTCTTGGATGKTCTTATAAGGAGAAAAAATAAAGGAAAATAAAGATAAAAACAAGGGGAGGGGGAGTGGAGTTAATGAATTTGTTTTAAATTTGCTTTTGATGTAAGTAAAATAAAAATTCRGGAATWAGAACAAAAATAAAGATGAATGAAAATTCAAATTTCTGTATTCACTGCTCTCCTCTAGTTTTTGCTTCTATTTGCATTGCTATTTCTCTTTCTCTCTTGAGGACAGCATTACAGAAGGAGGTTCAATATGGTTAGTGTTATGTAGGAGATGAGATGYTTATGATGGTATATTTCTGATCCTAAAGTCTACTCCTCTATCATRATATTAAGGTTTGAATTATTTCCCATGTACTGGCAGGCATCAGGCTGCTTCATCCCTTGTCTCCCTGAATGCTTTTGTACCTGTTGATCTCACAGTGTTAGAGTCCCCTTTTGCCATCATCCACTTTTCTTTCAGAGTTCTCACTTAGCTTTGTCTTTCCCTTTTAATGCATCTGGATTCAAATCCATTCTTCCATTCACTGTGCTGCTTATGTGTCTGACTTCCTTCCTTGCCTCAGTTTGGATCTGTTCAGGTCAGAATGTGGAGGCCCTGTTTGCTACTCTCTTCTGCAGGGGTCAGCATGACAGGTTCCAGTTTTCACTGGCTATTGCACAGGACAAAAATAAACAGGACTAATGACAGTATTAGAACGAAGTGGAATTTTCTTTGCATTAAAAATGTTAGAGGCCACAAACGCACCGTGCAACTGAGTGCTAATCCCCCCATTGAGTGTGCTGGAAAGCCATGGCTAAGCACTGTATGAGCAGTTGAACCCAGATAAGGAAGTTGATAAAGAGGTTACTTTGCTGAAGAACTCTTGAAGGAATTTCATAAAAGTTAGAGCCATCACTGCTTTTGGCAGGTGTTTTATGAACAGGTTTTGTCCAAAGTGTCCCTAGTTACCTAGCAAGAAAGAATATAAAGTAGAAGAGCTGAAGATACCAGGTCAGAAGGACAAAGTGCAAAACAGAGCAGAACTATGCAACTGTGCAAGTATTTGTGCATTTGAATGCAGACACCAATCCTGAGCTAGCCTGTCATGCTGTTAACAGTAACTCTACATCTCACAGTGGTACCTGACAGCTGCCACAAATTCTGAAAACCTGGGATGCACCTCAGTATTTTTGACTGCAGATCTGTGTCAGTAAAGTTCCAGTAATGTTCAACATGCACAAATAAAATTAAACAAAGTTGCAAAGCCTAGTGCCGCGGTCCTGTCCCGCTGGTGCTGGGTGGTGCCGGGGCGGTCCCTGGAGGACGCTTTGAAAAGGGCACCCCTGGGTCCGGGTGCGCTGGCACTCAGGGGTGGATTTCAGCTCTCTTTGTGAGCAGCCGAAGCTGCAGAATCCCAGGAAGGATCAGGGGGGTGGAAGAACAGGCGGCGCGGGAGAGAAAAGCGGGTCGGGTTCTTTAGGCAGGGGGTCTTCTTTATTGGGGCTCCTGGCTCCGAAGTCTCTGGGTCAAAGAACGCAGAGCCCGGGAGAACAGGGGCCTCTCGGCCTGCCACAGCATAGGAATACTGAATCAGYTCACTGAACTCTTTAGATATTAGTGTTTATTTATGATCTTTCTCCTTGATTTTAGATTAGATTACTCAAAGAATTCACAGCCTTTACTGAATATGCTTTGTCATCTCACACAAGCATCTTATCTGAAGGAAATAGCAACTGGTGGTATATGAGACCTCTCATAAGAGTTAATAGAGCRTAACCAAGGATTTGAAATGGGATTCTAGAATAAATGAGACTTAYTCAATAATAGTATGGATGAGTTTTGCAAACTTGCAACATTGTGGCATGGTTTGATGCTTGATYATTTCCATTTTGTAGTTATACTTCTGCAAGCTAGATCCATGACATTCTTTTTATCTTGCTGATATWACTTCCCCCAGTTGTCCACTTAAATTTACTACATATAAAAGCCAAAAGCACATTACCTCCAAGAGCTTTGGGAAGTTACATAATCTGAATCAATTTCATTACCATAAATAAATGTCAAATGCTGAAATACATTTTCTCTGATTAAACTGTCAAGGGCAAGAACGTGCAAGAAGACTGTGTCATTGTTTTATTCCTCTTACAGTAAAAAAGGGAAAAAAGTGTGAAGAAAAAAATTAGTATCTTACAAGCAATCTTTGCTCAACAAAAAAGTGAGGCAAGACTTCCCAAAAGCAAAAAAAATGACCTAGTAATCCCCTTCATTAGTAACTAATGAAGTCTGATCATGGAAGAACAAATCTGACTGCTTGAATCATACTGCTCTACCTTCAAACCTTATTTTAACTTTTTCTTCCCTCAGTTTATGAAGAAAACACACAGAYGTTTCCATTTTCTACTCATCTAAAAACACAGAGAAGTCCAACATGCTTGCTGAAATGATTCACCCACTAAAAGTGGATAAAATCTTTTTGAGAGCGGTCTCCTAATGCTTTATATCTTGAAGACATCTAGAAACATTTATTTTTCACCTTTGAGGATAAGGGAGTTTGAAGTGACAGGCTCAGCTGTCAATGAATGCTTTCCTTGACTAAGGTCTCAACCACAAGTCAAGCCTTCCACTGGTAGCAGATGTACAGTCACAGGTTTAGTACAAAACAGCACCTTTAAAAAAAAAATACCCTTGATGTGATGATTTCAAATCAGTCACTTTAAAGGTACTAACTTTTATATACAGTAAATAAATAAAGAATTGCAGAATAGTATGATTAACTTGTAATGTTGATTTTGAAATTTGTTATAGAAATTCAAAGACATGATTTGTAGTAGCAATAGAGCACCTGTGACTCAAACATTTATATCCTGTACATGTACCTCTTCCTAAAACCGTTATTCCTTCCTGTGGCTTTAGCTACTACAAAATACATATACTACTGAGCACTGTTCATTAGTGTCAAAACACAAGTACACTTTAAATATTCTTCYCATGCATTATGTATAGGAAAGGGAAGACTGAAAGAATGTCAAAAGTAAATAGATTGAAAATAACAGTTAAGTGTTACCTAAAGGAGATGCAGTTCCTCAAACTGGAAGTATCACTAATTCATATGTTCTCTTAATCAAAATTGCATAAGGAAAAGTACAGTTACATTTGCCAACAAATGTAGTTAATTTAGGTTGTTCCCAATATACCTGTTCTGAGYTAAACCTTAATAAATTTATTTTGAAAAACATCTTTTTGGAACAAACTCAACCTTGTTTGTTAYGGAGTTAAAATCAGGAAAAGGTTGAAAATGTGCATTTTGGAAGACCAGTGATCAGGAATTGACTTTGCCCCATTGTATKACATTTCATTAACAAGGAGAGAATYGGCAACAAGTTCTCAGAAGAGGCAGCACAGGATGGTGTAATGCCCCACTAGGGGTGTAAGATGTGGATTTTGAATAGCAGGAGTGGCAGCTCTCACTTGTGATCTTGATTCCAAGGCAGCCCTCTGAAGACCTGGAGGAAATTATCAATGAAGAGCACTCCCAAAAGCAGCTTCCACAGTTGTGCTGCCTGTGACCAGGCACCTTTCCTGTCCCAGCTACACAACTCCCTGATTTGTCTAAGAGGCTAGCTGTGCACCATTCTTGCATAAACTTTACTTGGGGCTCAGCTTAAAGAATGTTCAATGTAAATGAATGTGGATTTTGTTTAGTTAGACTGCTGTAGACACCAAAATACTTTTGAGSTAGTGTCAATTGATATAGCTGTATTGATTTTACAGATTTGTCTTCTCAGTAATTTCCTTTGGGTTGCAATCTTTGCTTCCTGTTTTATTATTCATCTTGTGCTGGGTCCCTGCTGTTCACTTGTTTCTCTGCTAACAACTGTGTATAATGTAAGGCACAATGAGTTTTTAACTGCAGCATGAAAAACTGGGCCCATGGAAACTGAGGAATTACCTCATCAATACACTACCTGCCTCCAGCAGTGCTCCACATAGAACACAGCAAACAATATGGAAGAGCAAACTAAAATCCTCTCTGTATTAGGCCTGCCCTATAACACTGAATGGGAGAGGAAAAAGAAAGCTTCCCTTTCTATTCAAGATTGCTGCAATCTCTATCATCAATACAGCACAACTGCCACAATTATTTAAAAAAAAAAAGAAGGGAGTAGAAAAAAATAGAGAAAGTTGTCCTTCAACTGATAGAGGCATTTGAAAAGGAGTATATGTGAAAAGGAAAATTAAAAAAAAATAAAAGGAAAAAAGTGTCTCCCCTCATTCAGAGAGAATTTCAGCTTGTTCATTTGCTCAGCATCTCTTAGCTGACCTCACTGGGTGAGAATTTGGCTGTCAGTCAAAGACAACTCACCAGAACAGCTCACAGCTTGGTTAGGTGTGGCATCAAATCTGAATTTGTAAGTCCTACTGGATATTCAGAGAGTCAGGGAAGAGAAATGCAGATATTTGCACTGCAGTCTGCAGTTACCCTGCCATACATCCAGTATTTGAACACTGATTGTCCYGTGCCTCAGTCACCAGGAGGCCAACTGTGCAATGAAGGTAAAAAAGCCCCAAATCCCAGAAATCCAGATGGAATCCCACAAAGGTATTTTTAACTATCCTACTAGTATATACTGAAAAGAAAACAGTTTATAAATTTTTTCATTTTGATTCATGTTTTCAAAATTACTACAGAATGAAGTATATTAGAAAGATTGTTGTGCTCATTTTACAAATATGAAACAAGTGCTGAATCTTCTATAGTTCTAAGGAATTTAATGAAGAAATAGCTAGAAACTAAGCCTTTTCCAAAATCCTGATCAGAGAAATAAAAAAGTGAGCTATCCTTYCCCCTTAAGTAACCAACTAGTATGGCAGTCACTATTGCCACTGGCCATTGCTAACACCATATTTTGCTAAAAMAACTTCCATCAAGGCAAAATTCAGCATAAACATGGCATAAAAAGAAGAATTGTATCAGTGTTTAAAACTTAAAGTACATTAGAAAATTGAGTTGCAATTTTAAAGACAGAAAAAAAAAATAGCACAAATATGTGCTAACTCCGAGGGCTGAGATGAACTTTACATGCCACCAGTAAGTCCTGAGAACACATTTGTCTCATGAAGATTAGTTTAAATATCCTCAGGGCAAGTTATTACACATTCTGTATAGGTGGAATTTATGACATGTAAAAAATAAGTGGCAAGAATAGACGCTGCATACATCAGACTGCATCAGTTTTTTGTTATTGTGAAGAAATTATCATAGCAGTTTGCTAATACAACTAAAAATGGTGCAACCTATTTAGTTCCTGAAAGCTAATTTCATACTGCCAGATATATATCTGCATAAGCCATACATCAGAGAATGGGGGGAAGAAATAAAAGTAGGTTAAAAAACCACAACTGATTATAAAATGCAACATTTTCTGAAAACATTGATTAGAAAAATGAAAAAAAAACCCTAGAAAATATGACTCAAGGATAGCTCTCTAGGCAAGCCTTCTGTTTACAAATCTGTGCACTACTAATCCAGCTTCTTAAGTTTTTGGCAAGGGAAAGTTAACAAAGAAAGTAAGATAAACCACTGTACTTTGAACAACTTGGATTTTAGCAACATTAGCCCGTTTTCTGCTTCTCAAAAACATTCAACAAAAACCACAACTTACAAAATTTCATATAAAAGTCTGAAAGCCTTTATGGGACATTCTAATTGCATATTAGAAGAATATGAAGAAGAATTAGAAGATTATGAAGGAATACATTGGAATGGCCACAGAGACATATGCAGATGATGCAGAAAGTCATTTTRTACTCAGCAATGCTGAAAAACCAGATGTGATTATTAGTGTCAATTTGACAATATCAGTTTGAAAAGAGACAGCAAGTGTTGGCCTGCCTAATGATACCACTTTTCAGTTGTTGAATAAAAAATACCGATTCCAACATCTACATGGATTAATATTGAATGYGCACCACACTTTTAATAATCTTAATTTTAAATCTTTTAAAACCCCYTGAGCTTTTAGCGATAGAGCAGCTTTCTTGTGATTAAACAACTGTCACAATTATCYAGATTTCTCATCCCTGAGTTCAAAAGGAGGAGACAAATGCTCAGTATTAGGTGACTTTTGTACTTAATGATTAAAAATACGTTTTAGTAAAGCACTCCTATTGGAATATGATATTTGTGTGGGTGGCAAAGTAAGATTGGACAAGACCTATTTGTGTCTAAGGCAATAATTTCTTGTGTAAGTACATAGCTGTATGTTTTTCCTTGAATGTATATTTGTATTTTTATACAGAGAATAATATAACCTCTCATGTAAAATTATTATAGTCTGTTTAAATAGCAAGGATACTTCAGGAGCTCAAGGAAAAYTCATTTTAGTAGAACAAATCTATAAAAAAATTTCAGCTACTAAGAGAGGCTTATAGTAATGAAATTCTTATAAACTATACCAGGCTCTGTTTTTGACAAAACTCTTCCAACCATGAAGAACTGACACTCAGTTCAGTGTGAAATTTAGGCTAAAACATCAGAATGCTGAGCAGCTGTCCTTGTAACTCAAGCACRGGGCATAGAGGGTACCATTTCATGGAGGATCTTTCTATCTGGAGACATTCCCGTGATGCTGGTGCCCAGTGCAAAAATGCTATGCTCTCATGCAGAACCTGAGAATTAAGCCCAATTAGGATCCAACGCCAGATGACAAAATCCATGTTCAGTGTAATGCGGCACTTACATCACTGCTGCTGTAAGAGTTTTTTAATTGCGTGACAAAATCAGACTTAGCAGTGGTTTTATACTAATTGAGATGGGAATGGCAAGGTTCAGTCCAGCAGCAAAGAGAARGAAGCTGTGGGCAGTCTGTGAATGTAAACACAATTATTTGACTTGAGGGAAAAGCCTGTATGCTGAATAGTAACCACGATTAGCCAAACCATATGTCTGCAAGAGATCTCACTGCTCACCCAACACTCTTAATGGGCTCCCCTGACAATGCTCCTTGTTAGTACTCTCTAGGATACAGATAGACATGAGGAAAGGGGTCATGGAAATGTGTACTGTATCAGACCAGAAGTTGAAGAGAAAGATACAACCTTAGAGATTTTAAGAAAGTCTTCATCTCCAGGGATAAATGGAAGAAATTAATAGCAATTTCTGTAGATACTTTTGTCAGACCTCAAGCTGCATTTTGTGTTACCTCTTTAGACATTCAGATAACTATCTGCAAGTCTCTGTGACAAAAGAGGTAAGCCAATTGACATGAGAAAATTGACAATTCACAATTGATAATATTGGACCACAGATACCTTTGTCAAAAAAATACATGGAAGATGAGGAACTGTTTAGCAATAGAAAAAGATAAGACATGTCTAACAACCAYAGTAAACAATACTGTCTCAGCAGACATATGGGGGATATATGTCCACTCTTAGGGRGATTTTCTGGCAATCAGTGTATTTGTGAAATAAGACTCTTCCACATAAAAGGAACATATCATTATTAGGTTGGCTGGATTTTTAATTATAGAAAACAGTACAAGATCAAGACCTCACAGAATAACACAACTCCAGACAGGTAAAATATGTCTAATAAAAGACCTCAAAAACCACCAGTACAAAAATTAATAGGATGGGTAAAAGATTAATTTCAGGATGCAGAAGGTAAACAGTACCTCAGTGGAACTTGGCGGAACCAGTAAAAAAAAAATTCTTTACCTCCAGTAAGCAATCAAGTAGTTGTAGAAAATAATTTATAGGGATTTTGACCCTCGAACAAGGGCCCCAAATTCTCTTGAAAATGTTGCTTCATTGGCTTGTAGTTGGGGTCATCTATAGTTTGGCTATTCAGTTCTGTATTGCCATATGCACTARTTCAGGGAGGAAGAGAAGGAAACATGTACATCACCTCTTCCAACAAAATCAAGCATCCATCCTACATCCAACAGGAAGTCCAGTTTTGCAACAGGATTTTGTTGTGTCTTTAATGATTCTTGAACCAAAAAGAGAGTAGTTTTATAGTAGACCCAGATCAAAAAGGTTCTTGTTAAAATTATTTAACCCATCTTTTTAACATTTTACTCATGATTTGGCATCAGCAAATAACTGAAATTCTCTTGTTCAATTTTCATCCTTGAGTGGTGATGGACAAAGACTTGAATCTGATGGCCTGTGCAGCAAGTCTAKAGACAAAATGCATAACAGAAGTATATATGTTAAAGGTTATGTTAAACACTACCATTATTTGAGGCAGGAGAGTGATAGTAATATTGCCTATCACCTTACAGATTTTTCTGCTCTGCAAAATTTAGTATAAAGTCTTAACTAAAATATCTTCAGGCACACTKAACTTGCTCACAGCATATAATCTTTGAGCTCATGATCCAGTCAAATGKGTTCTCAGGTATCAAATAAAATTGTTATCATCCTACACAAAGTAAGAAAACAAAATTATATTTTTCTGCAGATGTGATTAAGTATCTTTAAAGTAGCATGTRGAACTGTGAATATTAATTACAGTAATTACTGTGGTTTGTATCAAACAAGGTATTGACTGATGGATCCAGCTTTTTTTCATTAAGAGATGCCTGATGAAAAGAYATGATGCTTACAAAAACCATATTCAAAGTCTGGTAGACACGAGCTACACCTGTACAATCCTGTGGCCCATCCAAGTGAGGCACGACTTTAATGCTAGCTAGATTCAACAGAGACTGAAAACACAGGAATAAAGCTCCTTCTACTGATGAGCTATTAAAGAGAGGCCACAATCAAGTCCAGTTTTGCTACTGTAAATGRCAGTGTCAGTGAACCAACTGGTAATTCACACTTCAGCTTGGCAAACCYGAGACATTTAGAATGACCTTGGCAGATTTCATCATTTGATGAAAAAAGCTATTCTGCATCAGTCAGATAGGATGATCACAGCTTTCTCTGAACAGTCAGRGCCAAAGTTTTTGTGAAGATACTGGTTGCTAAGACCTAAAGGAAGACTGATCTGTTAAAAATCTGATTCTCTTTCCAGTATTAGATATAATCCAATGTAACAACTTGATAGCATCKTGCTGGTCAAAAGGTGCAACCCTGTCACCCTTCTGGAGCAATAGAATACCTCACTGAGGTCATCTTTGGCCTGCTAATTTTCTAATACAATTAGTTAAATTTTCAGTACCTAGGGATGCTCTCCAGCCTCTGTTCTGCAAGTGGAAACATTTGCTGTGGAACCCTTTCCTCTGAGAAATGAACTCTCACCATTTTTTTTTTTTTATTTTGGAGATGCAAGCAGGACTGACCCTTCTCAGAGTGTCCACTGGAGAAGGGAAGAAGGTTTAGACAGTGGCAATGTCAAAAAAAAAATCACAGAACCTTTCATCTGTTTCACATGATATATAACCCAATTTGGTTAAAAAAATATGTCTGTCTGCTCACCAGAGGTTACTAGCTTGAGATACACGAGAATTTTATAAAATAAGGGAACAATACTCTGTGCCACTCTGATGTGACTTGAGGTGTGTCTCATTAAGGCCTGCATTACTCCTGAATCCATTCCTAGTGAGCAGCAGCAATTGAAACATTTTGTGAATTTTTGCAGGCTGTTGGTGTGTCAATTGCAAGAAAAATGATACACCAGAATGYTGGCATCTGACACAATTGAAATATTGCTAGTTAAATCTCCTCTTTCTGTGTGCTTTTAAATAGCTAAGGTCCCTGGAGTGGCCAAAAATACCCATGTRAATGAAGTGTCTCAACATGCAAGTAATGAGAAAATCTTTGCTCTCCTACTGTAAACTGGTATCAAACATCATACCTTMTGGAATCCCTTGCATTTATTACTAGAAACATCTTCTAAAAACCACTACTATTTAAGGATTTTGGAAAACAGCTGCAATTACAGCTGTTAAAAAGGATCAGAGTACTTATTTAAATTCCTGCAGTAGAACCCCCCCAAAAGACAGTAAGGGCAAGGACTTTAGGGAGTAACAGTCAGCTCACGATAAGCAGCTCAAAATTGCAGCACAGCCACAGAAACCTGTCCATGCCCTGTGCCACCCAACCCACAAGGAACAAATCTGTGAAGTCTTAGTTTCCTTGCTCTTCTCAGTGGATGCAGCAGCTGMCAGAGAGGAAGTGCTAAAGATAAAGTGCTAATAAGAAATTCAGTATCTTATCCTGGAATGCAGGACCCTCCTTCCTTTCACCAAGACAATTTTTCTCCTGCCCATCTTTCCCTAAGACTGTATTGTGTCAAATTACACATGCTGGAACTCAAGCCCTGGAGAAACAGCTGAGAAAAAATTAGAAACTGAATAATGGTGGAGGTTCRCGACAATGCGTTATGCAGAGGCTTGTTCAGGGGGAATAGTCAAAGAGGAAGCCAATCTATTTAAAAGCTACAGGAATGACTAATAGCATCACATGCCACTATATGAAAAACTGCAGCTCCTACTGGTAATTAAAGTGAGCTTTCCTGGAAAAAAAAAGAGTCTGAGGGCTTTGAGGATAGTGACCAGCTAGTCGAGAACTCCCTTTGTAGTGTTGCCACACTGAGAGGAGGTGCAATGGAGCACAGGAGCACAGTGTGACAGAAAAGGACTTTTCATCAAGATGAAAACTCAGAGGACAGTCTGAATAAAACGGGGTCATGATACACAGGAAAAAGGCAGAATTAGAACTTCATCTGTAGTACTGCCAAAGATGGACCATTTTMATGGTTGCACTGGTCTGTGAGGAACAAAAATACATCCTCAAGGAAAGAATAAGTGGGTTTCAACAATAACAAAATACTGGGGGCACTCTGCTTTAGGCAAGCAGATTATTATTAAGAAGARGGATWATTTCCATTCAACATAACATTGGAAGAAAGAGAGAGGAAASAAAATTCCTCACTCCTTTAAAAACTACAGAGGGACAAAGACAAGAGGCTTAGCACATGGCACTAGTAACACTTGCAGATACAGTGTGGGTATGCACACAGATAAACACTCAGAGAAACTGTTATGTTTTCTTTCTCTGCCTTAAAGAAACTTTGCTTGCTGTGTTTCTAAAACCAGTGAGTGACCTTAAATATGTCTGAAGCAGCTTGCTTAGATGCATCATCTGAAAAGCACAGCATTTGCTGATGATTTCATCACAGTACACAAGTAACCCACCCCTGCCACAAACACACGCACGTAAAACGTGCAAAYGTAAAAAGAGATGATGGGTTGAAAAACACCAAACTATCAGAACTGTTAAATTTAACACCCAAATCCMAGGATTATACTGAATTTTGGCAGACAGACCACAAAACATAGCATAAAATATCATGAGACATGCAGAACCAAGGCAGAACATCATAGCATTCCCAGGACAAAAAAAAACCACCTTATTTAAAAAAAAAACCCAAAACTAACAAAACCAAACAAACCCTCCTGTATATTCTGGATGAAATATTCCAATTAAAAATACCTTAATCTTAAGCTAACTAACCATACAGACTTTTCACATTTGATGTAGAAGTCATCATGACTCCATTTGATGATGGAGTCATCCAAAAGCTGCAAAAAAGCTGCAACATGATTCAAACTTCATCTTAGGAAGTCCAATAAATGAATACCTTTGAAATGAAAAGTTACCCATGAATTTCAAAGTGGATAGGAGAGGTCATGCTTAGTAATTATTTTGTTGCTTTGTTCAGGTGTTTTTATAAAAAAAAAGGGATTTACTGTGGTTTAATACTTTTAACTGGTGCTTGACCGGCCTACTTGTCAAAATTTTAAAATCTTTTACAAGCACTAAGGCCTACAGAATTAAGGTGGTGTTTTTTTTTTGGTTTTTTTTTTTTTTTTTTTGGTTGGGGTTTTTTTTTTTTTTTTTTTTTGGTTTTGTTCATTTGTTCCTTTTTTCTTTTTTTTTTTAATATTAGTGTGCATACTGCAGGGTAGCTGAGGAGAGGTAACTAATAGCTGCTGCTGTTTTCTATCTGTTATTGCAAGCACTATTTTATCAATTAGTTTTGAACAGTTATATCCATCATCTGTTAGCAGTGAACAAAAATCAATGAATATTTGGAAAGAAACAAAACTGAATACAGACAACAATGAGAGCCAAAAAGACAATCCAGGAAATTAAATCAACTCCTCCCTTGAGAATTAATCACTTCAGTTTATAATACTGAATATGGGTGTGGGAGTAGTAGAGAGTGGGATGAAAAAGTAAGTGCCAGCAGTAAATAGATTTTTCCTTAAATCAGTATAAATTTTGAAGGCTTTAAAAYGTTTGAAATGCTGATGCAGGCATATCTTTTATCATTTCCAGGAATGGATATTAACCTCCTAGATGAGGGACTTGCTAATGCTTGTAATGCCTCAACCACAGCAAACAAAATGGTTTTGTTTACTTACTCAAGTGTTAAGCATATTTTAAAGCAAAAGCATATCTTGCAAATTTTGTGTATTTTGAGCCTATTTTCAGTCTTGTGTTCTTAGCMTTTTGGTACCCTTTCTTTTTAAAGCAGAGTTAGCATGAAAAAAAGCATAATTTAATTGAGCAATAAAGATCCTAATATTTTCATGCATCTAARAAATTTAATATGCTCTGCAGTTCACTGAAATAAATTCAATAAGGTTTTGCTATTCCCCAATCATTGTTTAGTTATGCTTTTATTATCAGTGTGGTTCTCATGATGGGTAAAGAAATGACAGCACAGAAGCCTGAGTCTTTACATGTGTAGCATCTAGGAATAGCTCAAGTGGAAGCAACACAAGGTATGCTACCAGTGCAGATCCACTTCACATCTGACTTAAAAGTGCCATCTCTTCTAAAGCAAAATGGCCAGTCAGATTGCATGCTCACCCATTTTTTCACCCTCATGTGGACTTCCAGCTGTGCCAAACTGTGTGTGATGGGTCTATAATGTTCTTTCCAACACACCAACAACCAACACCTCAGAAGGATTTAAATAAGAGCTTCCAAACCTGGATATCAGGTACTTTCCTCAGGGAAAACAGTAGAGATGAAGGGATAATAAAGGCCTACACAAATAAACAAACACTATTCTGATATTTAAATGTCTATCTGMTAAATTTCAAACTTTGATTCAGATGTCTACATTAGTTACAAGGCATAA
The DNA here is from genome assembly GCA_902810485.1 of Alauda arvensis. NCBI lineage: Eukaryota > Metazoa > Chordata > Aves > Passeriformes > Alaudidae > Alauda > Alauda arvensis. The sequence continues at coordinate 3,515,055 of CADDXX010000012.1, forward strand.
TCCTTTATATTKAATTTCAAATCCCTCCAAAGGACTCTTTCAGCATAGTTTGTAGTGCAACATTATGCCCTGAAGCAAAAATCAAAGCTACCATGCAATACATGGCTCATGTGCAAATTATCCATGCCCACGGCTAACAATTATTTATGGTATTATTGCTGTTGATATTATTACCACTACCATCAGCATAACATCTAGGTACAGATTGAGTGATTCATGCTGGACAAACCCTGAATAAAAATACAGTCTATGTACTATRGGTCTTGCAATCTAATTCACAGAAGAAAACCCAACCAAACAAACCCCAAAACACAATGAAAGAGCAACAATAAGGGAATAAACACTGTCAGAAAGACAAATTGTATAGCATGATAGCCAGTAGTATKGCAGAGGTGTTGTATAAACTAGCTAAACAGTGCTACAAGCTGTATTCACTTCAAGGACCTGTGCCAATGCCCTCTTCAATGCCATTTATTTGGCATTGAAGCTACAGCTGCTTCCTCCTCCTTTCTATTTCTGACTGCTCAGAAAATTAAATTACCCACTTGCCAGAACCTATTGCTGCTTGTTAAGGATTCACCATGGCAAAAACTACTGAAATTAAAGCAAGAGTAATGTAAATCATACTGAATTTTTTTCTGCATGTAAAAAGGAATATATATTAATGAGACATCTCTATCAGCTGTATTATGAAATCTGATACATTTATTTCTTACAGATGAAAGTTCATAAAGGAACTGCAGTAAGACTAATTACCACAAAGASCTGAGCTCTAAAACCTACCAAACCCAGCTCCATGAAGAAATCTTCGGCTCTTTGACCAGAATCCTCRGCTCTTACTAATAAGGACATCAGCCCAGGGGCAAAAATTTGGTGACCATGCAAAGAAAAAAACTCATGAGCTCCATAAGGATTTAAACATCAACATGAATAAACCACTTCCAAGTCCCCCAAGTAATCCCCCTGCTACAGAGATCTCATGGGTCTTTCCTTTCCATGGAGTTTCTGAGAGATGACACTTTTGCTGGATGTGAGTCAAATGGCCATGGGAGTCTTATTCTGTCTGAAGTCCCCTGCAGGTATCTATGACATAACTAAATCACAAAAYGCAWAGGAAGTCCCTCAAAAAGAGYGATGTATGATGAGCCCCTCCCATGCCAAAAATGCTGTTTTCATTACACTATGATTGTTGGCTCCTCTTCAGAAAAGACTTGCAACTTCTGTCTAGCCACAAATGCATGACATTGGAATTTTGACATTTAGGTACACAGAAGAAAGRTGATGCTTGCCATGTAACAGCCATGTAACACAAGTGAACCTATTACTCTACATAATCTCCTCCCATGTCCTATTCTGATTCATCAGGTTAAAACAAAACAGAGAAGGCATTATTTAGTTAAAATGCTAATTTTTAAAATCTTTTCAAGCTCTTTGTTCCTGCACAATCAATTTTAAAATACAGAGGGCAATATTTTGACTAGCAAGATTAAAAAAATGGAACTGAAAAAAAGAATGGGGAAAAAGAAAGAGAAAATATTAAAAGGGGAAAAATCATCATCCTGCTCTCCTAAAATATGCTTAGGAGGCAAATGCTCACAACTCAAACCCAGAGAAATAACCAGTTAAAAATAGATTCTATCTGCCTGCATCCATCATCCTTCCCCTGTTTGTCAAGACTCTRTGGCCTTGAGCTCTGCTTTAATTCATAATGGTAAATTAAGTTCATCCTTATTTAATCTCAATTTAATAAATTACTGCTAAACGGTCCTTCTGGTAATTTATTAACATGAAATAATGGCYTTACAGGAGGTCACCCAAAGCCATTCTGAGCTGGTGAAGAGCTAGTTCACACCATTATAAGGTTTTAAATCAGTTAATATGTATCTACCTCTCCATGAATTTTGGGGATTTGGTAAACATTTTCTAAAAGAATATATTTTTCTAGGAATATAATTTTTGATGGCTTCATGAGAAAGTTAAAATTCAGTACGACATATTTAGTTCTATTACAGCTCATGTTGATACTCTTATTCAACTGTTGTTCTGGGGAAATGTAGTATTAGATGTAAGTCCCAGGATTTCCCCTTTGGTCTCTTGGCATCCTGAAAATTATCAAAACAAAAGCAGCATTMAACAGGTCTGTTAAACAATTCTAKATCTAACTAAAATACCAACATGTTSTTTAATATAATMAGTCTCAAAATGGAGRTTGGAAAACTGTATTTTAATGCTCTGGAAAAAGGCTTTCTGTTAGTGCATTCAGCTGGTGTGAGATCAGAGTTAYTCAGGTTAATCATGTGCAAYACTATCTAAAAATTCTTCTGTTTTVGACTTYAATTTGGATGCAGTTGTGGAATATTTGGAGGAAGCAAGAGTCAARCTGTCTTGATGTGCCTGTTCTTCYTCAAAGTCAGGGCAAAGGAAAAAGGAATAATGCTGATGAATAAAAGCTTCTATAGGGATAGCAGAGATAGAGTCAAAGTTTAYATTTTTTCAAGAGCATTTCATTTTTTTTTGAAAGAACCTTTGTTCCCAGTACCAGTACATTGGCAACAGCAATTGTGTCTAACCATGGACAATTAAGTCCCTTATCTCTAGTGACATTAGTTGAGCCTAAAATCACTTACAAGAAGTTTTTTAAGATGCAAACTAAGAGTTAAACGTAAAAATAGCTGTAATGTCTCAGATTTCAGCTAACCATATTACAGGTTTTTTTGCTTCATCTTGAATATCTTGTTAAAGATAAAAAGTCTTAGCAGCTATTGTAACAGAAGAGTTTAAAGAGCTATACCCTCCAGCATCCCAAGATGAGATGAGAAGTTTAAACCATGAGAAATACCTTGCAAGTGAAAGATTTCCCAGAACTCCTCCTGCYCAAACATGAAGTTCTCTTTGGTCAACTGTCTGATTTGAAATATYAGGAAGCACACAAAGTATTTTCTCCTGCCTTCACCTTGATTCAGTTGGTCCATTACAAAAACAATGTATGCAAGAGCTTAGACATATCAGATGGTAAAAATCACACTCCTTAAAAATCTTCCTCCCTGCTTTGATGGGAAAAAAAAAAAAAAAAAGACATCAGAATGAATGATAGGCATTAACTTCAAATTTGGCCAGTTCTGCACATTATACCTTCATATCTCAATAGAAGATACACCATGTGTTTTCTGGTTTTGTTGTGGGTTTTTTTAAATTTTTGCTTCAGCTAAAACTCCTATTAACCCCAACTATTTGGCCTAYAGTGGTATAAAATGGTTAGTCTTTTAAAACCTTTGAAAAGGAAATTGGGGMACATATTAACAATAACAAATCAAAATTTGCTCTTTAGAAGAAATTCTAGGTGTGCAGGCAGAAGACTTTAGGTAAAGGTCAGATTTAAAATTATAATAGTTATGCATTTTTAAAATAACAGATTCTCTTTATTTTTAAAATTAATATAGAGAATTAACTAAAGCAGGGGTTTTGTGTTATTCTGGACCTCTAATGTTATTAAGTTTATGAAATTTATTAGTAAATTTTGATTGATTGACCCTGTCAGTGTTAATTGCATAGCAATGATCACTTCTAAGGCYAATGGTTCTGCCAGATTGGTCAAATCTGAGAATAAAACTTGAAGCTTTAAGATCTTCTGTCACATGGTGAGAACTCAGAAAGAAGCAGCTTGTGGGCAGTCTGTGCCTTGTAGCCCTCAATTACCTCTGACAGTCAGTGTTACAATATGCACCAGACAGACTGCACCGTGGTGATAATAAAAAGATTAAGTAGCTAAAAGGCAGACAGCACAAAGAAAAAAGGGGTTGTTATGCTTTTTAAAGTGGAAAGGAAACAAAAAGTATTTGACCTGGATATTCATAGTCAAATCTCCTTGTTGGGAAACCTCTAATAATGCACTGCTAACTGCCTTAGTGTTCATAGGAGAGAATATTTTTCTCCTGTCAATTTAATATCTTCTCTGCTCTCTGTTTCCATCACACCACCCTCCTCAACACAACAACAAAAAATTTGAAATGGAGTAAACTGAAAAGCAGTGGCATGTGGTACTTTCTTCTCAATACAAAGGAAGTTTTTCACGTGTGAACCATAACAAGCCAGGAACCAAAGCAGAGGGTAGAACCCAAGAAAGAACCACTTTCCATGGCYATGTCTCTTTGAATTCATCACAGCAGGACCAAAAGGAGACAAGTTCTAACATTTAAAAATATGTCTGAAAACCATACCAAACAACTTCAACCATATTTCTTATTGCTTAARTTCTGTGAGCTTTCTTCCAATTCCAGTTCACTGAGCTTCCTTCCAATACCAGTTCACTCCAGGTCATTCACTCAGTGAATGTGCTTCCAAGAGCAATCCAGTATACAAATAGAAAACATTTCTACTTTACATCAAATAGTACCAGATTCTTCCTGATGTCCACACAAGGTTTTTCAGTTGCAGGTCTGCTCTAGATATAGGCAACTATTATTGAAATACTCCATAAATGTCTGTTATGCTTTAACAACGAAAATTTACTTGCAAGTTTTCCTGAAGGCACATAAGTTCAAATCAATATCCTTGAATTWCTTTTATTAGTTGGGATGGTCCCTGTATCCATTTCACTCAATAAAATCTATTTACATTGAAAGGAAAGGAGGAGTATAGAACTGGACTTGTGCTTCTGTTTTGGTAGGTATCATATTTTGGTGGAAGGTGTTTTCTAGTAAAGCTTGTGGTCTAATACTCATCCTTTGTCACTTAGATATGAAGACCAGCAACATCAATAACTGCCTGTGCATGTTGCACAACCACTTTCTGAAAGCAAAGAAGTGGTTACTACAGCTCATGGCAGCTGTGTTCCCACAGTATATTTGTATACCACATAACCACGTTGTGAATTGCTAGAACAACCTATTCTGTAAGAAACATTGACAATCAGAGATCACACCCTTGCAAAACTGAAATATTTATTTTCAGCCCAGCCATTCACTGAAGGAAAGAAAAATCAAGTTATTGAATGAAGGTAAATCATAAAATAGCATAGTATTGTGGGTGTGGTGAGAAAATTCCTAGCCAAACACTGTACACTTGGTAAGCATTGAATAARCAAATGAAAGGAATTTTCTATGTAGTTGAAGGAATTCCACTGAAATTACTTTTGCTACAGCAACAGCATGAGAAAAAAACCTATTCAGAAGCAGAGGAGACGTGTCATGTTCCATGTGTTCAAATGAATGAGACCTCAAAAAAACTGCCAGGAAATAGCAAATATAGCAGCAGGACAAAAGAGTGTATTTAGCAGAATGGGCAACAGCTCAAAAAACATCTGGGTTCTAGTTGCAGCCATAAGAAAACCTTCAACAGCCCAAGGCCAGGTCAGTAGTGCTCTTCAAGCCACAAAAAATGATAAGGACTAACAAGCGAGCTCTCTCTTTGCATTACGGCTCTTATTGTTGCTCCTGACCCTGGTCATGAACAAATTTCTTGATTCCTCTACACATCAGTTTCCCTCACAGGTAAAAGGTGAAGAAAAGCACTAGTTTTCTTTGTCATAAATTTCTGGATTTAAAAAGCACTCTACAATAATGCGAAATTCCATGCAGTTCACCTTCAACGGCTTCAAAGACTGAAATGATCCTGGTGAGAGAAAATGACATCCTTGACACGTCTTGTTCCAAAAGCTTCTTTGTCATATGCTGAAGTAACAAATTTCAATTGCAAGACTTCCAAAATGCATAGTTTTGTCAAAAGCAACAAGAATGAAATGACGAATGAAAGYATAAAATATTGCAACTCAGGATAACCAGGACACATCATGGTTGAAACTGAAGCTGAGATTTTTGTAACTCTGTTGTCATTCTCAGTATGTCTTATGTTAATATGGATCCATCTGGTAAGCAAACCAGTCAAATAAATTTTTTCAGTCATTGATTCTCTTCTAGTTTAGAAAATCAGGTATATTGAATACATTCATCCATACAGAACGAGTAGAATGTGTTAGCATGAGAAAATCTATGCTATTAGCTATTATAGTTGGCAGGCAGGCAGTTTTTGCAACTTAACTTGCACATACRTTGTAGCTGACATCAGCACAATACAGAAGGGATTTTCTATTACTACTCCCAATCATTTATATGGATCACAGCACCAGGATTAGTCGCTAGTTTGATTTTTCAGGTTCAAATCCTTTTCTAAATCTTGTTGTTTTCTGTAAGATAACATTTGTCTCTCAGCTGATCTGACTTATAGCTCTACATATTAAATTGGTAGAATAAAGTAATGAGAATATTTTCAAGAAACATTTTTAAAACTTGCTTCAATGCTCATAGTTGCATCTCAATTACTGTTCATCTTCCTGAGAAAACACATAAATATGMTAACATTTCTCTCAGGCAAAAAAATGATGGATGTGTCACTCCAGGAAGAAATTTGCAGCAGGGCTAGAGCACATCCTTGGCCAGAGAAAGGAAAGGACACAAAACTGAGCTGCTTCAACAGATGATACTGCAACATTGTCCAATTCATGGTCACAAAATCTAAACTTATTACCTGAGCAGGTCTGGAATTCTTAAATGGGAATAATCAGGGTAGAGAACCATGGATGTCTAAGCAGAAGTACCACATAGATCACTACAGCCTGAAGATGCCTCCCTCTTATTTAGGCTCCTAAATAACCACTGACTTCAACTCACTGCTAGGATCCCCAGTATTTCTTTGATTCATGCCCGAGAACTGCAAAATGCCAGCCAAAATTCCAGTCAATAACAATACATCTCTCATCCTGAGACAGCAAAGAAATTTGACAAAGCTCCAATTTGATCTGATTTTTAACTTAAAAAGAAATTTACTGCATCAAAATACAGTGAACTTTACTGTATTATGCACAGGAACATTAAAATAGTTCCTAAATAGCTTCAATATCAGGGCTGTTTATGCTGTGGCTATTGGTTCAATGAAGGTGTTATGATACAAAACTTAACTGTATATATGCACCAGTATTCCAGCTTAAAAACTGCCAGACATTTTTGTTTCAGGAGCCTTAAATTATGCATGGAAAAATGACRTTTTTTGTGTAATATTTGAAATCAGTTTACTTTGCTGTCATAGCTGTCAATTTATAAAATGTTGCTGTCTCTGTTGCTTAAATTATATTTTATCTGGTAAAATGGAACCTAGACCATTYTGTGGAAGTCAGAGGAAGAGAAATGGAAGGGATAATTAATTCCTAGGCACAGCATCAAGCCTATACACTGACCAAAAAAAAAAACCACAGGAATTTTTAAGGTAAGGAGACATGACACCAGTGTCAAGTGTATATATTCTTTCTGCTCTCCACCTCCTTCCTCCATGGTGTCACTTGTCCAGTCTTTATTCAGAAAATAACTTCTCACTATTTTTATGTCTTTAGTTTCATAAAGTTAAGTTCATAGTGCTTGTCTCTCTGATCATAGTTTTGACTGTCCTCATGGCAGGCAACACAGACTGTTTAWATGGAGTTACTCAAATTGAAATTCTCAGGTATTAACTTTTGAGCCTGTCTCTGTCTCTTGATTCAGTTGAAATAGAAAAAACTCCAAATGTATTTCTCTTGGACTGATATCTTTCTTCAATGCTAGTCTTTAAACTTTGGTCACTTTATGAAATACTTCTTAAGGAAAAAAATTCTTTGAATGTTATTAGATTTCTCCTCTTATTAGGGCTGAGTAAAATGTTGATGCTTACTGCTTGCAGTGTCTGGTTTACTGTTATGAATACAGTAATAATAAACAAATAACAAACATACATAATAAAAACCCACAAACTTCCTCTATATCCATATGTAAGCAATCCTGATAAATCTGTAAAAGCAAAATAGAATAACAGGACCTGCATGCTAATATGATATTTTTGAGAATGATTTTTTGGCTGAAGGGGTAGATAATGAGACACAGTCATCTTCACCTCGATGGAGATGAGGTGAAGATGTCTAAATACACTTTGCTGGGAACAAACTAATGTCATTAAAAGCCATAAGATATGAACCAAGTCTCAGACCATACAAAATGAGACCATGCCCAGTCAAACTGCTACCCAGAAAGTGCTCCATGCTTCACCCCTCTCTGTCAGTGTTGGGGAGGGCCAAGGATTACAAGATAGTGGGAGATGGCCACATCCTGTTTTTCAGATCAGAACAGAGGTGATCAGGCCAACACGGAAAATGTTACAATATGCAGTTCTCAATTGGTATGCATAAAATTAGCAACAAAGAACTCCAGTTTACAGTATTTTCAATGTGTCACATAGGACACAGTCCCTAAGAGACAAAGCAACACCCTGTATTTTAATGCCAACATCACTTGATTTCTTCTACTGGAAAATTTGATAGTCTGTTTTATCAAATGCTTTTGGCATCCTAAAAAATGAAACTGGCTATTATGCTCTCTACCATAACATGCAGCAAACAGATTACATAAATTTTTCTGACTAATTGTACAGAAAAAAAAACCTCATTACATTTCCATAACAAAGCAACTGACAYATGATGAGCATAGCATGAATCTGCTGAGAGTATATGCCCAATTTTGACAAAATCCACTGAACCCATCAGCCCCAAAGCAAACACTATGGAGTTCCAATGACATTTTCTGCTACAAACAGCAACACTGAGGCATGTTGGTAAAAAGCACATTTCATTGTAGCATTGAAAACCTTTCTATGTCTGTACAGGGAGGTCCTGGAACAGAACCTTCATTGTGAGTGGATTAGAGGATACTATTGCTCCCCAGATAGAAATTGTCTCCCAGACAGATATATCTTGTTACGAGTTATATTAGTATTTGTTTCAAATAGTTACATAAATATAATTTGGTCCATCATCTTAGTTTACCAGTTTGGAAATTTCTTGTTTTTCTGAATACCATGAATTCTCCCTCTCTTGGTTAGTTTACACATGCATCCTRCACTACTTTTTTCCTCTCGTCCCCCCCGACACACAGAATATATTAAATATGTATATTTTTCCACTACTAAAAATCTGTTGCCTTTTGCTGTAAGAATTACAGAGAATTAAAACCAGTGGAGGTCTTTTGCAGGTATTACATATTTTTTTTAAGTTCAGTGTAGCAAACTCATCCAGCCAGCATATTCAGTCATCTGTCTACTGCAAAATTTGTTCTTTCAGTTGAGAATAACACTTAAGTACAGTAAACTGGCATTTTATATCTCTATATTATTGTGAAAGAAAGGTGTTAAATTAGAAATCTGTGATTTCTAAAAGACTGCTGAGAATATTTCTAAATTTAACACTGGAGTTAAAAAACCCACATGCACTTGATGATTTATAGAATAAAAGAGGAAGAAACTAATGAAGCTAGAACGACCAAATAGCAAGCAGGTTTATCTACTTTTTTTTTTTTTTTTTTTTTATAATACGGCATACACCGAGATATACTCTCTTTACTTAAAACATGTTCTCCCCAGGTCTAACACAGCTATATCTGCATTTAAAATGTCTATATTTGTTGCCCATTAAGAGTAACATTAAATGTAAACACACTGTTCAGAGCCCTGCTGCTTGTCAAAGTGTTCTTCACAAAGTACTTCATACTTCATCTCTCTGTCAGTATTGGGGAAGGCCAAGGATTACAAGACAGTGAGAGACAGCCAGACCATTCTTTTGAGATCTGAATAGAAGTGTCCTGGCCAACATGGAAAACGTGACAACCTTCAGCCATCATCCAGTATGTAAAACCTCATATTTGGCATGTTGTACTTCATTTGCTTTCATGCTGCCTAATCCTCCATCTGCATTAAAACTCAGCAGAGTTCCTTGAGATTTTCTCTGACCTGAATTTTTAAACTTCATTTGAAAACTGAAATAACCAATATTCAGTGTATTTGAATATCCACAGTGTTTTATAATTTTAGTCATGGAATAGATGTTCTGTATTTGTGAAGACCAGTTCTACAATATCTGATATCATGCTGTAGCCAGAAAAAAAAATATTATGGAATAAGTTAATGCAAAGAGAAATGTCATGCACAGAGAATGCAAAATAATTCTTCCAGTCTACTTAGCCAGAATAAGATTGACTCAGATGGGCTATGTAAAGTTTTGCATAATGCAGTCCAGGACAGCAGACTGTGGAACCAGCAAATGTTTATTTATTAATTAGCTGTTTGTTTGATTTTATTTTGGTCTTAAAAACAATACTGAAGAAAATTAAGATAATGGCTTACAAATACAGATTAAGGAACCTCAGGGAGGTGAGAAAGAGAGTTCTCCATGAGCACAGCCAGTAGAGGACAATGCAAATGAATGATAGCCAAAGAAATTCAGTTAATCTGTTCCAGGAAAGGAAAAGGACAGGTGAAAGCTGGAGAAAAGATGAAGCTTGTGTCACTGGAATTTTTTGAGAACAAAYCTTTGAGGCATGGCATGGCAAGACATGACTGACTTGCCTTTGGGAAGGTGGGTGGACAGACACCTCTAGAAGTTCTTCCAGAATATAGTTTCCAGCTCTGCATGTAAGGCAATGAATTCTTTACAGTTTCCATACTCATCATCTTTTTACAGTTTTACCCACTGGATGCCTGACAAGGCACACCAGTCTCTTAGAGGAGCATAAACAATGCAGCTGCAACAATTGCCATGCTAATTCTCCAAGAGGGAAAGAAGGCAGCAAACAGACATGGATGGATTGCTGTTATTAAAATTCCTTTAGAAAGGCAATGCTAAAAGAGGTTTACCAAAAGGGAAACACACGAGGGCATGTTTGAATCRTCACTGGGAGTCATTAGGTTTTCACAAACCCCCATATGGAGAGAAAATTCTGCTGTTGTACCAAATTTTTATTCTCATAGTACCAATATTTTACTAGGTAATAGGAAGTTGGTTTTAAGAGGGAATAATCAGTTATCAGTTTATCTGGGCAGACACTAGGCACCTTCCTACATACTCCTAATTCCTAGTTGCAGAGAGTGCTACTATATATTTCCAATAAAAAATCAGGCTACACAAAAAGATCACAAATACAGTGCCTAATAAGTGTTCTTCTCCTACTCATGGCCCTACTGGGTATATAGACTCTTAAGGAACAGAGGATTTTGTTCCTAGTATTTGCATAACTCCCAGATCTAGGCACCCAACACAAACATTGCCATTTGACACAAAAGGTAGACACAAATACTGTGGAAATTAACAAGATGTGAACCAGGACATGGCAGTTGCTTCTTTTCGATCATTAAATACTTCACCAAGAAATACTACAGCATAAAAATATATTCACATATATCATTATTCTGCTTAGGCCAGAAGCATTTGCACTATAATAAAAGAAATCACCATAAAGGTTGTGAAACACCAACTCTGGTTACTTTGCAAATAGTAAATGTCATTACAAGGCAGATGAACTCGTAGAAGACTACCTGATATGGCTGGAAATTCCTTTAACTCTTCTACTTTTCCTCATCTCTTACACTTCCCATCCCTCCTTACTTTTCCCACACATTCTTTCTTAAGAAAGAATGTGGAAGTAAAATCAGAGTTTGGGATAATAAGTGGGATGCCAATTAGTATCTTCCTTGCTGGCTACAATGGCAATTGACTTTGCAAGATTCTAGAAGTTTRAAGAGTAGTTTAAAATTACTAAACACGCTTGGCAGAGTTTCACTACATATCCTAATGTCTCCATTGCAGCTCAGGCCCACACAGAGACATTMGGGGGTGATACAATCCACACTTACAAAGAAACTAGAAGAAAAAAGTAATGTAGGTGGATTTTAAAAATGGCTAGTTTACAAATAATGAAACAGTTTCAGTCTTTCTGCTAAGAAAAGAACAATGGGATTAGAATTTTTAATTTGATTCTTAAATACTTTCTACCCCTTATTTCCCCTGTCAATATTTTGGAAAATAATATCTGCATTGAAAAAGATAATATGTGCAGGTTTTGGACAAATTTTATCTTTCCTYGGAACATCAGTTTTTCCTAAAGTTACTATAACAAATTAGCAGATCAGGCATTTTGACTGCTTTTCTATTATGATGATCAYGTCTCTGTGTTCATTATATTACACAAAGCACTATAAATGAGAGATAGCATATTTCTGCTTTTGATTTGTCCCTTTGTTTTTACAATCAGTCTGTGATTATAAATGAAGTTACAGTTTGAACTTGTATGAGACCTCAGTTTCAATAAATAAAGACAAATAAATATAAATAAATACTACAAATAAATATATTTTCTATCTCTGCATGCAGAACCTTTKTTTTAAAAAGCCTTTATATTAAAATTTGAAAGGCTGTCAGAATGACAGTAGGCTATGGTTGCACCATTTTCCATTTTCATTACAATTACTTTCATAGGTACAGATTCWACCTACTGCATTATTCTCTCTTGTTGCAACCCATGGCACAAGAACAAGCTATCAGAATTTTAATGCTTCATATATTCTATAAGTTAAGTACAGTCCTGTATGGCTCTGACCTTTTCAATATTCCATAATTTGACTGACTGGCTACTCTAATTTTCCCCCTGTTTACAGTCTCAGAAACCTGTGGGGAAGAAGCAAAATGTCCAGCCAATCAAAATACCGAACACTGAAAAGATCAAAGTAGTAAAACATACTACAGTCTCCCACAGAATATATTAGACATTAAAATTTTCATATCACACTATAAAAMGATAACATTTTCTCCTGAAACTCTAGATACTATTAAAGTGGATCACTAGTGCAGCAAAGGTGGTATCACTAAACCAAATAACAYAATTTATACTACTCATACATTCTGGGTTTAGGTTGTTACACATTTCCTTAAATAATGAGCTCTTTCCTAGAACTGAATTTAAATCACATTTAACTGCAGTTTTCTAACTTTTATACAAACTCATGACTTTCCAGAATGTCTTCCAGTTTTGGTTAGATGCTTCTAAACAAMAATCAACATTTCTGACCTAGCACTACATGGAAGTTTTTTATTTTCTTTCTGACACTGGSTAAGTCTAGTAACATAAAGGTAATTTAAAATTATTTTTGTTTACAGGACTCATTTGCACTCCTCCAGTAGTGAGCAAATAGTAGGAGCAGGTGACGCATTAAAAAAAATAAAAATCCATTGCTTTTGCCGATACAACTAGAAACAAACAAAGCCAGGGCATCTTACTTTGTCAAAAATGTTAATGGCATACAATGAACATAAGAGATTAAAAATCAAATGTAAACAACTTTGAGATGATATAATCTGAATCCTTTATGGATTCATCTCCATGTAATCATTGCAGCTTAATTGGGTTATGGAACTATAATGTATCACCTTGTTATCACTTTGCCTATTTCTTTATGTACTTGCTAATAAAACAGATGCAAACAAGATGAAGAACACTAATAAGATTTGATTTGTAATTCTTTCCTTGAAAACACCCAAAGAACAGACACTCTCATTATTGATATTCTTATCAAACAGGTTGTCCTATTTGATACCTTTTGAATGCAAATTGCTAATGTGTGTTGTTAACAAGGTTCCAAATCAACTCACAGTTAATTAAAAAAAGTTTGTCCCTATAGTCCATATTTATCMGAATCTCGGCCTCCTCTTTAGCAGCAGGCCACTGTTGTTGACAATGAGGTTCAAATATCACRTATAAGTTGCTCATCCTGCTTGCAGGTCTGCATTTGGTCAGACACATGATGCATGTATGATCAGACAGCAGCTGCAGTCACCAAGGAATGAGAAAGAAGTTATTTCAATATCAACCTTCACACTGGAACAACAAATATGCCATATGAGATAATAAGAAGTTATATTATTTGCAAGTAGGATAACATTTAGTGTTATAAAATTTATAATTGAATAATCATAGTTGCCAAAAAACCCAGAGAAGGGTGTCCTTCTAATTTACTGCACTGTGCTGGTGAGTGACATTTACAGGCAATGGTGCAGAGCAGCAAACATGAATCTTCCTCACCTATTCATCACTTGGTTACATCATCTCATACTGTGTGCTCTGCTGTGCGTTCTCCCTCACTATTTTGCATTACAGTTATCTTGTATCCCCTTCTGTTACACTATTTTGCATTACAGTTATCTTGTATCCCCTTCTGTTACACTATTTTGCATTACAGTTATCTTGTATCCCCTTCTGTTATTTTTTATATCTCTCAAGACTGCTTCTTTCATGGTCTCACTGAAATGGTCTAACAGAACTACAAGTCTTACATCCCTAAGAAAAACACTATCCTGAAAGTTGTCCTACATGTGAACTAGATGTACACTAGGACTCCACTGAGTAAGACTAGTAATTTGAGTGGGATCAAAGAAAAATGACCCAAGTGCTTTYATATCACTCTCTACAATGACCTGAAAGGAGGATGTAGTGAGGTGGGGATTGGTCTTTTCTGCCAGGAAACAAGAAATGACAAGAGGAAATGACCTCATGTTGTGCCAGTGGATGTCTAGATTGGATATCAGAAACAATTTCTTCACCAAGAGGGTTATCAGACATCAGAACAGGCTGTCCAGGGAAGTGCTTAAGTCATCATGCCTGGAGGTACTTAAAAGTAGTGTAGATGTGGCATTTAGGGACAYGGTTTAGTGGTGGCCTTGGCAATGTTGGGTTAGCAGTTGGACTMAGTGATCTTAGAGGTCTTTTCCAACCTAAAATATTCTATGATTATCAACACAGAATCCAGGCAAGTAGATGGAAAGTTTGGCAATCTGTGTAGGATGGGATAAGACATGATACAGGTAAGTGTCTGGCAGGAAAAAAAATGAAATAAACAAATATTTTATAAGCTGGCTATGAATAAACTACAATTGGAAACTGAATGATAGTTTATGACAATCACAGGAATATGTTTCTGCAGAAAGATCCAAAAAGTAGCAAAATATCTYGACCTTGAAAGACAAAGGGAAAGTAGAAACGTCAAGTGTTTTTATCACAAATAATTTTTCTGCATCAATTTTTACAGCTTTGAGGAATAGAACAATTATGTTTGCTCCTGATATTACAAAAGGAGGGTAATTACTCTTATTTTCTAGGTATATTTGGTAAAATTTAGGAAGCTATAGATATAGAGAGATTTCTCATTGAGTTATACAATGTAAAATTAAGCYTGTGATATTGTGTGAGACAATCCCTTTCCAAACCACTTGAAGTTGTTAAGAGAAATATGGACTGGAARAGAGACTATTTCCCATTTGAAAGCATCTGTAATTGCTCAACAGACTATAAAGGACATTTAATTTCTTCTGTCTCAGATGTTGATCAGAAGAAAGTCTACGCCAACCACTGACAGTCCGCTTGGCAACATATGTCTAAAAACCCTGGGAACATCCTCCAAAATACCACCAGAACATTTATGCTACCATTTATAAAAATGCTAACAGGAAATTTAGAGTTACTAAATTATAAGCACTGTACTTTATGGAACAGCTGAAGAATGAAGATGCCAAATCTCAAGCATTACTATCTGGCAGGTAGCCTAACAGAARTCAATCCAGTTCTAAAAGAAAATCTCCTCTCCACTAAGTGGAGATATAAAGAGAGATGGCAAGTAGAAATGGGGTTGAGTTCCAAGTCAACTTGTTACTGCAATCAAAAAATATCTGTTTGTCCCTATGCCATAAAAYCAGTTACTTGTTGACAATGTACAAGACACTGGTAAGAGGGACCCTTTAATCACTTCTGTAGCTGAAAGTATACCTTGCAGCTGGGTGGATGCAAACATGCTGAGTTCTCCAACTGAGTCTACCACCCAATACCCCGAGCTGTCCTCCCAATCACAAGTTTACAATTTGCTTGTCTTACTATTTAATTGAATGTGAAGGAGGGTGTCATTAAATATGTTTTGATTTAGTATGTTAATTACTTTACATATGGCAGATTAGTCTTTTGAGTTTTTCTCTGTGGTTGATGGTGAAAGATTCATTTCTCCAGAGTCCACTTCAAAGCATAGGCCTAATTTTGGTGCTCAGGGTAATTTGCTGGAGAACTTGCTATCCTTAGTCATACTGGAACATAAAGGCACCTGGCTCCACAAAGCCAGGACTGTCCTTCATAGGTATCCATTATATTGCTGTAGAAGTATATTTTCAGAAATGAAGACTAGGAGAAATAAAAGCTAAAAATGGAGGAAGAAAATTACTTTTAAAAATTATTATTATTAAATAATGCACTGAAAATCACAGATATTAATTTCTAAAAATAGCTGGTTTTGCAAGACTATATGCGAAAAACATGTGAAATCCCCCAAAACACACACACATTTTCCCCTGAATTACTCTTGGATTTTCTAAATATCAGGTCATGAAAGAAAATAATTTGGATGCAGAAAAAACTATAACAGGAAGAGAGGTGGGGTAGGTGGAACTTATAAGAACCTTCTCTTGTATCATCTGCTTTTACAAAAGGCTTTTACTAAATCTTATGATCCATCCCCTTTCCATTTTGGAACTGAAGCCTTAGTGRGATCTGAAAATATTATGAAACATTTTTCTTGTGAGAAAGGATATTTTCATGATGCTTTGCTCCTACAAGTTGGAGAATGAATGGCTTTCTCTCAAAAGCCTCTTGTAGAGAGATTTCCAAAGTAATTTTGTAAACTCAAGAAGTCTGAATGAATACTTAGATCTTTGTTCTCAAACTAGCTAAGCAGCTTTTAATGTTTACTGAATTGATGCCACAGGGACCAGGTAGCATTAAATAACCTTGGTGAATTAKCTGACCTGGTACTTACTGTGAAATACAAGTAAGGAAAATGTTCACAAGGATAAGTTCAGGCAAAGGCAGTTTTCTGGTGCACCTTGTCTAGTCAGTGAATGCAGGCACAGGGTCCTTCTAATCAGGAGCCCTGCTACACAATTCCACATCCYCCTGAATGTTCAGGATAACAACTGCTCTGATGTTGGTTGTCTCCTCTGTTCTTGCCATCCCTTCAGCAAAACGTAGGTGGAAGACAAATACAAGGCAAGAGGTAAGAAATAAAATAGCTTATTTCAGAGTGTAATTATCAGAATAAATTGTATTAATAAATTCCAAACATTTATCTACAGTGTTATTTTTCCCCATTATTCCAGCGAGGACTCAATGATATCTATGAGCTTTTCAGATAGTTCATGAAATGGCATACCAAAATGAAGCTGTATTTGAAAACAAGTCCACAACTGAGCACAAATGAGAGAATTCAAGGACACAAGAATTCAAGGAGTGGGTGGATACACGCAAAGGAATAGCATATGTCAGCACTACCAATTAACAAGTATCAAGTGTTAGCTGGCAGTTTAATTACTTGCTGAAATAACTCTATTTTTGTTCCTCTTTTTGCCTGATTTCCATGAATATTTCCTTTTCTATGACACACTAATATTTCTCTCAAAACTTTTCCTCTCACCACCCTTACCCTGGGATGATGATTTCCCCCCCTTATGGGGAAGAGGAAAAAAGTGGAACTTGAAAAAAAGTCTGGAAATATAGATTTTTAATATCATAATAGCATGACGGGTATTACAAATTCTGATATATTGAGACATTTGCTGGTCTTCTGACACAGATTTGGCATAGAGGTTTTTGTATGACAGAAGCCCATTACAGAGACATCTCAGAGCTAAACTGATTCATTGGCTTCTACATTCTGCCTCTCCAGATTTTGTTTGCCATTTTTACTGAATTCCCATGTATTTCCAAATATTCTATTTGCTTCATAAAAGTCCTGTTTTAAACAGGGTTAATTTGTCTCCTGATAATGAGCATATAGTCATATGATACCAAGCTGTTCAAAATCTCTCTGTAGGAAGTAAGCACACAGCATGAATTTGATCTCAGACCTCCTCTGCTCTTTCCCTTTTCTCATGTAGCAGATGCAGAAAAAGAACATAGGTTCAAGAAAACAAATTAAATTTCAACTGCTGGGCATTAACTTTGACAACATTATTAGTCAGAACCCTGGAATATAAACCATGCTTTCTTGATAATGATGGTATTGCTAGTTGCTGAAAGACCACAGAAGACATTCTTACACAGGAGGGAGTGACTGTAGTGAAATCAGCACAAACAGGGATAAGCATTATGCAACTGTTCCTGAAAAGCTATACAGCCCAAATCTTCTCATAAAWAATTCATCATTATTGATAAAATAGGCTGAATATTCTATGAGTAAGTCTGAGTATTATTATAGGGATTTACTTAYATCTTAATATAACAATCAACATTCATTATGTCCTCAAATTAAATCTGCATATACACAGTTCCATTTTTAACTGTTACTCTAAAACAAACAAACAAAGAAAAGTCAAGCTGATTTTGCACATGATGAATGCAAATTGAAATATTTATATAGTAGSTTTGGCTTGTTTTTTATGCTGTTAAAGACAGACTTAAATTCAGACTAGATGCAGAACAAAATTCTGTGTAGGTGGGCCTATGCAAGAAAATGTCATAGTCACATTAACTGTACCACCAAGGAATAGTTATAGGTACAAGTAGGATGTCATTACTGAATTCCATGGTAAAACATTTGGTAACTTCCAAGAGGAACAGAATTAAGCATAGGATGAATTATTTTAATCGGTTTTACACTTTTCACCCAAGCTGTCTATGCTTGTAGGTATCACATTCCTTCCTAAATTTCCTCTCCCACAGTTTATCTCCTTTTCACTCTCTTCCCTTTTGTCTTACAAGACACAGGCTATCTCTTTGGGTTCTGAAAGACAAAGGAATGAGATCACAGGGATCCAAATACTCTCATGTGCTGGGAAGATAACGCAAACCATTTTGCACCTGTTGACTCCATCTTCCAAGGAACAGCACTGCTGTCCAAGGGAAGTGGAACACAGTCTTCTATTTTCTGTTTAATTCTAATTACTAAAACTTGTGATATCTTACACAAGGCCAGGAAACAACAGATCTTCTTTCCCTTTCCATTTTCAAGTTATAGAAAATGCCAATGTGTGTTACAATAGGGGTAGGTCTCTATGAACTGACCATGAAACTCAAAGTGATGCATAAATTGAGTGGCTGTAGCAGTCAGTCAATAACTAGCTGTTCCAATACCTGCCAAAGAAAGAGATGCCCCTCTCTGATCAAAGATAAGGTAATAATATGATAAGTACTATGGACATGCTTCAGAATGCACCCGTGTTACAAAGGCAAACAAAATTTCAAAATCTTGGATGTCATCAGACTTAAATACAAAGGTGATGTGTTTTGTCTCTCTGAGTCAACTGCATCTTGGAGAAACAAAAATACATCATAGCCTAATAAAAATGTTTAGGTTTACAATGAACTGGAATACTATGACTTGCAGAACTAGGAAGGACAAGTATTATAAGGCATATTTAAAAAACAGCACTTCCTTTCCTGCTGGAAAAGAAACCAACTGAAAAGAACTTACCACCATATGTCATCAATAAATGGGAAATCATAGAAGTGTTGAAAACAAATATCGAAAGCAGTAGGGGAAAAATCTTGATGGCCTTAGAAACTCGAAAATAAAACTGGAAGTAAATAAAGAAGACTAAACAGCCAAAATGTAGCATTTGASTTATTAAGTGCTTTTTTCTCCCCCTTTTTGTTTTCCCTTATAAAGTGCAATGATTATTATGATTAATCTTCAACACTCCACGGAAGTTAGTCAGAATATTTCTACTGATTTTAGTGGAGCTCAGAACAGTTCAGTTCCTGTGCCACGCAGGTTTATGTGCACTGAGTCAGGGTAAATGTACTGCAAAATCACTGCACAATTTACACAGCTAAAAAGACAGTGGGAAAAGCAATGACCTCACTGCTGAGGAGACAGTAGGGGTAAGGAGCCRTATCTGACTCCTTATTTGCTGCAAAGACAAAAGGATTGGTACATGTGGTGTARTGCTGTGTTGTAAACACTCACTGCACACACAATGCAGTAATTTCTCCACAWAAGAAGTTGTGCACCAAACCTGCAGGAGCAATTTCTCTTTCCTCTATTGATTAGGAAATGGTATAATTATCTATATGTATCCACTGCTCTGTTTGAGGAAATGATCAAAGCCAAAATTAATTTGTGCTTGCTTATTTATCAAAGAATTCCATAAATAGTAACCAAATATAGGACTACTTCAAATAATGGAAAGCCATTMGAGAGCAGGAACTAACTACAGGTCAGTAAGAGATTTCTGCTATTCAGAAAATAAAACCAACTCATTCACTACAAGCCCAGAGAAATGTGCTACAACTACAACTCATGCCAAAATAAGATGCATGGAAGGAAAACGTACTAAAAACCACGAGCCCTTAAACAACTCACAGTTCACAGTAAACCTGMAGAATCAATGCACAATTCAGAAACTAGCATGTGGAAATCAATTTAAAAATRAATATTCACTAATTCAGATATTGAAGTAGAGAAACATTTGAGTTCTTTGCTGTGATTTATTAGATGCCTTTGGCTTCCTCAACTCCAAATTAAATCAATGCATACTCTGAAAACATAAAAAACTAAAGCTAACTTAAATATCTGATTCCTAATACTTAGGCTTTGCAATTTTCCAGACAGTCAGTAAATTTTCGGCTGGGTTAAATGATAGGAATGTTCGGCTTCAACTCAGACTTTAGCAAGTCACAACTAATACTTTTCTTTATAATTCAGATCACTAAACACAGGCAATTGCTTTTTGAAATTTGTTGYATTTTCTTTTTGAAAAATACCACACTTGCTGAATGTTTTAAATAGGCATACCAACATTTTTAACAATATCTCAACCTACTGTCACCACATGCTGATGATTATGCCACATTATGCCACATTCTAGCCATGTACATGACAAAATTTATATTCCTACTCTGTCACATAGCACTTACTGCAATCATCACAACACTCTGTTAATGATTTAACAAGTAAAATGACAAATATAAGTTCTGAATATGAACAGCGTGAGTCTGTCCCCACAGACATGGCTTTATATGTCACACATTTTTTTACTCACCTATGATTCCTCCTCTTTTTCATCCAAAGATTTGGAATATAYGTGGATTATTTTTCTTATTCCTTTGTGTGCTTCTAAAAGAAATTTGTATGCTTTGTTTTATTCTTTTTTATCAGTTGTCTACCATGCATAYGTATTTGGGTGCTGGCTGGCAATGAAACAGGGTCAAGATAGTACCTACAGACTCAGTGACACAGCTTACAGGAGGAAAAACAGGATGGAAATTTACATGGCAGTAGTGGATGACATCAAATATATACATTCTTTCTAGTGGTTTTAATATTTGAAGCTTTTGACTGTTTATTTTAAGGCTTTGCAGGCTGCTTGGATGAACCTTAACATTCCAGCAATACACTGCAAACAGGATCAAGTCTAAAGCTGAAAGACCTGCAGCTCATTTTCAAGAATCAACTCAAGCAAAGATAGCCTTAGGATCAGTATTAGAAGTCAACCACAGGTCAACCAGGTATTAGAAATACACCTGCAGGAAAATGGAAGACAAATCTCAGTTACTCAGCAAATTTCCTATGCTGAAAACACAACAAATATTTTTTATACTGCTTTAGCCAGCAGCCAGGAAGTAGCTCCTTCTGCTTATAGAAAGTATTTTTTTCACTAATTTTGCTCCAACTCTCTTCCCTTGTAACTTAATGGTAAAACTCCTATTCACCATTGCAGAATGATCAAAAATTTGATACAAGAAACTTTCCACATTATTCGTGGAAAATGACATCCAAATAAATTCCACACCAAAACTGCTAGAAAAACTGCTAGTGAGTTTATGAACCAGTTTCATAAACATGCAAAACTTAACCCAATACACTCAAGCCAATGTGTGATTCTGCCGAGAAAGAAACAGCTGACCAAGCTGACTTCCAAGTGGCAATGACCCAGGAAGTAAAAACAGCAAGTAAAAAGCAGAGATCAACCAGCTGTCTTTTGACATTCAACAGGTTTGCAAGACTACTATAATATGAATCTAAAGCTACTACTTSTTGTATGCAAGTAATTTATTTTCTTTGCAATGTATTACTTCAGGGATTCCCTTTAATATTTTGTAGTACAGCAGTATTATTTCAGTTTCCAACAATTTACAGCCACAGTGTTCCAGAAACCACCATCACTGGAAACCTACAAAGGAGATCAGACACTAAAATTTTCCTATGTTTTTTCCCTCCCTCGACATTTAATTTCTCTAAGCTACTGACTGAATGAAATGAAAACCCAAAAAACATTATGTAAAACTGGGKTTTTTGTCACATAACCACTTTTCTTAGCAATCTAAGCTGCAACTGTACAGAATGAAACAGACTTCATAGCTCCCCAAAACACCAGCAGTTGACAACCAATAGTGAAAAACACACCCTTTTCCTGAGCAGGAGGCCATACATGGGATATACAGAATCTTCATTCAGGTGCTTCACAAGTGAGTTAGAAGCAACCAGAGGAGTTAAAGTTCTTCACTAGACATCAGAGGGATCTGGAAAGGAGAATCACTTACTGTTCCCTAAACTAATAGAAACACAGACTGAGATGACTGACTGGCTGGGTTGTTCTGTCTCCAAAACCATTCATCARGGTAAACTTCTGTACAAAGGCAATTTTAGGCTCTTTATCTTGTATTTCTCACCCTTCATTTGGAGGCTGTTTTTTCTTAGAATTGCTCCAGATGCAGTACCTAATGAACATTCCTAGTTTTGTCATAAGGGGACTCCAAGGTCCCAAAAATTGCCTTTACACTGCAGGGGAAGGAAAACCTACTTTCCAAGTGTAGGCAGAACAACTAGATGAACTGGAAGAGATAAAAAGAAATRAGAATATTTAAGTGGGAATGCATGAAAGGACCTTTATATCTTCAAGTACTGCCCATATTAGATGTCTCACAAGGGTCACAGGGCACGTAAGATAAAAAAAAGGAATGGAACTAAGGTGCTTCCACTGCCATTAGTAATGAGGAAACAAAAACCTAGGCCTCACTGCCTGAAATGTAGTTTTAAAGGCATCCTATTATGAAATCCTAATTTCTCCACAAAGTATTTTCTGCTTGGAAATAGTAGCTTACAATGCTTCTGCTTCCTCCTTTTCAAGAACAGCAGTTGTTTTCTCTGCTTGTGCCTCAACAGGGAAGGGGGGAGAGCACATCTGGGATGGAAAGGAAAGACTGCATTTCACCAAAATTGTGATGGATACAGAAACAACCTCTCATAAAGCAGGGCATTTTCTTTAGTTATCTCATTTGCTGCAGCTGTACAGTAACGTCAGATTATAATCAGGAGAGCATGCATTGTAAGGAGTTCATAGGAGACACCACAGCTTCTGTTCAGACTGAGAGGAAAGCCAAAATAGTATAAATGGCCATGTATTTTCATATAGATCAGTGGACTTAGCTCCCTGCTTAGTTTTCACTGAATCCACTGGCTGTAGAGTTTTGACTAATGAATCCATAATACTGCAGAAGGGTGATTAAACTTCAGCATGACAAATGTTTATGTGTTTCTGTATGTTCTGTAACATCTGCAAGTACTGGCTTCGCTCATTAGAAGAAAAACAGAACCTAATTTCTAGAAAATGAAAGTTGCAAAATCAAAATCATCACTCATAGAATGAACAAATTGAGGAAGGTATTTCAAAATAAAAGTAATTATTGCAAGGATTTCTGAGKCACCCTCTGATGGCATTCATCTACCTGAAAAGTAATATAATTTGTGACACCAGCCACACAATTGCAAGAGATAAGCTACTTTAAGAAGTGTCTGTCCTGATTTAATACTGGTTGATGAATCCCAGGAAAATAAAATATTCTACTTTTTAAATATTTATCATATTGTTTAAATATTAAAGATTAAACTTTTTGTCTTGACTGCCAAATCAGTATTATACAGGTTGGAAATTTGTTTACAGTCTCTTACAGTAGGAGCACTACCTGTCAGTGTCAGATGATTGCGTTTGCAAGCCTCGGGCTGGTGACAGCTTTCTCCCAGTAACATGACAAGTATAATTAAAACTGTTTCCAGATACATTTGCATTTTGCTCCTGCTGAAAAGTGTTTCACAAGTCTTCAGACTGACCAGCAAAACCACTGACTTTTCCCATAACTTTGGYTTAGGATTTGCAGACTGAAGTGAACATTAAGTGTTGAAAGACCTTCAGAATAATAGGGTTACTATTTTGTCAAAGACCAAGGCAGAAAAAGCAATAAACTTCTGCCAGAGTAGAATAAAGATGAGACGAAGTTGTTTTCCTCTGACTGTGGTCAGTACTTTTCACAAATATTGGSAAATTCTGAAGAAATATTTCAAAATAACTTTTGTTAAATAATGATAAACATGAAGATGTGGGGAAAAAAAGGTAAAATCAAGTAATTAAGCATGACTATTAATCAAGGTAATGAAAAAAGCAAACTCCATCTTACCAACAGATTGAAATAAATTGCATGCTTCTGAAGATACCAGAATTAACCTGAACCACGCCTCTGCTAARTAAGCAAGTTATTATGAAATTTCAWATCTGYCAAAAGCTACAGATACACACATTTGTAAAAGATACAGCTATTCTATTCTRTATCAGAAATACACAGCTCAGTCTATTGTAATTCATGATTTAGGAAGTTTGATACTACAAAGTCACTATTACCAGGCAAGTAAGGCAGAAGTTATGTTGCTGAGGAATGATGATGTATTAGTTATGACCTGGAAAAGGTACCTTTGAAGCTGTCATGACTGCAGTTAAAAAAGGGAAGATATTTTCAGTTGATAGTTCAGTGGAATTAACATGTGAAAGAGCTGAAGAAAAGTGGATCTCTATCTCAACTTCCCAAGAAATTCTAATCAAAACCTTTCATAGAGATTTTCATTAGCAAATTCCTYCAGCCAAAACACAAACCCACAGATTATATTTCTAGAGAAAAATGACAGAGCCTCCACTCTTCTCTCAAACACAAATATGCAGAAGCATATTTCCAGGATTTCTGCAAGAGAAACAAATACTGTTCAGTCAATGTAAATGATTGGTTTCATTTTTATACCCAGCAATGCATTACATTCTTRTGCTCAGGAGTTTTCAGTATTATACAATTTTATGTGATACTTATGATTTAAACACTGACCAATTTTGATTCTAAATATTCATATATATATATATATATAATAAAGATATAAATCATTCTCTGAAAAAACATTATTTTCTACATTGAATTGCTCATTTAATGAATCTACCCACAGATTTCTTCTTATTATTTTTATCAATTTCTATTTTATTGAGTTATAGAAGTTGTTTAGGCAGTTTTGATTTTAGGACATTGGTTGCATTGCTCTGTAAAACCCTAATCTAGCTGTAATTAAGACAGCCTACAGATGAAAGTCTTTAACTGTATATGAATCTCTGAGAATCAGTCCTTAGGACTACCGCTACCCCTTTTTCTTACAACACATTCAACCTGGGACTTATTAGAGAAAGATAGAGACAAAGTGGACCACACCAGGTTAGACAACTTGTCCAAAGGAGTTTGGAATTAATGAAGGCTCAACATTTAATCTGTTAAGAAATGCAAATAGTTACATATTTCTTGATCCTTTCCTGAACCACTGATGGTGGCTCCAGGAGAGCTTGGCATGCACAGCAGATGGACTTTATGTCCACACCATTTAAACAGCCCTGTGTTCTATGATGTAGTCACTGAGTTTTCAGGCTTTATAGATTATTTCTAAACCTAACAATTACTTCAGGGGAAAATAATAAAGTATATTGCAAGTCTATCACAGGATATGCTTCCAGATTCTCTTATATTCAGTCAGCCTCTTCTGTTGCATTTTTAATTTAAGAGATAAAACAGACATCTGCACATTCATTACCCTTGTCTTCACAGATTTTATTAGTAAATCAAGAAGAACCAACAGGTGAGAAGTCTCATATACTGAACAAGGTTATTTTGCATCCTCCTTATCCAAGGAGATGTAGTCCTTGTTACATTCCCTGTTTTACAACAGGGAAATGAGAATGTGAAGGCATTCAAGAGAGAAGGTCAGACAAAACTGAGAGTAAGTTTGATAAAATCTTTGATAAAAAATCTGGAAGAATTATTTTAGCCAATAACTTGCAGCATTAATGAAAAATACCGAGGTTAATGTATATAAATATTCAATTTAGATTTAAATTATTAAATTTTAAATTTTGGTAACCTATAAATTACAGAGCTTTACCACAGCATTTTCTTCCCTATGTTTCCTTCCCAGTMCCCTTACACCAGGGTTGCAGAGGACTACTCAATATGAAACTTAGCTGGTCTTCCAGCACATTGTCACTGCAGACCCCTGTTTTGGCAGAATTGGGAGCCCTTTTCAACACTGCAGCCTGTTTAGTGGTCTAAAGGACCAGAGAAAGGTGAGACTCTAATCTCTGCCTCATGTGAGCAGTGCCTCATGTAATTTGCAGTGACATCAAATCACACCTCACACTCTGGGCTTGGCATCCTGGCCTCTGAGCCAGTGATGGAGGCAGAAGATGGTGGCACATGCTTTAGCAATTTTAGGAGAGGCCTGGATGTAAGACAGCTGACAACAACGCATTTTTAAGCATAAAAGACTCTTCCAGGAAAAAAAAAAAAAAAAAAAACCAAAAAAAAAAACACCAAAAAACCCCTGATAACACTGAGGCCCAGATTTTATATGCATACAATGTGTTTTATAGCTATGGGCACTGAATCATACTATAGCATTTTCAGAATTATTTTGGAAAGCTGACCTGCACTTTAAACAATAACATGAACTGTGTCTAGCCTCTAAAAAGTCTTAAAATCAATTGTGGGACTATAGATCACTTTATCATACACTATCCAAAGATGGTAATTGCAAGTTAGCATTCCATCTACATCTAAGGCTAACAAGATAAAATTGCAAAAAAAAATTAAGTTATTGTCTGACCTCACTGTACATAATAAATATGTCCTCCATTTCATATGGGAGTTAAAAGGCCMTACATTTATTGCACATGTACCAATCTCTGATGCAACTCTATGGAATTAGACAAGGAGTCACTTGGCCAAATACCACATGCAAAGAAAATAGGTCCGATTTTAAGGCTAGTGTTTAAGCAGATTCAAAAGCCAATGGAATCAGTCTACGCCTTCATTTTCTGAATAGCATTTAAAGTCTTTATAGTGATGCAAGTGAAATCACACTAACTCCATGCTACTGCAAAAACTTAACAATATCTCAGCAAAATAATACTGTGTGTTTTTGTTATGTCCTTTCACAACATAATGTCATGGCAGGAGCTAAGCTAACTTGAAAATTAAAAATGTCTTTTGAATATTGTCATAGGTTTGCCCTGGCACCAGGCTAGTGCCTAGAAAAAACTCATTTCTCTCAAACCTTCCCCTAAGAAAAAACTCATTTCTCTCAAACCATGACAAATACCAGACACCAAACTTGAAGGCACTGCCTATCATGCATGATTGAAGCAAATGTATAACATAAAAACCAAATTTTCATTCCATAGAGAGAATAAGAATTTGACCCTATGGATCTTAAAAAAAATAAAACCCAAGCAAATATAGAATGTGTCATAAATGCATGCCCATTTGAGAAAACTGCTCATCTAAATAAATGCCTATCAGAAAAATTCCATTCCCAAGGATCCCAGGGAAGTCTG
>CADDXX010000012.1:3542723-3582922 GCA_902810485.1 Alauda arvensis
TGGGGTTGTTTAGTGTTTTTTGTTTGCTCGTTTTGGGGTGTTTTTGTTTTGGTTTTTTGTGAGGTGAAATTGGAATGGTACAGCTCTCCAGCTAGTCCTGTACTAGGTTCTTGGCTGAAAAGCAAGAGAAAACAATGTGCAGCAACACTGAAGACAAAGGGTAGTGGTAATTGTTTAGAAGGAGGAGAGTAAGGAAATGTACATTAAGAAGAGGTCTCGAGAATTCAGAGATCACACTGGCTGAAGAACTTCTTCAAGCACAAACAAAAGGGATAAACATTGCTAAGTACTGACCCAGATACAGGTTTGAAACAATGTGAACAATGTGCCCACAGAGAAGCCTCTGAAACAAACAAATAAATGCACCCAGCTGCAGCAAGAAACTTGAAGGCCACTTTCCTGAGGCTCAAAAATGTCATTAAATCCATAAATGTTAGTGCTTCTATTTATATGTAATATTCAGAGAGCCATGCACCTTCTGAAATGATTAAGCAATGTTTCAAACTACTCCAGCTTCCCCACATTTAATCACCATTAAAATATCTATGATAGTTCCTCCACAAGGGAGTTAATATTCCTTGATATTCTTATGTATAATTACTTCTTATAATCAGAGCATAGCTATTAAGTGATGTACTGCTAAACCTCCAGGTTTCAAATGGATAAATATTAGCCTAATGTGCTCAATCAATGCATAGAAATAACTTTAAGCACTTTTCCTGCAAGGGAAAATATTTACCATATATCATAGTTAGATTAGCTTGAGGCACTAAGCAGCTGATAGAGGAGGATTGAAAGCCTGGAAATCACTTTAAAAGTCCTTGCATTTCTGTGAAGGACATCTTCAACAGAGAGGGAGAAAAGAAGCAGCAAGATCCGCTACCTTGAGCTTTCTATAAAACTGAGTACTTAGGATCAGAACCATGTCAGAATATTTGCTTCATGAGACACAAAATGATCCTTTCCACAGAAAAAAAAATCACTAGAGGATACAAAGGGCTTCTCATCTTATCACTTTACTGAATTTTTCAATCCAAATCATTCCAGCAGCTCTGGAGTGAGAGTTTACACTGTAGCTGAGGTCATGCCCAGCAAGATACACAATTAATATGTCAGAGTTAATTGTACAATACTTAAACAATATTTTTATTATTATTATTACTTCTAATACTACTACTTCTAATAATGGAAAGAGAACCTTCTGCACTTCTCAGTCAGAAGATGAGAGGCAGTTGGAATAATTTCTAGTTAACTTAGAGAAACTGCAATACTGTATTCAAACTGTGATGTTGAATTTTTCCTCCAGTTCCATGTAATACAATAAATAAGGAAATGTAAATAGTAGTTTTCAGGTTCTGTCTATCCTGAGAAAAATTCAAGGGTAGTGATTTTGCATTCAAGCATCCAGATAAGTCTAAGTTTTCCTAAAACTGCAGGTACATTTGGATACAAAGCTAGAAATTACACTTTCTTTTCCACTGAATAAAAGTAAAGCTTCCTTTATCAAATACATCACATGTAAATAATAGTCTTAACATTTTTGTTACTTTTTTGTTTAATTATTTAAGTCTTATTTCCCCAAATGGACCAAATGCGAGATGATTGGTAATTGGATATGTTAAGTAGACATACATATAAATAAAATTATAAAGATATAATTTCACAAATTACAGGACGTTCACTATCTGATTACTGTTTTTCCTTTTGTCATTTACTATCAAAGTTAAAGATTTTCTTACATATGGGAACAAAAATAATGGAATTCACAAATATTATCTAAATTCTCAGTAGTTCTGTTATGATTCTTTTGCCATTGCTGTTGTTACTCCAAACACTCAAAGCTGCTTCTGCCACATACAATTTAGCATTCTGAACTCTGTTCATTTTGCTCCTCTGTTTGGTTTTTACTTCACGATATAGCATATAAGTGACCATGTACAGGTAAAACACTAAAATATGAACTAATTTAAAATAAAATACCCATTGTGTGCTCTCATTCTGAATTAGTTTATGGCTAAGCTGTGAGCAATTATACTTTACGAATTACCCATATTTCAGACTCTTGAAAAGAAATTACATTTTTGAAAGGAGTRTATTGTTCTTTCATGAAAGGAGTATCCTTCATGAAAAAAAAAAAGCATACTTTCTTGGGAGCTTGATTTTACTCAAATTCAACAATATTATTCTAAATAGAAAATAGTTGGCACTGAATAACRTTAATAAAACTGAGCAATTACTTAAAAGCAGAGTTCAAGAGGGTAAAACAAAAATCATCTCAATCATGGTTTTGAAAAGAAAATTTCCTCAACATTTGAAAGGTAGCTACACAATGTGAGGGCAGAATTATGTGTCTTTTACCTTAGACTCTTCTTGCTTTATATTTTATTTCACATRCAGTGGAATTGCTGTCACCTCTAGTAAATCAGGGTATTTATTCCTTCTTTTTGGCTCCTTTTCAGTGCTTTCTTAATGAATCTGATGAGAAACTCAGCAAGTACAGAAATTACATGTACCTGTCATCTTAGCAAAGATACAGGACAAAAAAAGTTGCTAGAAAAGCTCCTCACATTAYTATGGATAAGTCTCACAAATCAATGGAAGGAGCAGAACAAAATCAGAGCTTTGGTGCCTTAGTTGAAAACAAGATCAACAAATGCCAATTTTCCAGCACAGGTTTTGCCAAATTTGAATGTGACTGAGTATTCTCTTCATTTTTCGGAATAAAACAGAAGGGTCATTTTAAGCCAAAATTTCAAATACAGATAACAAATTTTCACATCACTGGATCATGAAAGCTGGAATCACTATTTCCTAAAGGCATTCTTCATCTTTCATTAGCCAAGAAAAATTTTCCAACCCTTATATCTGCCAGCTCACTGAAGAAACCAGCCAGTGACTGTAAATAGACTAATTTCTTTTATTGCAGAAGACAGTTCTTGTTCAGAGTTGAAACACATTGGCTCACTAATGTAGGAAATAACTGGGATTCATGGTCATTACTTTTCTTTTCTGTTAATGGATACAAATCTTTATCCTCCAGGTTTTCCAATGCAAGATTTACCTAATAAATATCTAATTTCAGCAACCAGCAGAATTGTTGCARGGTTTTGAAAAGTATATGTACATGCACTGAGCTAAATTCAGTACATCTGTTAAAAAAAGCAATAAGAATTACTGCATAACTTTTACAATTCAGACCTCAGTTAGGAGCAGATCTAGCATACCTATGCAAAAGCAGAACAGGACACAGCTTCTGGTGAAATAATCAGTTTTCTTCCATTTTCTGTGYGAGGCATATGACAGTTATTTCACCTCCTCCTGCCCCATCTGTTACACTAATTAGTTACTTCTTCAAATAGAAAAGAACCAGGTTCACAGCTGTAACAGTTGGAATAATGCATCTCTTGGAAGAAGTGGTTTTGCACAGAAGGTAACATGGATTTTTTTTTTTTTGGCAAATATAGTTTAAGTTCAATTGATATGAACAAGAGGATGGAGTGTCAAAAATGCTTATTACTCATCAGCTCTCACCATTCTCAGTGGAAGTTGCTGGGTGCTTTTGAAAATTATTTTCTCTGTACTAGATGCCTCACTTGGAGTTGCAGCACTATGAAATAATTTTTAAAGCCTGACCCAATGTTATTTACTGTTTTATTATAAGATCCTTTGTTTAGGACTACGCACACTACAGTTGTACAGTTCTAGAAAGAATTAGAGGAACAAGTAGCAAAGATAAAATGTGCATTCATGAATGTGGTTAAAGCAACCAATTAACATTATGCAAGTAAATGAGCTATTTGTTATTGCATTTCAAAAGAAATAATATTTGCATGCTCAATTTACCTCATACAAAAGTATCTAATCTGCTGATTCCCAAATACATTGTGAAAAGAAATGTGCTTGTGAAATCAGTGGCTAATTGCACATGTAAGCCCTATACTGGCTTAATTGTAATAGTTCCTTCTCCCCATAAAAGTGCATAAATTCACTTTATGCATTCAAATAATCTAATTTTGCCAGGTGTCTATTAAATTGAATTTGCCATTGTGAGATGCAGTTAAGGACATTAAAAAAACTTGTGAAGTGCAACTCTGTAATACAGAAGTGACTCCACATGAATTTTATATTGTTCCACAGCCAACTTATTCAGATTCTACTATCTTTATTAGATTTTACTTCTTAACTCATTATTGAAGCACAGTTCAAGGATGAGTGAAATACCTTATGTTCATTATTTGAACTCAGAATTATTTAATAAAACCTTGCCACAGATCTACCATTGTGTTAGTCTCTGATAAAACAAAGAGTTTTGCAGAGAATATAATCACTCAATAGTAAGATTATTTACCTATGTGTCCTAGAATTAAACTCTTTGCAAGATSAGCCTAATGTACTGGGGAAGTGGGGAGTACTATTGAATATAAACATCTCTTTCCCAGTCTCATTATTTTAATAGTCTCRCTGCAGGTATTTCCTGATTATTCTTCAATTAATGCAGAATAAAAAAGAATTCTGTAAGACTATGAATTCCATTTTTCTTGCAATAAGTTGTATAACTCTCATGACTGTGACTCTTTACAGGCAGAAACATGAGGATCAGAAATGTCTATTAGAAGACTCTCATGGAAGGGTGTCATGGTTTAGCACAGCTTTTAGTTAAAGAAGAAATAGCTCCCTGCCAAGACCTGAGATTGACACCTGGTTCAGCCAGTGAAAAAGTGAGTTTGGCTTTGTGAATGACCCATATCAAACTGAGTATTCGTGGTCCCTGCTCCCCCTCATGCGGCCTTGGAGTCTTTCGAGAACTGCCGCCGATGCCTGGCCGAGATCGCGTGAGCACCTGCAAACCCAAGCTAGATCTAACTCTTTCTTTGCCAAAGTGAAGCTTGCACAACATTAGTCCTCTCTAGAGGGAAAGAAAGTCATAGTGGGAAAATTTATTTAGGCCACATGAAGATACTGAAGTCTGTGAAAGAGATTGTGTCTTAAGAAATGAGGAGATGAGAAGATGCCTTAGGCTGAAAATCTTTTGTGAATAGTGGTAACAGACTATAATATGGAAAATATGAACTGGGGAAATGATTGTTCCGATTGGTGGTTTTGAGCAAAGGTATTTGTAATGGACTAAGTGAAGCAGGGACCTTGTGGTCCCCTGAGGTATCTGAATGGAGGTTGAGATGTGCTGGAGAGAAAAAGCCTCTGCACCAGTGAAGAGGTGAGAGATGTTTCTGCCCTTGAATAGGACAAAGAACATCCTTTGCACCTGAACTGTTCATTTTAAAATAACACCCCAGAATGCATAAAGTCCATTCTCCAAGTGCAGCTGATGGGAAAAGCTGCGTGATATGGGAGAATCAGAGATAGGTTCCCAGGGAAGCTGTTTTTGTGAGAGCCAAGAGCCACAAGTAGACTGTTTCTTGTGGAGAGTTACCATAACCAGAAGAGGCTTCTCTCTCTAAAAAGATTGACGAAAGAATATTTTATAAGAAGTACAGACCTTGGGTTCTGAGGGTTTTTTTGCCTTCATATAATGTCTSTGGGAAAGAAAAGAAGCTGGGTGGGAGAGGAGGAAATGTTTTGAAAGTTTCATTTTTATTCTTTTTTTTTTCCTTTTAATGCCTGTGAATAAAACTATCTTTATATCTTTGAAGTTTGAGCCTGCTTTGCTTTCTCTTAATCCTATCTCACAACAGAAAAACACTAGARCCACTACATTAATTGGTGCATTGGCCAGGAAAGCAAAATTAGTGAATGTGAAATCACTACAAAGGGGCAAGAGGAAATGGTTGGACAAAGWTTACAACAGCAGCAATAACAACACAAAAGGCATCCWAACAACATTTATTTTCATATTGTGGGGTAACTATTGAATTTTTGGTGTTGCTAAAGAAAATGTTTGATTTAGTTGCAGACACAGTATATTTAGCAGTAAAGACTACACAAGTCATGCCATTGTTTCATTCATTATTCAGAGCACAAAAATAACATGTAGGGTGCTACACAAACTCCACATTTGTGGTAGCTATTTCAGGATCACAAACGCCTTAGTGACTCCATGTGAATGAATCACAGAACAACCTTTCAAATGAGGCAACTSTATCAGTAATTCTGCACCTGGCAAGACACAGGACTGCATATGGAGGGTACTGGCAGCTTTGTGATTTGCAAGCACGGCCTAGTTATGCAGTGATGAACTAGTAATGGTGTTACCTGCCACCATCCAGCTCCTTGGACAGATGAAGRGCTAGCAGTATCATAGAATGCACACATTAAAATCCTTGTTTCTGCTGAATGCAGAAGTGTAAACTGCAATTTGTTTTTCTGTGTCAAGGCCTGTGTCAAGAATGGAGCACATGAAACAGCCTTTGCAATACCCCATTCCATCTCCATCTGCTAAGAACCCAAAAACCAAAAGAATATTAGCCCTGTTTTAGACCTTTCTCCAACATTCCTGAAATCAATGTTCTTCTTGATCACATGATCAAAAATGATCCAAAGTCCATTCAGATCATCACAGAAACCTTTCTCATTTTCACTAGCCCTCTGGGCAGCAATGAACCTCCAGATTCAACAATAATCTTCTTTCCAACCTGTCTGACCAGGACTAAGCTTCTTTTCCTCTTCTAGTCTACTCAAGCAAATTACCTAGAAAACCTGATATTCTAGAGGAAAACTCAGAAATCCTTAATTCTCTGTAAACACAGGAGAATTTACTGTGCTCAGTACTGATGAAATGTTTCCAAGGAAACCTCCATGGAAAGAGAGCTTTATCTGATTTATTTTTTAYATTGGATATCAATTAAAATGAGGGYTRTCCTAAGACTTGCAAGCCTTTTCTACTGAACTTCGGCCAATTCATGACTTCAAAGAAACCCCAGGTACAACTGGAAACTAAGTGTCAGACTCTTTGATTGAATGACTGTGCATTCTACGAATTTTAGAGCACAAGAAAACCTAACAATAGTACTTGGGAACTAGGCAGTTCKGAATGCATGTAAATTAATATTAAAGATAAGCCCTGATCCACTGTTTTGTGTGTATGTATCTGAATTGTTTAGTGATGCTGGTTTCAGTGGAGCTGAATTACTTTTTGGAGGGTATCACATATCAATCCAACTTCAAATGAACTGCTACAAAACTGCAAAAGCTTATTACAGGGGTTTTGTAATGCATCACATATAACTTTATTAAMCAAATTCTATCATGCTCCCTCTTCACAGGCCTGGAGCCTTGATGAGCAATAGCATCTGGGAAACCAGCCACTGACTTTTTCCTTGCTCTGATCATTTTAAGCATCACACTGCGAGCTTCATTTTAATTTTTTCCCCATATCTATCTTTCTTCATTACCAGCTAGATGCTTCAAAATTAAATATGCATTGAAATAACGTCTAGAATTTCTAAGTCCACCCTCCTGGTCAGACTTAAATAGCTTTTYTAGAGAAGATGGCTTTCATCTTCTCAGGAGGAAGGTGAAAGTCTCTTCTGAATGAGTTTATGAGGTGCCTTACCTTGCCAGATAACACAATTCCAACAGTAAAGTATGGTGTCCACAAAAAATTACACACATGAAAATCTCAGCATGACAAGGAAAGAATGAAGCAAACCAGGATCTCCCAGAAACCAGAGAATTCAGAATTAATAGACTACARCATTTCATAATTAGTAGCAATTCCACTGATAATGTTTCACATGATATTTAGCCTATTAAAACATGATCTGGRTTTCCTGTGAGGAATGGAAAAGATTAAGAACTAATATGAGTGGGGAGGGAGCACTGTTCTACTCGGTACAAAACTCTCCCCATGGAGGCCAGGTCTCGTTTCTTTGATAAAGACTAATTTGAGTAGGATTTGTGGTTTCWGAATATACACRCAAAAAATAYACACACAAAGAATTGCTTTTGTGAAAAGTAAGCCATAGAGATACTAAGGACTTTMWAGGAGGCCATAAGTAACACTGGAAAGTAGGGATTTCATGCTGGACACCCTACAGACATTTAACTTGCTTTAACAGTTGGCATACACATAGAAGTTATAGAGAGGAAGCTGCCTATATGCCAAGGACTCCTGTTACAAAACATGACCTGTGATATGGGGGCACTATTTGGTCTATATTTTTTGGTCTACACTTACACAGCTCTGAAACTTAGAAAGAGTCCAAACATATATATGTATACACACACACACACACAGATATACATGAATGAATGATTCAGTATGCATTGTTCTTTTCCTCTCTAATTATTCACACCAGTAACAATCTCTTTAAAACATATTTCACAAGTCCATTATCTACAAAAACCCTCAATTTGACCTGACCTTCAAATTGACGAAGCATTTAATTCAAATTGCATATACGCTTTAATTAAATATCAGCTAGGGACAGTGATTAAGGGAATGTCTGTCATTCTCAAAGTGAAATGTAGTTTTTTACTGTAGGGTCTATATGTTTGTAAACTTTGCTCTATCCCCCTCTTTTTTTACTTTTCAGACAATATTGTTATTGRCAATGATAACAATACCTACATTATCTGCAACAATATCCTCCAAAACTGCTTGGTTACAAACATGGTTCCATATTTAGCATCATGATTACAATTCCTTGTCTGAAATAGGAATCTAAGCAGCTAAATGTCATAGAATGTAATGTAATATAACCTGACCAATAGCAATGCATAGGTGGTTTCTTTGAGGTATTATTAATATGCATTAACAGAGGTATATAAGAAGCATATTTAAAAATATATAATGARATAATATTCTGTAAAGTGTAAGTGTATAAAGGCTGGAAAAAGCCTTGTCCGCAATCTATCATGTAAAGGTTTTTGTCTTCTGTAGCAGCTAAGTATCTTTCCAGGAACTCTTGGGTGCAAAGTAGAACAGTATGCCTTTTCCAGCATTCCTCAGAAACAAAACTGGAGAAATTGAAAGATTGGCTCAGAAAGTAAAAAAAACCCCACAGGCATTATTTGAAAGATATTTAGTTGAGAAGAAATACTGTTGTCTGCAAATAATAATTATGAAAAAGAGAAMTGGTGAGGAAAAACACAAGCAATARGAACTTTTGTGACTAAAACAAGCATGGCCCAAGCTTGGAGAACACAACAAAATTTACCATGGGAAATTYCTAATTATTAATCAAAGCTGAGCACAACTAAAGCCCATTTTGAAACAAGYAACCAGAGAATTTAGAAATTAATCTCTGGATAGACTAAATTTCTATTTATTTGAAATCAGGCATGTTCAGAAAAGAATTCATAAACTTATGCCTGTCAGGTGAGAAATATAAAGTGCAAAATTATTAACAGGCAGTGGTTTTGYTTTTGTGCAAGTAGTACTTTGGGGGTCATAAAGACTGAGGAGGTGCCTCAGGAGTGCTGATTTAGTTTGCATGATTACCACTAGTGCCAAAGGTRGCAAGCACTGAGTGGGATCAATAAAGAGTCCTTGGCAGGTAAATACGGTTTCCAAAAATTGTGCAGTTTACTTTGTGAAAGGATAAAAGCACAGTTAAAGATTGCCAGCATCTTCTGACAGAATTCCATGGAAAACCAGTGGAATACATGGGCAGTATTGGGCAGTACTACATAAAGCCAACTTTTTGGCAATGACATGAAGAAATTAAAAAGGCTAGTAAAGGACAAGCACAGAACTTATCAAATGAGAAATAAGTGTGACTATGTCTAACAGTGTTGCTAAAATAAGATAGAGTGATCATGCAATTTTCTTTTTACACAGAAGGTTTACTGCTAAATTACAACACCATTCAATGGTACGCAGGGAAAAATGCTTGACCAATTTAGAAAGACATCAATTACACTGGATTCTTGAAATGGTCCACGTGTTCTACCTCTTTATGTTTTTGGGGTTTTTTAATTTTTTTATTTCAATGTTGAAGAAAAGGAAAGGAGAACAAGTCTCACTGCTTAATCTTGCCTGTGATTTTCTGCCACTCAGTGCATGAATTACCATGTCTTTATTCAACTTACATCCCAAATAAGTATATAATGTCCATACAAATAATTCCTCTTCAATCAAATGTGTTGGCCAAAACAGCACAAATTCCTGACTCCTCTGAGGATATGACTTCCTACAGAAATAATATGACTTGTGATACTTTGGAAACAGAGTGCTGTAGGAAAACTGTCCAGGGAATAAAGAGAGCTGTACCTTATCAGGCAAGTTTGTTTCACCTCTCCATGCCTAAATGGAAAGTGAGACTAGAAAACACTATTTATTTCAAAAAGAGAGAAAAAAGCATTTTAGAAAATGGTACATAAATTTTTAAATGGGCCTATAAATATGCTTCTTTTAGAAAGTCCATGAAGTAATCAGAAATTGTTATGTTTAACTGACATATTTGAAAATAGAAAGAACCTTGCTATACCTTCCAAAAAACTTTACTCAGCTAACTCTTTCAAGTCAAACACAATTCTGCTCCCAAAGAAAACAATCAGCTTTTATTTTGAAGATGTTTGTGATGAAGAATCAATCACAAACCTTGATAATGTGAAATAATGCTTAACKTCCTTCACTGTTAAAAATGGTGTATTTTCTTGTCTTCAGCACCACTGCCTGATACAGCAAAAACCCACTMCTATCAAAATTCTGTCTCCCAAACATTCAACTATACTTATTAAGTCATGTATTGAGATTTTCAGAGTTAAACTAAGGAGACTTGGACACTTCTTTGTACTCCATGAAACTATTTTCCTTTTTATCTTGACATCCATTATCCCTTCTGATGAGATTAATGGGACTATTTATGGAACCCTCTACAGTATTCAGCTTCTTCAAGCACTGAATTCAGAACTACWGAAATTCTGCAGAAGAACTGCTGAAACTCTTAGCACAGTGTCAAAAATGGGAGTAAATGTCCTTTTCTTTTTTTATGTGATATCCACCTGATTATATAGTATCCCTTTAACTCTGCATACCATAGAATTGCACTGAGATCAGTGTCAGACTGATTATTCACTATGACCCATTGAATCTYTTCCAGACTAAGCACTTTTGAGGAATGGATTCCTGGTTTTTATAAATATAATTAATGTTCCTTTTCCAGATGTATTTACCTAATGAAATGTCTTCTTTTTCTTTTCTTTATTTGTCAACTTAGCAAGGTTGTTCTGCATCACTGATATTTTCTCTTTTTTTACAGTTATACTCAATCTATAATTTTTCTGCAATTGCTTGTTTCATAAAATTTAAATACTACCAAGAATATTTTCTCTTAAACATCATGTTTYTGTTATAATCTAGCAGTTCAATTTCTCATGTGACACCTTTCACATAATCAAAAAACTATGCCATGTACTCTGGTCTTCTAGTACATTAAGATCTGTTGCCTTACTAAACAATGCCAATAGGCTTTTATAGGCCCGGTCTTTTAAAAATTATTAATTTTTAAACAAAAACTTTAATGTCACTAACATGAAAAATATAAGGCTTAAAACAGATTTTCCACAAATAATTTTCAGTTGTTTTTAACATTATTTTTTAGGTCTCCATTACTCGAGCCTGAAAGCAAACTAATAGACCTTCAGTTACCTGAGTTTTTTGGTTTCTCCTTTCTGAAACATTAATTAGCTTCCTTCTCCCTTTAAAATTGTTCCCCAAACCTACTTCTGTATGAACATTAAAAGTAAAGCTTCTCAGCTAGTTCCTTTTAAGTAAGGTTGTGACGTGAGGGGCTTCACCTGTACCATCTGACACCATTCCAAAAAACAGTGAAAATGCTTTAATTGTATTGATAAATGGAAGATGTTAGAAAACTTGAAAGCAAACTCTGCATTAGAAAATGAAGCAGAACAAGAGCAGAAATGCATTATAGCACTTGTCTAGCAGAATCTAGTCCATCTTGTTGGGAAACTCCAGAAAAAGAGATTCAAAATGCTTGTACAGAGAGTCTTGACAAAAGACCTGAGTGTGCCAGGAAGTCTGTTTATTTACAGCCTTGTCACACCACTTCTGCCAGGCGTGCCAGCCCATCGTATGGAGAAACACTCCCTCCTCCACACTCTCCTTGAGTGTGGAAACTGTAGTGACTTAAGAGAGAAGGAAAGCCTGTTTTGGAAGCCAGTAGCCATCCCCTCAAAACGTGCTTCCTGCCCAACATGGAGCTTTTCCCCAGAGCAGGAGGCCCTCAGGGAAGAGCTGCAGCAGCAGGAGCAGCAGGGAGATTTTGGGGGCCGCCCTAGGCCAGGGGGTGGTCGCTCTTCCCAGGCACTGCTCCTTGGGGCCACCTGCCTGTTCCACACTGCTCTGGGGTCGTGGCACAGCAGGCTCTGATACACAGCCCCACAAATTTGAGAAGCCACCATTAAAGCATTTCATACCACTGCAGGTACATTGCAGGCTGGAAGTTATGTGTGATCAAAAGGCCTTCATTACAATTTTTTAACTAGCATATTGTAGGGCTAAATCAGATTTAGCACTCATAAAACACATTTGGGATAAACTACAACCTGTATTTATTATTAAATTCACCCTGTCCAAACAAAACTTACGGTTCTGGCCCTCTTTTAAAGACCTTACTATCTACATTTTCTAAGCTTCAATGCAATTACACCCCTCAGCCTAGGCCTCTCTTTTTGTTTTAATTATCTTTACTCAAGGTTTCCTGTGTGTAAATTATCCCTATGAATCGGTAGCATCTGCTTTTTTTTTTTCCCTGCAAATATCTTATGACTGTGGTAGTTAACAGGTTTTCTTCCCAAGCTTTGAGACCTCTTACTGCTACGTATCTGTTTTGTTAACACGTTCTACACTGCAAGTATTAATTACACCTTAACAAAGATTGCCAAAAAAAAAAGGATRTATTTTAGCACACTGTCCATTTCTCAAAAGTGTGTTTAACTTGGAATAACCCAAATACTTCTTAATAGATTAACAGTCAAGGATATATTATTAATATAGCTTAAGGTGACTAAACTGCTTACAAACATTTTTGGTTCATTTTCCTCTACATATTCAAAAGTACTTAAATAAGAAAAAATTCCTCAGATGAGAATGACAGAGAACTTAAATCAACAGAAAATAAAAGCTTAGGTAGTAAAAAACTAACAATCCACTGAAATAACAGCTAGAGATAGAACAGATCAATGGAAGATATATTGGCAACAATTACTTTCTAGATTAAAAGCCTGAGACTAATTTCTTAAAGAATTAATATTTAATAACTTTGCATTTGCACTGGTTTAGACTGCTACTTCCAAATTAAATTGGCTTATAAGTTTTTATAAGAATCGCCGGTCTGACAGACACTTTAAGGTACATTTTCAGCTCAGTGCCTAGGAATTAACATTAATGGGATGTCCCTCAGCAACACTTTAAATATTAATCTGCTGAGTCACTAATTCAGTGTGGTTGCATAAGTGTAAATGGAAGGAGAATTTTGATCAATAGTTTTATACTATGAGGTAAATATGTGTAACATTTTGATTCTCCCAAATAGAAGAGAAAATAGTTGCATTAAAGCAGAGATTTGAAAAAATTCAACTCCCATTTGAAGACTTATGTTGGAAAACAAATTCATTACTACAGCAAATTAAAATTGTCAAATTCACCAAAACAATACACTTACCAGTACAAAAATTGGTCTTTTGGAACACAGTAGCTCTTATGGGCTGCTATTTAAAAATTACCTGGGCACATAAAGTTCAGGTCTTGGACTACATTTTTCCCTATCTTTTGAACACTTTGAATATTTTTTATTTATCCCACCTCACTGGCATTTTTAACAGAAAAATATCATTAACTTCATCAAATACAGGATATAAAAATGATTGAATAATGTATTAATTTGGTACCAACCTATTAATAATTGAATTACATCTTATATTTTGTTTACTTTCCTTTTGATACAGTATTGATTTCTTGGTTTATTTAAAGGTGAAACCTTTTTTATCAATAAAGGAAAAATGTTTAAAAAATAATCTCCAGTAAAACCCAAACATACGGAAAATCTGCTGTGCCTGTTCTATAACAGAATTTATAAATCTCTGGATTGCTTTCCATATGTTTTTATCTATTTACCCTGTTTGCTTTGACTTCTGGGGAAAAAAAAACCCCAGACACTAGAGAAAAATAAATAAGTAAAATAAAGAAATAAATAAAACCTTAAAGTTAAGCCACACCACATAAACATACTTCCTAAGTCACCAAGTACAGATATTTATATCTTTAGGCACCTACCTCTTAAAATCTTTACCTGAAATTTATAATGCTCTATCATAAAAATGTTAAAGCTGTTAACACCCACAAAACTTGTTCTAGAAAAGCAGCTTTCAATGGTTAGAAGAGTTATATTTTGAATCCTAAACAGATCTTTGGACAGTTTATACACATTTGGTTTTATGTCAACACAGTTCTTTAGCTCTTCTCATGCTCTAATATTTATCATATCTGCAACATTTGTAGGCAGGAATTTTATTCCCTCTCAGAACTTAGCAGGAACTTTCTAGGTATGAAATTCAAAGGAAACTAGAAAGGAACTTTTGGCTTCACTCCCATGCTCCTTTCAACCTCACAATATGTTGTTCACATCAGAATTCCTGAGCCAACAACCAGAACATGTGGTATGATGTGAGCACCTGCACAGACTATCATGAAATAAAATGACTTCACACAACCTCTTATATTTATTTCTAATTGCTTTAGCATTTGACACTGTAATTGTCTGTTACTGTACAAGGCTTCACATATATCACATGATACTCAGCTGATCAGTGCTGTGCTGTGATAACTGGGGCCCTCCAGTCTTTGCAAAATGTTGCTGCCTACACTTGAAAAGGTTAAGCAAAGTGTCTTCATTGCTCTGGGCTAAGAGCACATGCAGGGCACT
Source organism: Alauda arvensis (assembly GCA_902810485.1). Taxonomy (NCBI): domain Eukaryota; kingdom Metazoa; phylum Chordata; class Aves; order Passeriformes; family Alaudidae; genus Alauda; species Alauda arvensis. The sequence continues at coordinate 3,557,570 of CADDXX010000012.1, forward strand.
CATCATAGCTCAGGTGATGCACTGCAATTCACAGAACCAAAAGTAAACCTGAAATTCTTCAAATTTTACCATATTTTATCCCTAACTGCTAATTTCCACTGAATTATTAAGCCAGACAGTAAAAAAGTCTGATGGAATGGCCAGGCACCAGCAGCAGCTYTATTGCCAATTGCTCAGCCAAAGGCACAAAGAGTTCAGTAGGTCAGCAGAGTCATCAGGCACACAGTGGAGAGWGGTTTTGAATAGTTTGCTGCTGTTACAATTTCTAGTAGATAATAGCACGCTGAGACAAAGCCAGCACCTATAGTCCTGTTCTAAAGTGGTAAATGRGAGTAAGCTTTCCCCTAGGAGTTAATGGAATTCTTTATTCTGCAGTTTGGAACAGAGGTATACACTTCCCTAAATTTGTAATTTCTCTCAGGCATAGGAACACACAGGTAGCTAACCAGTGCTTCACAGAAAAATTGTGATTTTCAAATATTGTTTGTAACAAATACATCAAAATTATATTCCTGAATGTCATGATTTGACCAATAATAATTTCACTGACATAACAAATTTACTGCTCAAAACAATGTTCCTGAAACCTTAGTAGTAAAGGYAAGAAAGACCTCTGATATGCCTTGGATATTGCTCTCTGAAGAGTTTTTTATTCTCTTGTCTTGAAAGTTTCCTTTGAATTTCATATATGCAAACCTATGGCTTCTCTCCTGACCACTCTTGGCTATGGCATTAATTTTCAAATCTGAAATGTTTATATTTGTACTATAGAGTCATGCATTCACTTTCTTCTTATTCTTACCATGCTCTGTATTGTGCTGATGTGCAATACCTAGTTGTCTGGAACACAGAGGTTCTTAACACCACATTACATGCAGCAGTGTTACATTAACCACGTAGCAGTTTCTTTCGGGTACTTGCTTTAGGAGACTGAGAAATAGAGGACAATGAATGTGGTGTAACACAGATTAAATAATTTTGCTGTCCCTTAAACACTTCCTAAAATCAAATCTAATGAACTGTAAATTAGAAAATGAAGCATAATTAATTGTATAATTTAACTTAAACCTTTACTTGTGTAAGAAAAAATATCAGCAGATAAAAACCACTTGAACATGTRTATTTTCACACTCTTTGTTACTTGACATATCAGAGAAACATTTACTAGCTACTTGTGTAGGGAAATTGTTGTTTACTCAATACAAGAACTAAGTTTTATCTATTGCTACTAACACACAGCAAAGACTTTCAACTTCAATATCAGAGATGAAGAAGTCCTTTCCCTTGCAAAAGTGTTTGTTTGGGCTGCTGTTGAAATACTGTAATTTCGCCAAGATATCTTTTAATAAGTTATGCTTTATCTCTCTTTGATGCAATATAGGTGTTCATTATTTCTTTTCTGTGTATGTACTTTATATGCAATACATGGAAACAAYAAAGGGCAATCCATAATACATACATAAATGTAACACATTAAATAGGTTTAAAGAAAGTCTTAACACAGGCCTCAGAGAAACCACACTATGACCTGCTTGTGTTCTACCTGGTAGCAGCCTTGGAAACGCGTAAGTTCTCTGTGGTAATTATTTCCAGTGGGAAATGAATAATTCAGGGGCCATGAAATGGTGATTCCGGATTTGGGAATTACAGAAATACTCCTCAGGAGATCTACTCAGCTGTTAGCTTCCAATCTGACTYTGGGCTAGACCAAGACTGGATGCTTCAATTTTCCATCAGTAAAGTCRGAATATTGATATTGCCCATTTTTTATGAGCGCAATTTAAGAGCAGTAATGGAAGCTGTACAAGAACASAAAATAGTAAATACATCCGCGAAAAGATACTATTTCCTGTTATCAATTAATAGGTTGAAGCAACCTAAACCTGTGGCTTACTTATCTCTGTTGGGTCATGTCTACTAAGTAAGAGTTTAGATCTTCCTCGTACTTGCTATTCAAGTATTTGGCTAAGATAAAGGAACACAGATCTCTCTGTAAGTCTGAGGTTAAAAAGTAGGTATTCCTCTGACTGCAACTTCAGATGTATGAAATATGGCTGTGAAAGAAAGCAGCAATTTGTGATCAGCCACAAGGAAGATATGAAATGCACCAAACTTGACTTTTTAGGCAGAATTCTTTCTAATTGTTATGAGGAGAGACAGAATTAGGAAAAAAAAAACTTTAAAATTACGTGCTGTAAGATCATTATGACAATGTAACTGGAGTCTAGTTTTTTACTTAGTTTACCTGAACAACTGAGCTTATGTAGCATATTAAAATAATAACTATACAATGTGTGATGTATCCTAGATACTGACAGCCTCATGAGAAGAACTCAGGAAGGACAYTGTGCTTCCAACTGCTTTTTCAACATGTTCTTGTTTACTAACAAAGAGTGATACAAAGATCAAGCAAATAAAAAAAGATAGAATTGCTGTACTGATCTATCTAACCCATCCATTTTGAAATGACAAATATTTCTATCTTAATTTATTCTTCTACAGCAGACATAATGGTATCCACTATTGACTTCAGATAAAGCTGTATCAATGTGTAGTATAGCAGTACTGATGTCACACTCTATAGATGGGGCTTTCATAAAAAGTAATGAATGCAGAATGAATCATTTGCATTTTTCTCCACATAAAAGAATCATCTTTAATTTTATAGAATTTTGCCTCCTTTTTGCCCTTCTCGAACAAATGGAATCACAGGAAACATGTTCAAAAATGCAATTCTGCATACATTATGGTAGAGAGATAATGGAACATGCCAACAATCCCTGGAGGGAAAATTACAAGGATGCAAACTTTATGGGACAAAAAAGCAATGGTACCCTTATGGCAGGCATGGATCTACCACATGTGTGAGGTGTCTGAATGTCTACTGATGACTGTGAAGTACATGGAATTGCTCACATTTTTTGCAGTAAATCCCTGTGCTAAGAATAATGAATATAAGGCAACGTGTGTAAGGACTGACAGCACCATGTTATATTACAGCACAGTAGAGTCATAGTGCTGCCAAGTTTCTCTTGATGATGTGAGGAACACAAATACAGAAATACAAAGAATATACACACATAWMWTRTSTAYAWYCTGCACTAATACCTCATAAAGTGAAGCACAACAGTTATGAGCACGAAAGAATAGTGAAGAGAACCAAAACCCCTCTTGTACATAAAATCAATAGCTCACAGAAACACTATTGTAGCCAAGTGAGCAATAATGGAGAGATACAGAGGATCACAGTGTGTAGTGTCTCCTCTTGTTCAAGAACAGGGCAGTTTTCACTTTTGTCTAAAAATAATTATTTTAAYCATCCAAGCATTTCTTACTGAAACTAAGAAGGATCAGCTAGATGGCTCCATAGGAACTCCCCTCAAAACACACCTTACAACAGTACAGATTTGTCAATTAACATTTTAACTGTTTATTCCAGAACACTTTAAACAGAACAATAATAGATACAAAACCAGAATGACAGCTGTGTAGTGCTGGCTACTGGAATTTCAGCAAGAATGTAAGCATYGTTTCAACTGTGTGATGGTTTTAGATGGGGTAGAGCTGATTTTTTTGCACAGTAACTGGTAAGAGGTTGTGATTTGGATTTTGTTGGAATCAGTGCTGATAACACAGGGATGTTTTTTTATTGTTGAGCACAGCTTACACAGCASCAAGGACCTTTTCTGCTTGTCACCCCACCAGTGAGTGCGCTGGCACAAGAAGACGTGAGGGGACATGCCCAGGACAGCTGATCCCTACTGATCAAAGGGATATGCCAGACTGTATGGGATCATGCTCAGCTAAAGGAAGCTTGGTGGAGTGAGCTGCTTCCTGGGCACTGTCTGGGCATCAGTCCTTTGATGGTGAACAATCATTTTCATTTGCATCACTTGTCTTTCTCAGGTTTTATTTCTCTCTCTTTGTTAATTTGCCTTTCATTAAAATTTATTATTATCATTACTATTGTATTTCATTTAAATTAGTAAACTGTTCTTATCTGAACCCATGAGTTTACTCACTTTTACWCTGCTAATTCTCTCCCCAGTCCCACTGCTGGGAGACAGTGAATGAGCAGCTGTGTGGTACTTATTTGCTGTCTGGGGTTAAATCACGACAAATAGCTTTTAATTTCTGGATACAATACAATAGAACGTGTGCTCATATGATATCAATCTCACCCAAGGACTTCAGAGACATGCCAGCTGAATGCACCTGGCAACACTCCTTGAGATTTTCTGTTATTCCAGATATTAAATTTACAGGATTTGGCTTCCCACAGAGCTGAGTCTCTGAATGCCAAGACTGAAGCATTTACTTCTTAAAAATAGCAACCTCTGTCTCCCAGAGCAATTTCTACTTTTCCATGAAGCCACCTAATAACTGAGTCTAGGCAGAAACTAGTATTGCTCCCATAAGCAGTTCTACATCTGCTCACTTTAATGTCAAAGTGTATCAATCACAAKCACAAACAAAATTTAGACACTTTATGGGCTTTAATTTAATCTTAMATTATTTCTCATGAATGATGTCAGGTTTTATGATATACCTAGGTTCTATACCTGATCTCAACAGCAGGAACCACAATTGTTTTAAAAATATTTGTAATTAGATGATTTCATGAAATACTACTTTTCCTTTTCTCAAAAGAACTGCCACAAAGCATTACTTTGTTGTTTTGATATTACTGRTCCAGATATTTGATAGATAGCAGAAGTGCAGCCAAGGTATCAAGTACTTAGCAGTACAGACATCAGATGCCATGCCAGGACAACAGAGTGCCAAAGATACTGGCAGGCTCAGTTTTGAAATATTGGCCTGATTTGKGGAAAGTAAAAGCAAGCCAAAATGCATTGGTAATACATTCTTTCAAACAAATACTTTATCCAATACTGAAATTGCAAGCATTAAGCATCAAGAATTAGTCTGTTCTGCAAATGAGGAAATGTTGTTAATTTTGTGAACTTTCTGAAAAATAACTGCAAGGTCCTGGACACATCAAGCAAACCACCGAGAAAGAAATTGCTCAACAGCAGGTTCAACTAAACTCAGAGGCACATATGATGGTATCTTGATATGCTTGGCAATAAGTGGAGCCTTTGTTCCATCAAACAAACAAATATAAAAATTACTGAAAGGCATTTGAAGATATGCTGCAATGAAACCAAATTAAACCCTGTATCAATGACTGAAACRACATATTTACCCAAAGACAGAATGCTGAAGATGTCCTTAAAAAAATTCAGAAGTGATTAACTCTCAAAGTAAGTTGGTTTCTTTTCTCCTGAATTTAAAGCTTCAAGAGCCACTCTTGAAAGTGAATATACGGTGTATATATGGTGTATGCTCCTTGATCATTATCTTYCTTGGTGACCCTGAGGAAGCTGACAACATGCATGCCAAACAAGATGGTTGAATAACAATMAGCAGCATTTTTCAGAATCTTTATTTCAGAGAACTGTGGGAAAAAAATTTAGTACCAAGTACAAATTGCTGACATTCATGCTAGGCTGCAATTTCATGCTAGTAACATGGTATTTATTACACTGTGGAGAATTTCTGCAACAAATCTRGAATGCAAAACCCACCTCAGCCAAGAGGACAGTAAGTATACTACGTTCCCTGACAGACTCTAGCACACTAGACTACTAAACAGTATTTCTGAAGCAGTATATTTTCCACACTATTTCGATGGCTTTTGAAAAGGGTGCTTCCCCCAAAGGGCTTACATTCTTGTCCTGGTTTTGAAATGATATTCCCCAATTTAATGCTCCCACTAAAAAGTCCATGAGCCACTCCCCTAACCCCCCCAACTGGAGGCACAAAAGGCCGATCATGGGCTAAGAGAAAATTACTGGAAACAGCAATGAAGGAAGGAAATGGACAGTACAGCAACAATATTAATAACAGAAGTATACAAGAGAGACAGTGATCCACATACAAAAATGCTCAAGATGGACCTTGAGACAATGAACAATCCAAAAATGCCCCATCTTTTTAGGACCAGAAGCCACRCCCTTCTAGRAAGCTGGAGAGTCCCTTTCTCCTCRCCTCGGCAATGATGTGAGGTGGYACAGAGTAACCTCYGAGTCCTGGCCAAAACTAGGAAACATTCCCATTGTAATATGTCAACATGGAAGTGAAGAAAGGAAATGTGAAGGTAAAGCAAGGATCATGCTAAAATGAAAGTGGTTTATAACACAAGCAAACAGTAAAGATGTAAACGTTAATAAGGCATCATATTTAGTGTGGAAACATAAAAAAACAGTGGATAAAAAGGGACAAGAGAGSAGGTAAGAATAAACAGGAAGATGTATTTGGGAGGATGCAGAAGTTCACATGAAGTAGAGTTCAACAGTGCAGATGYAGGAGGCTGGGACTCATGAAGTCTGACAGCAAGATCTGATGTCTCAGAACAACAGTATGCTGACACCAGACTGATATTGTTTGACTGCACCTGTACGATGTGGTAAAGTATAAATGGCACTACCTTGTGCTACATGGTCTTAAAAAATACCTACAACACTGTCTGGAAGCTCATCTCAGCTGCATTCTAATGTATTGGCTGACTCAAATATCCTGCCCTGTGGCCTCAGAAGCATTGTATGATCCAAGAGTTGTCAAAAGGTTTGGTTTTATGTAAGATAAGAAAATATCTTGACTTTGTTTAAGGAAAGGCTTGCTTCCTTTGCTGCTGCATTTTTCATTATTRCATGGCATCTAGGACAAGCATGCTCCTGAGAACAAATAAATCAGTGAGTCAATACACTGTGCCACGGCTGCAAGTTTAGTTACGATACCTCAGTCCAGTGAAGTCACGGAACAGGGCTTGCTTGTGACAGTCAGTTCAGACCCCTTGGTTACAAATGCAGRGCACTGTGGTCAGGATTCTTCCATGACCCAGTTTCTTTCAGAAAAAAACGGAAAGTTTCCACCTGGGTGCACAGAAGGTAGGAYACACAGAAATGCCAGTAGCCTTTCAGAAGAGAAAGAGGATGTTGTTCAGATTAAAAGGCCGATACAGAAAAGTCTGATGATRCAAATATGGTCTTCATGAGGAGATAACTTTCAGAACTCTGAGTACGTGCTAAAAGATTAGTGGTGCTCTTTCACTCACTCTTTGAGAGGACTGGTTTTATTACAGCTTCTCTGATAAGGTGAACTCTTTACCTTTAAGAAAATGGGGATCTGGAAAGACTGTATTCAGGTCAAGATGCACCATGTTAACTTTGGTGTACTCAGTACTTTAAAAATTATGYCTTCATTTTCAGGAGAACATAAATTTTCTCTAGATCAAATTRATTATAACTTTGTGTAATGGACTCCTCATTCTGCAATTTTAGAAATAGTTATTCTCTCCCCTTCAAGAGTAAATAACACATTTCTTTTCAGCCTTCTCATTCAAAATAAGAAATCCAAATTTTTGCAATATCTCCCGCACAATATGAATGGTTCCCAAACTCTTCCACAGGTGTTGAAAAGGTACAGGAAAAAGCTTATTTCCTTCCTTAGATAAGCACGTGCTATCTGGCAGTTGAGAAAAATAACCTAATCTTTTGTCATCAGAGAAACCTTCAGAAAAGATTAATGTTGCAATAGCAGGACATTTTCTCCTCTGTTGTTTTGGCTGATACTAAATTTGAAGCAAGAGGAAGGACACATAATGACATGTGGAGAGGGAGAAATGCCCATCTGCTATTGACATAGCCAATTAACAAGCTGAACACACTTTGAGAACCTTTGTTTATTTATCCTTGATGTACTTGTGCTCCTACCATAAATTCATCAGAACATTCGCTAGAGAATTTTAATGAAGGTCGTAACGATTTTATCCAAAATAGAAAAATGTCAAAAATTCAGAAAGCATTTCCCTTAAGGAAAGCAAAAATTTCTTAACATGGCTACAAGAAATGATCATATTCAGCTCTCAAAAAACTTCAAATGCTAATTTTGGACCCATATGCCACCTGTGCAATTTCCCTCTGATATCTCAGAAACAATTATACTACTAAAAATTGCTGTTGTGGCTACAGTTTAAATCCATTCTAGCCCAAAAGGGTTGGAATGGATACCAAAGTTAGTAGACCACATTTTAAGCACAGCAAAACCAAAAATAGTGTTACTTAATCTGTAGCTGATGCTTGAGGATGTCTGGAGCCCATTCCTAGTGCCTTGGGTACCTGGGAGACTGCCTCCTTACACATGCCAGAGCTGGTGTTTATGATGGTRCTTCAAGCCAGTAGAGATTAATGACATCAAAATTTTGGCAGAAAACAGAAATGAAATTCTGTTCCAAATCAATTTACAGCAGCACTAAAAGTAATTTCAAACCTGATTCAAGAAGGGCTGGCAATGTTTATTCCAAAGAGGTTCATTCTGTTTTGCAGCAAGAATAAACAAAATGCTATAGGAGCTTGTGAAGGCTCTATATCAAACTGGCTGGCAACAACTATTTCAGGATCCAACAGAATTTTTCTCCATCTCAAGATAAGATGCTCACAGAAATATTTAAATCACCTGCAAAACAAAGCCACACCTTACTGTACAAGGGAAAATCAAACTGGACAAGTAGCTAAAGCAGATTAATACTGCATTGTTCAGAGAAGCCCACTTGAAGATTTAGTTTAATTTTAAAGCTATATTCATTCGATTCCCAAAGGYACACATTTGGAAGACAACTAAAATCTCTTGTGATATTTCTCATTCTATGAGAAATTTAGGAACTACTTGAGAAAGCAGTGATCATGGCAGTAACAGTCACAGTTTGTGACACCTGTCCATAACCTGGTCACCTTACATCTGGGGACATGGTTTAGGTATCCCCAGTGGCAGCAGTGTGCATCATCTAAAAGCAAAAAATAAGTGAGAAGAACACACATGAGAAAAGCAGGAAAAGCAGGAAAACCTGGCACAAATATTTTAAAAAAATATTTTCAGCTCAGGTTTGGGATATATGCATGCAGAGCACTGGTTTGTACTTAGGATTCAATCTGTGCTGGATGGAACTTAGTGCTCCAAGTCAGTGAAGGATGCTCAGCATCAGAGCACTTCATAAAAGGACAGGATCCCTATATATGTGAGTTTCCAAATTTTGCTGTAAAACCAAGGGGGTTACCCCTTGCTCTCCAGGGAAAGGCCTATTGAACAGAGATGGAATGGGAGCTTAAATGTGCTGGCTTTCATCATAAATCTGTCAGAATTTTAATAACTGAAGATCTTATAGCATCATCCACCACAAAGCTAGGGAGAGGCCTGGATTTGATCTTTAGAATTTGCTCATATCTCAGTTCGAGGGTAGGGTCATTGGCTTTATRATAAGACATCCAAAATTTCCAGGTTCCTCCTCTCTTTCCCCTTTAGCCTTGAACAGACACATAGATGCACATACACTTCCTGAAAAGGTTTATTCCAAAAACTATTCATTATACAGGAGCACTGATATTATGTAGCATAGCTGAACAAAGATAAAAAACACTACAGACCAAGAAAAGCCCACATTTTGATGCTCAGTTCACTGAGGTCTGTATCAACGTGTTAGTAACACTRTATTACAAAAATAGACAGTGAGGGACCACGAAAGCAGAATACTGCATTTGTGTGATTGTAACATTTAATGCACAATTTTCAATTTTCTTTTTTTTAATATGAACCCCTACTTAATAGCAATAGAGAAAGAGAATAAAGGAGACCACACTTGCACATGTGCTTCGAAGAGAGGGGCCAAAGCAACCAGTGAAGTGACCAAACCTAGAGAGAAATAATCCCATATATACCACACTATAATGTTAATTAATGGGACAGTCATAAATAAACCACATTTCTTTCCATTTTGAAAAAAATAGACTGGTATTCTTTTCTAAATGGAGCATTTCAATGCCTGTTCTTTGTTCAGCCCTTCATGGAACAGTGTGGTGTGTAAAATCTGTGTAAAAAAGCAGTCCCTCTCTCTCTTTTTGTCTTTCTGCTTCCATGGATATGACATCATTTTTGCCAACCGTTGCTAAGTCATGAACAGAAGGAGCATTTCCTTTTCTCACACAGAGGGCAGGGTATGAGCCAGAGCTTCCAAGAGACACAATGTTCTCTTTATGCAGCCAGGGAAAACAGTAAGAGAGGGCTGCCGATGGTCTGGGAAATGGCGGGCAGCCATCGAGCACACAAAGCTCACAGCACTGCCTGGCCAGACTCAGTTCCCACTAAATTGGTGGCCTATTTTCTCATTTCAAAGAAGGGAAAGGGAGGGAGAGAGGGGAGCAAAGAAAAAAGCCCTGTGTCTTTGCCACTCAACCCTTGCTGAGGCAACCACTGGTCCACTGCCCTTCCCAATGAGGGCTGCATCCACTGTCRGAGAACAGGAGAGGGAGCGCTTATGGTGGATCCAGGAGCTGCTTCCCCAAAYCCCACTCCTAACATGCTGCACCTGTTAAGTGTGTGTGTTATAGTTGGGGAAAAACAGAAGCTTCCAAAATGAAAATATATTTGATCCAAAAAGGATCCAGAACTCAACTACGGTCAAATTTAAGAATCACTGTAAGACATATATTTTCTGGATGTTGTAGATTTAAATACAGGCCCTCAAGTCCTATGTTGTTGTCCTAGCAGGTAAAACTACTGTTACAATGAATGCAAATATCATATGAGCAATGATTTTTAGTATATGAGCTCTGATTATTTCACACACTTGCATAGTGACAGTGACGTAGATTATAGTGCTACAGATTACAAAGTTCAAAACATTAAGCTTTTTTGTAATTGAAAAAAGTTCTAAATAATTACTTTTCAGACAATCAACCAATTATGTCTATTTTCTGCAACAGTTGGGAAAATCTTACAACTGAAAGCATAGCTAACTTTCTTCCAGGTCTGAAAATTTTCATAGGTCACATTGTGCGACTTAGAGTGAGGAAAGGCAAATGTTCACATTTTCTTTAACAGAAGAGATGATTTTTTTCCTTATTGAAGCTATTTATCACTTACTAATTTAACTTACAAAAGACAGACTACAGTTACTCTGTCCAAGACAAAATATAGAATTTCCTGCATCTCAGATAATGGCACCAACCAGGGAAACCAATTGTCTTTTGCTTTTTGAAGAATCTGAGTGCAAAGGATAAGGGATGACATTTCCAAAASAAAGTGGGGAGGGTGGAGGAGAAGAAGAAAAAAGATGCTACTTCCATAAGACAGAGGATGTATTTAGATTCAATCTCAAGTGCTACTTTTCCAGWCCACCCTATCTAAGGTTTCCATAGGCTGCCATCTTCCCTTGGGATAAAAAGTTACTTTGGCAAAGTTACCTCGGGAATAGGTAAAGATTTGAAATACCTGTTCCCATTTTCTCATAATTCCTAATCTGATCAAGAAAACAAGAAAACACAAATACACATTGATTCAAACCCTGCTTCCAACTGGCTATTGCTGTAAAAAAACACCAGAAGGGGACACTAAATGAAAGATTTTTATACTTGCTTACAGACATGAAAGGTTGCTCTTAATAYGGTTAGTGGTAGCAAGCTCATACATAAAGAAACAAAGCCTCTCCAAAAAGAAGCTCCCCTTCAATACTTCCAATATCTTTGGCCTTCCTACAGAAATAAGTTTAAATAAATGAATTTAATYAACACTGGCAGCTGYGTGACACAGGCATGTTTTGCTGATYCACGAAAGAGTTGCTTTTACACAAGATGGCAAAATCCACGCTGGTCTGTATTTTCTGAACCTAAAACTGCATTTCCATTCATAAATGTGGTGCCATAATGTATAAATTAGAAGACACTCTGYGTGTTTGCATTTCTGAACAGAGACGCTTGTTTCCAAACAACTGTCATCAACTCATTAAAAATTGAGTCAAGTAATTTGACAGGATGGGATTAGCATACAGGACACAAGCCTGTGGCATAAGAGACCAAACTAGCTCCTGTTCACATTTAGATACAGCACCATAAATAAGCAGTGAGCTTCTGTCCTCAGTCATCAAGGCAGTGCTTGATCCTGCCCTCAGATATTAAGGCAGGTGTCTTGTAAAATCAGCTACTCTAGTAGGACTGCATCTGATATTACAAGACACCAAGTGCTGGCTTTCTGAGTGCATAAAATAACCCTTCTCCAACAAGCCTTTCTGCAAAAACAACAAAAAGAAGAGATGGGAGCTGAATACGGCATATGGAAAATAACCCTGTGCCCCCATCTTCAGTGAAAGGAGGAAAACAAATGGCAGCAGAATATACATATAAATTCCCAGAGTTCGACAGAATCACAGCATCAGAAACAGGGAATTTATATTAAGYCTTTTAGAACACTTTGGACTCGACTGATGGCATTTGTTTGGAGTTCACTCGTGCCTGAATGCCCAGGAAGGAAGTGAAGTGAATGTGCAATGTTGAGCTTGCAGGATATGTTGCTTGATAGGGTGCTGGCATCAGCAGGGTTCATTTTCTTCTCAGACCCCAGAGCTGCACAAGTGTATTATTGTGTGCTTTTGTGCAGCACCAGGGAAGCTGGAACAATTCCACAAACTATATGGATGAAAAGATGGAATGCATCATCCCACAAAAATGCACTCTTTTTTCCTTCTCCCCTCCCAAGAGATTGCTTAAAAAGGGGAAAACGTGATCTCCTTTGTAAATCTTTCACAGTCCTTTATTTTGTGTTTGCACTGAGTTTCCTTTAAGCAAACAAAGTTGGAACTCAAATATTACAGTAATGTAAGGAAACTGTCCTTGCTGTGAGAGTTCCCAGCCCTGCAGATYCATGTTCTATTACACATGCAAACTCAATGCCTTAGAGCTTTGCAGAAGAGTTTTAACTCAATCTAGTTTTCTATATTTTTTTTTCTTTTGGCTTTAATTTGTTTAAAAAAAMCTTTAATTTTGTGTTCCTCTCCTCCTCAACAGACTAAGGCAAAATCAGATTTACATGAATCAACACAAAATCCTGTGGATTAGCAGGGAAAATATCTAAACCAAATAATTCATCTTTGAGAGAAACTTCCTATCAAAATTCACAACCCYGGAAGTCTATTTGCATTAATTATTTAGGACAGTTTACTATGGAGAATATTAATAACATGTCTGCTYCTTTTTTTACCAGATGAACAACTTTTTGTTAATTAGATACAGAATAACTAGCATCATCAGGACAGAAATGTGCCGCTAGGGGAAAGAATGCTACTAATGTCATGAAACATTAAAAGAGATAATGAACACAGTCAATAAATAATCATGAGGGTTTTTGTCAATTAAAATTATGATTTTTTTTTTACATTTGATGAGGCTGAAGCTTATGGACTCTTTGAGAAATTGCCATAAACTATTAAACAGAAGTTCCATAATGGACATAGACCAAACTGGTTTATAAATTACTTTAAAAGAATGCAAGCAGAAATTGGGCTGCTTCCTCTCTGTTTCAACTGACATTTATGGTGGCAGTGTAAAAAATGAGCAGAAARGGTTTGATGTATTTGCAGCATGATCATATCGTATCCATGGAATAGAAAAAGTTAAAGCTAATGAATCTTTTCAAGTGAATTAAATGGGCTCTATTAAATGCTCAATCATTTTCTAAAACCAGTACCTTGCAATATCTGGAACACCTCAAAAGTGTTAGCAACTTTAAAAAGGAAAGGGGAAAAACTGACTAGCTCTGTGCAGAAGAAGTCTATATTCCCTGCGAGTACTAACTTCTCTAGTTCTATCAACAAGCAAAGAAACATTAATAGTTCTATAATACATGTAGARAATTAGACTTTTTAGTTTGGCAAAAATGTATCCTTATATTCATGTTAGAAACTTCCAGTCTGTCATTTTGGGGAACCTAGTTTTAGGTGCTGGATAGTTAAAAGATGAAAAATCATAAAAAATAAATGAATCTTGAAGGATTGTTTGAGGCTATATTTTTAAATACAGCAGTACTTTCAAGAAGCTTTGCATGTAGTTAGTGTTTCAGTATTCATCTAGTCACTTTAAAAGCAATTAGAATATAAAAGCAGTGAATTGTACCTGCCTTACCAGACCTTTCTGGGACAGTGACCAATCTCCCCAAGTTAAACAAGATGCAATAAGATTTTTTATATATATGGCCTAGAAGTTTTTTATTCACACAGATTTACTTCTCTTTTATTAAGCCATGCTGAAGTTSCTCTGACTGGATCAATTTCTTATGCCAAATATACTAAGTTTCAGACTTTCATTCATGTCCCTTCCAAACAGCAGGGGCTGCTGTGTAGTCAGCTACTTTGCCTAAAGGGTAAATAAAAGGAAATGGAAATCACCTACACAATAAATAAATTAAATCTTGTAGTATGGCCCATGTATTAAAAAGGSCTGAGCATAATGAGACATCTCATCAGTGTAAGAGGAAAAGTCATATTAATCTCAAATCCTCTTGGAAATGATCCATTATTGATAGCCTGCTGCAGAATTTCGAGAAGAAGCTCTTCCACTATTACTTCTTGGACATTTTYCATTACTGCATACTGCCAGGAATACCTGAATGACAGAGTTTATGAGTTATGATGGCACAAATTTAGAACTGTGGATGATACCACATGTCCATCTTATCCCCTAGTAAAGTCACACTTATCACAAGATGACAAAATCCACCCTGGTCTGTATTTTCTGAACCAAAACTGCATTTCCATTCATGAAGCAAAGTTCTGCTTTCAAAGAAACCCTCAAACTTATATCAATAGGAAGGAATTCACCCTATGAAACGGCTAGAATTTTAGGTCTAGAGAATGAAGGTTGTTTTCTAGGAAAAAAAATGTGCAAAAAGTAAAAAATTACTTAGCTTCTCATACAGGTGAAACAGAACACTGACCCACAAATCCACATTACTTACTCACTCTTCCATTCAAACATCTCTCTATTTCCTAGCCTTAAACAGAAGGGAAGAAGCCAGTGTTTATTAAGTAAGCATGACCATACTTCAACTGAGAGAACAAAGAGAGTTTTGAAATCCAATTTCCAAAATAATCCAGTTTAGTTATATATTTTTCCTGAACAGCTCTCCCAACTGAGTATTCGATTTTCCAAATATTGCTGCTTTTGTTTCAAAAAATTTTTAATTATGATGAAGTTTTTAATTTTCTTTTCTCATTATTCACAGTTCTGATGGACTCCTTATCCTTTGTTTAAATRCTTACATCCATGTAAAACCCTACACTCATTCTATTTGATTAAGAGTGCAAAACCAGTTGTCCTAAACTCAGCTAAGTAAGCAAATACTATACCTCAGATATTGTATAGCTGCTGTTGGTGATGCAAAGAAGTCATGTGGTACCTGGATTATCTTTAATATATTTATAAGAAGGATTGGATTCCAAAAAACTAGACATTCAGAATACTTTAAATCCCATAAATTTCTGATAGAACTATTTGGTGTTAGTTTCTCTTTACAAAATCTCTGTTGCCAACTCTGTATGATGTGACATGGAAAACAAAATCCAGGTTACAACCTGGAGCAAAAATTTAATATGAGGAGAAATATTATTTCTGGTAGAAAACTATTATTATTTGGTTTAACTTAAGGATCAATTCAATAGAATCTCTACTGTTAAAGACCATGTCACAAAAATAATGCAAATTGGAACATGTAAACAAATCAACCTTGTTTCCCTGGYTTATACTGACATGATATACCATTGTGATTGAATTATTATTGCCCTTTTGAAATGGAAGAAGATACATTAGCCAATTAGTTGTTGATAAAAAAAGAAGTAACACTGGAACTATGTTGGTCTAACTAGAGATAACTTGCACTTGTTTCCTTTAAGTTACAGTAGCAGTAACCTCACAGAAACTTAATCACCATAAAGCTMAATTAAGTGCTTTCATCCCTGAACYATGAGTTAAACTTCTGTAGAATTACTAATTGGATCACACAACTATTGTACAACCAGAACAAGCTGTTGTTTGAAATTCATGGATGGTGCAGAGTCTTATTTTGCACAGAAATGAAAGGAAAGCTTTTCTATAACTAATGGACCCAAACATAGAGGTGAGGGATGTAAGGTCAAAGGGGTGACCTCAAAAGACTGCAAGAGTATCAAGAGCTCATCTGGAGAACTCTCCTTATCAGTGAACATCATGCCCCATGATGTGGTGTCAAAAATGGCAGAAAGTAGCACTATTTGTAATTTATTCATATTAGATACRTACAAATTCATATAGACACAACATACATGGTTTAAAAAAGGTATGAAAATGTGCATGCATACAAATGAGTACAGATACCCATTTGTATCTTTGAATGTGCAGTTCTAGAAAAAGAAATCATAAACTTTTTCTGGTGTGCTGACACAGGCCACCTCCTGATGGCCTCTGGTTTATTTAGAGATTATGCTTGTACAGAACTGGAAACTTCCATYCATTCTTCTCTAAGTTAAATATCCACCACTCACCTGCAAGCTGACCCTGGCTCACAGCTGAGACCTCCAGGCTGTGAGGAGATATTTTATCTTTAAGGAGTGACCTTAGTCCTCTGACTGCAGTGAACCCAATGGTGACCTAAATAGCTGCAACAGATTCTAGTCCTGAAGTGGAAAATTCTGCACATCGGTGAAAAAAGCCTCTGAACCAAAGCAAAAGTAGAAACAACAAAACCCCACAAGCCAACAAAACCCACTGAAATCCACAAGTAAAACACTATTTTTAACTACATTAWAAAAAGCAGTTTATTCAATATATCTCATTTTCCCTTGGTTCTCACATGACTGCTTTACGTGCTAATTTTACTGAAAACGTCTGGTTTGYTTTCATAGAAGAGGGACTGATTTGTACCAAGTAAGTGGTGTTTTTAGCTTACTGCAGTGCACATGCTGCAATATCTAAACATGAAACAGAGTTAAAAATGAAGTTCCACACCTTGCCTCTCAAAGGTTTTGTTCAATCTTTAGTGCAACCTGAATTCTCTTCTTGATTTAGTATGTGATAAAACATATGGACCCACAGGCACAATACTTTGCCCTTGTGCCCTGAGAGTTGTGAGTCTCAAAAAGCAGGAGGACTCTTATCAGAAGACCTAATAGGGAGTCTAATCCTGCAGATAAGAATAATGTGGAGTGGGGATATCGAGAAGGGAAGAAGTGGTGCTGAATCCTTATAATCGCTTGAATGATGCTGTAAGCTCTTCAATTTATTAAATTTATCTACTTTCCACATCCGGTTTACATGACTAGAGAAACWTCTTGTTTTGGCATTTTGATGGAATCATACAAGGGGAGGAACTTTAAAAGAAAAAATCCTAAAGAACTCCATAGTGTTGTACTGAAATTTCCAATGTCTTTTCCTTTTTAATTMAAACCCATAGATAAAGACCCATAGTGTGGCATGGATTTATATGCAGCACTCCCAATTGATTTCAGTGGGGTTTGCTTTGAAAAATCAATGGTGTTACACACCACAAAGATAGAGATTAATTTTTTTCCAACTTTAAAAAAACAAAATTCATTAGTTATGACAAATTGCTGATTGATTTTTAACATTCATTTCCTTGGATTACGGAACGTACTACTCAGAAGTCAAATAAGAATACACCCAGAGAAAATGGATCCTATTTCTTTGCAAAGGCAAAATGGTATATAAAAGACAAGTAGTAGAAGAACAAGATAAAAACAAAGGTAGTGAAAGCATCAAAACATTAGGTAGATAAAAGYATCACTAATGCATTAAGAAAGAAAAATGGGAGTTTATATAGAAAATCATACATATCAAAGGAAAATATTAAAAAAAATAGAAAACCAAAACCTGAGTGAACTTTGCAAAGTTCATTTGTTTATTGTTAGCTATGACAAAAATTCAAATAATACATTCATGACACCAAACTGCCAAATTTTCCACTTGGACTGTTCAAAGATAAGCCTCTGGTGCATTTTCTGCTATAGCACAGGGGCACAGTTATTATGAACTTGGAAACAAATCCTGTACCACAAATATTGAAAGCTACGACAATTGAATTAATGTGATGGAGGCTGATATGGTATACCAGAACTTTTAGCCTCAAAAAACAAGATCAAAATACAAAAAGTTTATTAAAATAAAACTATAAGAAACTATAACAGCTACTTCACCCTTTCCTTTTTTGGTCTCTTTTTAAGCACATAAGGAAATGCTAAATTATCCTAGGATGTACAAAAACAGGACATGAAGCCGATAGCTTTCAAAAAGCACTTAATTTTTTTTTTTTGTTTTATCAAATCTAAACCAAAAATATTGCACCAAAATCAGGTACAACCCATACCCCAGTGTTTCATGCATGAATTCATTGAATATTGGAAGGGGTTCTCAATACCTGTTTCAGTTAGAGACTTTCTGCTGAGCCACACAAAAAGGTGGCTTGTTAGTGCTAGGTGAGTATTTTTGGTGATACTCTAACCTAATCATCTGTCCATAACAGAGAGGAACAACTTAACTTCTTTATTCACTATTTTTGATCCAACAAATCAATGTTCAGACCTTTCAAAGGCTATGAAGATGATTTTTTAATTTGGTAAATATGATTGCTTTCTTCAACTGTGATTTGGGGAATAATGATTTGATTATTTTTTAAACACTTTTATTACTTCAGCTTATTGAAGGAAACAAAACACAGGATTCTCTTATCAAGAAAAGCAAAAGAGATTAAGACGAAAGTGCTATCTATATACGAATATTTTTTCCGTTTAAAGCAACCAAAATTCAAAATACTTCTAAAAATAGTGTTCTACATAAGTCACATGAAATTTGCATGAAGTTGTTATGGCAACTCTATTTTTWAAMARAAGGAAATAACAGAAGYATGTACTTAGGMAGAACTGATGGAACACCATCCTGTTGAGGATTTTAATAAAATATAGAACCATTTATGCAAAATTTTCTTGTAACTATTATATGTTGGTGCTACCAGCATACTCTTTTAGGAAAASATACATTGTCCCCAGAAAGTAMATCTTTATAAYCACCTTTAAAGATCTCTCTTCTTTTCCTAGTTTTATTAGCCATAAATGGAACTTGCCAAAAGTATTGCATGTAGTCAGTTGTCACATTTTAATGTCACAATATCAGGAGCARAAATGGATTGACCCAAATTATCTGWAATGGTCAATGCTTTGCTRAGGTAAGGATCATGGTTGKAGATTATAATTGTGCCTTGGAAATACCTCCTTAATAGCATCGAATTGGTTTTAATATGACAGATTTCATTCCAATATCAATGGTACAATACAAATTATAGTATTATAAATTTGGTATTTTTATACAAAAAGGTTTCCATAACTTTAATGAAGATCACAGTCACCCATGTTCCTTATTCATTCCAGCAAAGAAAACACATACATTCATCCTTCAGAGGCTGGGTTGGGGGGAATGGTAAATAGAAGGGGAAAGGCTGTGTTGCATATTGCTGAAGATCTCCATTTTAGCACACATACAAAACCAGCAAAATCCTACTGACATTTCTTTCCTTTCCTTTGTTCTCTTACATCCTCATCATGGTTTTCACAAAGTCCACTTAATCTTCAGGAGAACAAATGTCACCTGTGAGTCACTGCTTCACTTCATTAATTATGCTTTGTATAGCTTTTTGCATAATACAGCCAAGAAACAGGGTTTTTCTGGTAGCCACATACAATTGTGATAGAAATGGTATGTTACAAGCAGCACTAATGTATAACAATAACAGAATAAAATAAATAAATTTTAAAAAGCAGGGGAAAAAAGCAGCAAATATGGCATTTTCCTCCTGAAGTTTAAATGAATAAGCTCCAAAGAAAAATAATGATGGAGCAAAGAAATACTGTGAGCCAACTGTTTTAATGTAGAAAAAAAGAAAAAAGTAAGAATAAATCAGTCAGAGCCTGCATTCCATTGATATTTCTAAGCTGTACTGAGGACTACTTTGCTCAAGATTGTGCCCAGCAGACAAAGACCCAAGTTAAGGGCAGAGCAAAGACAAACTGGCCAAAGGGAACTCCAGGAGGTACTGTGCCTCACTGCTTCTGTTTTACAGACTCAGGGGCAACCCTTTATTCAAGCTATTCAAAAAGCATTAACTCAGAGTCTCACCACTTCGTCTGAAAACTGTGACATCTTCTTAGAAGTGCAAATTCATAAAAAAAAAAAAAAATCTTCCTTTTGGTGTAAGCTGAACAGTGATTTCATTGAGTAACTGCCAATTTTTCTACTACACATTGTTAAAAGTAACAAAGAAGTATGAGGAGGAAAGGAGAAAAGAAAAGAGTTCATTGAGCTCAGCAAATTGTACAAAGCTGGGTCTAGAGAGTAGTTCATTTAGCCCTTGCAAAAACATTGGATTGCCTCCAAAGYGGAGACTCTACAGACTTTCTTCACAGCAGAGTATCAATACATCCAGGGAGGTTTGCCTTCCCTGGGAAGAAATGGGCATTTGTCTACCCATTTTGTAGTCCTATGAAGACTACTGTTCAGGCTTGTGACTGAGCTGGCACAGGTTGGATGTACRGGCTGCCCAGGACCACCATAACTAGAATGGATTCATGAAAGGGATCAACAGTGTGTGTCTGTTCACCAGCACCTTCCCACCCCAGCCCCAGCTTTGAGAAATGGCAGGTACATAGCCTCTGCTGTTAAACAGAACCATGAGAAAATGAGGAAATTTCAAAGTTTGGTCCCAGAGAAATATTTCACATGGAAGGCAAATCCCTCCCATGTGCGTAATGCAGACACTCATTTTTGCTATGYCAAGAAGCACTACTTTGTTATTTGTTGCGGAAATTTTAATACTATGTCATAGGAGAACAAGCTGTACACATATAAAGAAAAGCATGTATCTCCAGCTAAGATTTCTTGGAGGTTCAGAGAATATCAATAAACTTTTCACACCTAGAATCAGATTTATCTTCCAGATTTGTTCAGAGAAAAACAAAGTAGTTAGCATTTAGTGGGAATGGTTTATCTCCAAAGACCACAAATTAAAAATTAACAAAGAAGCAAAGCGAAAAAAACCCCATTTGATCCAGAAGAACTTATTCAGCAATRAAGSAACAGTATTGGGGAATACTGTTTGTACACCCCTTGCTTTGGGCTGTACAAATATACAAAAGCTTGTCAAAATCCTATCCTGTGGAAACTTGTAAATTCTGCTGCCATTGCTGCAGGCATCACTAAATCTGAGTTTTACCCACACTGTGTGGCAGCCAGTAAATTTTCTTTTGTTCAGTGAGAAACAGAAGCCACAGCCCATTCACTAAGAATAGCGATTTGTATGGACATAATTCAAACATTCGGCACCAARGAGGGATTCTTTTGGTGATGCATTTTYTCTCTGAGAGCATTTTGTACTACCTCTCTGAGAATTCTTACACGGTGATTATCTATTTTCATTGCAAAACTACATGTGGTTCTCCATGTGCACACACCTACTCACTTATGTACTTCGTTTTACCCTCTTAGTAAAACGGGAATACCAATGGGAAAAATACAGTCCCTTCTCAAAGCTGTACAAACAACGAGAAATCACATAAATGTAGATCTGTTATCCTTACAGTTTTAAGATTTTTACAATGCATTCTATTTAGAAATTTTGCAACATAAATTAAACTAAATTCATAACTTGGTAGTAGATAGAAGGCCGTTAAGGAAAACTGTATTGACTAGGATTCATGGATCACATTCTAAGAAACAGTTCATTTTATTTTAATCAAGTCTAACTTWTAATCTTAGCTGCAAAACAACAGAATTAACTGGCAAATAGGGGCAATTTATGATATTTTAGGGAAGCATCATGCTCTGATTTAAAAATCCATAGGGGTTCAGTGGACTCAATTTTACATTTGATTAAGGTGACTTCTAGATTGGACTTTTAAATTTAATAATAATCTAAACAAAAGATTTTTTATTTTGTGCTAAAGTTCGTAATTTCAGTAATCTACTCTGAAGCCTAAAGCCACTCACACTGATACAGCAAAAATTGTTTAATCAAAGGTTACATATGATGATAAATTGGAATGGCATTTGTTCTTCTGCCCTTTTAATGCAMGAAAAATAAGTGACCTTCTAATCAACCTGTCCAATGGCTTCTTCTAAACCTCTCCTTATTTTACAGGATATTACAGTTAAACAAAACTTACAATTACACAGAAAGCAAAAAACAGCCATGAACAAAACCCTGAGATTCTAAGACTAAAAGGGTATGGCAAACAATCATAAAATGTAGTCATTATCTTACTGACAGYAAAGTAATAAATTGTAGWAATTACCCTACTGGGAGCTAACTAATGAAACAGGTTGGTATCTATGACAAGYGAGGCARATTTGGAGAGCATTAGGTCTTCTGTCCACAACACAGAGATATACTTGACAATGTGGAAAGGGCAGCATGAAAAGGAGAACRATTCTGGGCACAATGGGAAGAAATGCACCTACCCTCATCATGACCCTCACATGCCCACTCTCTCTCCTTGGTCTTCTTGGGCTGCTGCTTCTATCCTGGTGTCAGAATAACTGGGTGTGTCTGAGGCCACTCCAAAGGGGTGGAGGATCCCATAGGAAGCATCRAAGTGAGGGTGCAGAAGGAGTGCCCAGAGACTGGGGGGAACAGGAAGCAGGGAGGAAGGAGTAACATGTGCCTTTGGGATCAAAGCTGTTTTCTACATCCCTGTGTATTTCATGAAAGATGAAGTACTTTTCTTGCACAGACAACACTGTCATAAATCTATAGAAGTACCCTTAGCCTGACTGAAAAGGGGTGAAGAATCAGAATAATTAACAAAGACAKTATTTAGAGCCAAGGTTTGAAGCACACAATGCCAGTGCTAGCAGCATGTGCAGTGTACACAGGGCCTTAATAGCTGCAGAATATATGGTGGCTTTAACTGAAAGGAAAAACAAAGGGAAGGTGAGACTGAAGTGAAATAAAGCCATCCAGAATCAAGGAAACATCTCAACAGCTCTCTCTACTATTCTCTGTCATCAAAGACACGTCTGTAGAACAGTATCAAAGTGTACTCACCATGCTTTTTAACTCACACAGCATTTTTCATTTACAACAACTTAGAAAAAATTCCAAGGAAAGAAAAGAGAATYTACCCAAACACTGCAGTCTTAAAGGAATGGGGCAAGTTAAGGCATCTCTCCKAGTACTAATATGAAAATCTGATGTTGCAATACCTTGACGCATTAGGAATTTAATTTTTTCTCAAGTGCCCTGCATCTTTAAGTGACCACAACTACAACTCATTTGCCTTAAAAGTTTCCTGAGAATTGTCTCAGTTTATGAGCCTCTATGAATTTCTTCATTGCTGCCAAATATTAATTGAAACAATTAACTATGAAGAACACGTGGGTGCAAAAATATTAGTACCACATAATTCTTTCTACTTAAGAGGTCCTTACTGGATTATTGCAGAAATGCTCTGGAGTTCTAATTACCTATGGAAGTCCCACAAGGTTACTGCAGAACATGGTAATTAGACAGCTGTAATATAAGGTGTTAGCGGGGGATTGAGGATTTGTGCTAAGAAGCATGGTGCTTTCATGGCTATTTACTTTGCAGAGTATCAGAATTTAATGGATTTTGGTGGAAATCTCCAATGACAAATGTAGTTAAAAGGTGGGAGAAATATCTTAATAGGGATTCAGCAGCTGTTGAGGGGAGCCTAGCTCTACTACACCATGACCTTTATATGAATAAAAATTACTCAAGTGTTAAGATTTTAATAGAATTTTTAAAAACCCTAATCAAATATTAAATGCAAAATACTTTCAGTTTTGTACACAAAATGTTTCAGACAAATAAGAGGCTAGTTGCCCATATCTCTGTAACAGGTAAAAAAAAAAAAGGTATAAAAAATTAAGCCACTTTCTGTGGCTAATAGGACACAATAAAATAGTGTAGCTGATGTTGTGAGCAGAAGCCTTTGATTYCCTAGCTCAAAGGACAAGGTCCCCAGTGACAGAGTGGTGTTAAAGCAAAACCTCAGGACAAGGTTCAAGCTTGGCASTGCAGCAAGACACTTGAACTATTCYGCTGTGACAWCCCATTCAGTAGAAGCAACTCAGTATTACTAGTTTTTAACTACATCTAAATGTATGGATAAAATAGAAGGCTATTAAAAATASAGAAGAGAATGTTATTTAATTACATGAAGATAAAGGGTAAATTTGGAATACATGAAATTGAATTAAGCAGCAGTACTGCAAATTGAGACTGATAAGCAGGAGAGAAGRAAGTGTTCCCAAGTGTTTCTGTTCTGTGCAGCTCAGGCATTGTAAACGTGACGCTGGAGGTCTGCAGCCATTCACACACCCTGCTGCTGAGGGAGAAGGGCAGTGACAAAACCTGACACAAAGCTTCAGCCTTTCTCCATCTTTACAGCTCTGGGAAGTGGATAAACAACTGTACAGATGGAAATTACCTGACAAAGTGGAAGGTAGTGGAGGATGCATCTCTAAATATCTTAACATTTTACATGACAGTTATTAGGACCCATTTGCTCATAATGGCTAACACTCAATCAAAAAACCACAATGCTATAGGAACAGTCTTCCAAAAGACTGTCTGTATAAAGGTGAAATTCACCTTTCTTAGCTAAGCATACACCAAGGTTAGATCACCTTCATTATAAAAATGATAATATTGCCCTTTAATCTTCTTTATCCTCTCCTGTCAGTAAAATAAGTCTCTCAGCTTTGTAAATCAGGCTGAATAATATAAAGTTTACATAATTCTGGAGAACATCTAATATTTAATTTTTTAATTTAAACCCTCACACATTCCTATCTAGGTACAAGTAATTAAAAAGCATCTATTCTACAGCTATTATTTCACTTATGCAAACAACCACAGAGATGCACAAACATCATAAGCTTGTTCTATCACATATACAAATTAATATAAAGACAAAAACATAAAAGAACATTCTAGATAAAATTTTCCCTAGTATTTTTCAGCTGTTTTTTTTTTAATCACAGAGATTTTTGTTGTTATTCTGATTCTGAGTACATGACCTTTTAGCACATCGTCTTGCCTGCCTCTGTTCATCTTTCAATTTGTGGCAACAAAATAACAATTGCTACTTGAGTTCATTCATGACAGTGAGTCATATCTGTGGAAGTTAAATCCTGACTGCTGTGATCCTGGCCCAACTAAAGCAAGTTTATGTCACCATTTTTAACTCAATGTTAATTAAGAGCTTATTACCTTATGCAGGTTTTTCTAATTGGATTGCTGTGGAGCTACCAAGATATGAAAATCCACGTGTGTTTATTTTTCCATGGACTGAGAAGAAATTATTCTCACAGAAAGAATTTGACAAAAAAACCAACCAACCAAGAACAAAACAAAAACAAAATAGATCCAACAAAAAAAAGATCCAACAAAAAAAACAAAACAAAAAACAAA
>CADDXX010000012.1:3582964-3623524 GCA_902810485.1 Alauda arvensis
AAAAAAAAAAAAAACAGAGAGGAGAGAGGGGAGAGAGAGATTCACCTTCAATGACTGTTTCCTTTCAGAAAAGCAAAGGTCTTTCCAAACATTAAAGTAATGAGTTAAACGCAAAGACAGAAGGTTGCTGGGTTGACTTTTCTTACCAAAGGACTTATTCTGAAAAGGTGAACTCTTTTCATTTGATATAAAAGAATGGCCAAAGGACAAAAGGAACAAAGAGCCAGAAGGAATGATGAAACTGCATGAAAGCAGGAACCAGGCTGAAAACATGTGTCACCTCTAACACAACAGAAGGATGGGATGGTTGGAAGTTTAATGTTAACAACCAACCTTCCCCGCCCCAGTCAGCAATCTCAGTAAAGTAGGGTTTTGCTCCTCTCCAGGGAGGAAATATCTCACTTTATGAAGGTTAGAAAATACTAATATATTCATTGAAAGTCACTCCTTTCATCCTCTCAATATGTGCATGTAAAAGTTTGACAGTCTTTTACGGCAACCACCTCTTAATGGGAGAGACAGCACAGTGTATCCCATAGCTTTCCACTGGATGCTGAGAAGTCTTGTTTATTGACTTATTGCAGTATGTGAAGTGTAAACTGATTTTCTCATTATTTAGATGTATCCAAAGCTTTCACATTCTGGGTACTGACAAGATGTAACTGGCTAGCAGTCTTACTAAGTAACACATTTACACCTTGGGGAAATATCTTTTCATGATATGTACTGGAAGTGCTAATTGACTTTTATTTCCTAATAACTGTTGAAATTAATAAGTTTGGGAAAGCTGGTGATTTCAAAGAACTGTAAATTAGATATTAGAGCATCTTTCAGACTGTCAAGCCCATATGTGAAAATCTTAAAAAAGAAATTTTTAAGCTCTTGTCCTCTGAAATGAATTAATGAAGTCATCAATAAGTCAATCATAACTGTCCTAATGGAGGATGTGGAGAATCCAGTAACATTATATGTGTAATTACTACTAYTTCAAGTCATCAGGAAAGTAATGCAATTGCCTTTTCCTGCATCAGCCAAATGACAGTATGGAAAAAAATCTGAGCTGCAGCTAACATTTAGGAGTTTTGACATTATTCCTCAGGAGCTGGACTTTTTGTAAATGATCCTACAGTCTCTTACCTCACCTTTCCATACCTCACCTTCACATAGTTTTTTAACACATTGACTATTTATGCACAGAAGTACAAGTTAAAATCATCACAAGTCCTSAAAAAAGAAGCAGATGGACAGTGGAAAAGTACCTGGTAAGTATTTAAGGGAAGGATGGATACAAGAATTCATAATGTRTTAGAYAGCAGAGAAYCCACCAAGATAATCCACCTTAAAATGATTCTTTTATTCTGTGAGTGCTTGTGTGTTTTTTAGATATCCCAATCAATTGACCACACAAATCCCTGGGAAACCACTCTGGTTTCCAGCAATTGAGAGAAATCACTGCTATGCCAAGCCTGCCTAAAGCAGAATCAAAAGATCCTTTCTTCAAAAGTTCACAGAMTCACAGACTATGCTGAGTTGGAAGGGACCTGCAAGGGTCATCAAGCCCAACTCCTTCCCCTGCATAGAATAATCCCCAAGAGTCGCATCATGAGCCCAAGAGCATTGTCCAAACACTTCTTGAACTCTGTCAGGCTGGTGCTGTGACTGCTTCCCTGGGGAGCCTGTTCCAGTGCCCAGCCACCCTCAGTGAATAATCTTTTCCTAATATCCACCCTAAATTTCCACTGAAAGAGCTTCAGGCCATTCCTCAGGTCCTGTTACTGCTCACCACAGAGATCAGTGCCTGCCCCTCCTCTTCCCGTCATGAAGAAGTTGTAACTACAGTGAGGTCTCCCCTCAGTCTCCTCCAGGCTGAACAGACAAAGTGCCCTCAGCTTCTCCTCATACAGCTTCCCCTCAAGGACCTTCACCATCTTTGTTGCCCTCCTTGGGACACTCTCTAATCACTTTATCTCTTTCTTATATTATGTTACTGAAACCTGCCCCCAGCACTGGAGGTGAGGCTGCCYCAGAGCAGAGCAGAGCAGAGCAGGACAATCCCCTCCCTTGCCAGGCCATGCTGTGCCTGATGCACCCCARGACAGGRTTKKCCCTCYTGGCTGCCAGGGCACTGCTGACTCATGTTCARYTTGMCAGTGATCAGGATCCMCAGGTCCCTCTCTRTGGCACTGCTCTCCAGCATCTCATTCCCCAGCCTGTCCATACATCCAGGGTTAGCTGTCCCAGGGGCAGAATCTTGTACCTTGTTCAACCTTGTTAAACTTCATACAGTTGGTGATTGCCCAGTCCTTTTAAATTTTAAATTTAATAATAATCTAAACAAAAGATTTTTTATTTTGTGCTAAAGTTCTTAAYTTCAGTAATCTACTCTGAAGCCTAAAGCCRCTCACACTGATACACCACTTAAAATGGTGATATCAGGAAATATGATTGGGACCCATGCACTTAAGAAAGGGAAAGCTTGACTGTATTAAACTGGGCAATTTCACAGAATTTACAGAATTCACAGAATGATTAGGTTGGAAGAGACCTTCAAGATCATAGAATCCAACACACRMCCTAACACCTTAACTAAACCATGGCACCCAATGCCATATCCAGTCTTTCTTTAAACATGGGGKATGTGTTTAAAAGGGGTGGTGACTCCACCACCTCCCTGGGCAGACCATTCCAGTCCTTTATCACTCTTTCCGTAAAACCTTTTCCCTAATAKCCARCCTRTAKTTCCYTTGGCAYARCTTGAGACTGTGTCCTCTCATTCTGTCTGTTGTTGCCTGGAGAAAGAGACCAACCCCCACCTGGCTACAGCCACCTTTCWGGAAGTTGWAGAGAGYGATAAGGTCAMCTCTGRGTCTCCTTTTCTCCAGGATGAAYAACCCCAGCTCCCTCAGTCRCTCASTCCATAGGTTCTGAGTSATTCAAAAGACATTAGCACTGACAAAGGTGACTGCTGATTGTCCACATTCAGAGTTTGTAATTAGACTGGAGGTGGTACATGATAAAAGCAGGGAAGAGGCATAACAAGAGCAGAGTAAAAGGTAAAGCTGGCCAATGGAGTTTAAAAAAGGTATGGAAAGCAAATTAGACTCTTCATGCTGCCAAAGCAATAAAACAGTGAGAGTGAGAAGAGAGAAAACTGGTGAAGTTCAATCAGGAATGGAAAGGAAATGACCCACTAAGAATAAAATGAGACACAGAGTACAGATAAAGACAGTTACGTGGGAGTGAATGAAAGAGTGGAGTGTCCCTGCTCTGAGGACATCAGGAGATCTCAGCTGACTAAAAGTGAATAGTAAAAACACAGAGGAATAGGAAAGAGAAAATGAGAGGTGCAATTAGATGTTAAAACTGAAGAATTGARAGAACACTTGCCATTCCAGTAAACATGAGTGGAAAGACTGCAACTGAGCAAGCTGAATTGGCAAGATCTGAATGTGCACAGAAMGGATGCCAAGTAGTGAGTCCAAGGGACTCCAGGATGTGTGTACATTGGCATGATGGCATGACTTGTAAGATGATSTACTCAGTGCTAGATATACCAGCACATACTCCTTTGGGTTTTCCACTGAGTAACTGTGATTATAAAGTATATTTAAAAAGACAAGTAAGGCACAATTCGTGTAGGTGCACATAAGCTTGTAGAGTAATCAGGTGCAAGAAAGCAGTAAAGTAATATAAGTGAGCCCATTTTCAGTTTATGCTCTGAAGTCTATAGGTCTGACATCACATCTAATGTGTAAATCCAATTTCAGAAGAAACCTGAAGTACATTTGACTAATACCTCATTAATGGTCTATGCTGTTGGCCAGAAACACATGGGCATACTGAACCAAAATAYGCCAGAATCACTTTTAACAGCATTTTTTGAAATCAGTCTTTCCCGATGGACAACTCTTTCAGGACTACATATCTCATTGATGCTTCCAGCTATCACTAATGTTCATTCTCCCAGCTAGACCCCTATTTAGAGGTGTCCTACTTCACAACTAAGCCAGACATCCAAATTTCTAACAGATTTTTTTTTGCTTATGAAACTATGTTTTAGAGTCATCATACATTTTGTAAGCCATATCTCTATTCTGGGCACTGTAGCACCATATACAACAGGATCTGTTACATATGTATGCTATTTTCCCCTAGAACTGACATCCAAGGTAACARAAGTCCTTTCCTAGCCACCAAGGATTTTACAAGCATTATCAGTAATGTAGTTGATTGCACTATTTGCAGAGAATATTCACCCATTTAGAGTAAAGAAATAGACAGATGCCATGCTGACTGCTTCAGAGAGCAGGCAAGGACTATTAGAAATGGGGGTTCTAATAGAGCTATTGTGTCCCATTTCACTTCTAATAACTGTGGTGTCTTCGTGCGCTTCAGCAGGGTTTCCAAGATGCTAACCACTCAGAGCTTAATAGGCATATAGATTCTCACTAGCCAGCAAAATTAGATGACAGAATAATTTTCTACCAACTTTTTCTTGTGCTTATATTTATCTCAATGCAATTTTGCACAATATCTAATGGTATTGCAGTTTTGCTTCTGTTTTTCACAGATGTTTAGTGACTCATCCAGTCATCTTTAAGTCTTGCAACCCTATGCATTGTTGGATTCATYTCCCTTTGCATATTTTAGTATTGTTCTCACTGAATCTCTGTCTTTTAAAATGTTTTCTACAACCTTATAAATTTCATTGTCCCCCCCTTAGGATATCCTTTACTGCCTTTTTAATTTCTTGTGGAGATTCAAGCTTACAATAGTAAGGACCAATAAACTTCACCTTGAGCTTGACTCTAAAATAAAGCTTTGCTTTTTGTGAACTGCATAGCTTCTAAGTAAAGCAGACACACGTGAAGAAACAATGAGCAGTAGTGTCAAATATAATTTATTCCTTAAATGAAGTTTTAGGGCATGGAAGAAGTGCCATTAAGAAGAGATAAGATAAAAAGAAGAAAAGTGAATGGCCAAGTAGACCAGAAGAAAAGGTGAATTGATAGGGTGTGCAAAAAATTGGCAACTATGGGGTAAAACTAAGATTTCTTGAGAAAACAGCCAAAGGGAACAGGCAATCACAGCAAAACAACAGCTGTCTAAAAGTCCCCTTAATTTTCTCRGAGAACACACATTGCCTTGAACATCTCTCCAGTCTTAATCCTGAAGAAAGGTGGAGAGAACCAAAGTATCAKCTACACTGCAACTTTCCTCAGAGCGAGGTGATCTCACTGAATCACATGGTTGTGACCCTCTGCAGAGTATGGAAGAAGGGGACACTGCCAATTCCATGCCTTCTTCTGGCAGCCAACAGTCTCTTTTTCACTTCACCTGTTTCTGCTGGTTGGAGTCTACTTTCATCCTTCCTTTATGTTTGCTTATTTATCTCAGTATTTATTCTCACTTCATTCCTCTTCCTATGAKTTTTACATTACATTGTACCACAGATTTTTTTTTGTTACTCTGTTTGTTTTGTTGGGGGGGATGGGTTTTTTTTTTTGAAGGGGTTGTTTGTTTGTTTGAATTTTTTTTTTAATCAAATGTGCAATGAGTTAACAAAAAAATCAAACAGGCGAAAAAAAAAGAAGAACAGAATATTCCAGAGGAGGGGAAAGAATGTAAAAATAAGACATAAAAAACCTCTCAGAGATAGAGGCAGAAACTTTTACCACAACTGACTACTTGCAAAGTAGGCATGCTTAACATTATGATGCTAAATGTTTGTAGTTTCTTAATAGTCAGTGGTTCAGCTCTTCTAACATAACATAAAGAATCATATTCAAATTACTTCACTGGAAGTTGTGAAGAAACATTTTAAAGGAAAATATTACTTCATTAAATGAAATAGAAAAACAGTACAACTATTTCTGAGATTTCTTGACTTTTAACCCCAAAGCTATACTTTTCTATTTATAGTTACGTGCATGTGTGAGTATGTACACATATGTATTCTGTTGGAATATATATGCATACTAGTCCCTCACATATACAAATATTTATGTTTATATAAAATGCATAACATGAGGTTGTAATGGATAAGATACAGGGGCAAAACCATGAGGGAGCTATGCAAGTCATCCTAACTGAGCAATATTAAGCCATAAAATGGCATCATTCATCCTGTATTCCGTATATATATTACAAATATATTCCTATAAAACTGTTAAAAAGAGTTTTACAAATTTTATTAGCATTATTTTTCATATCCATCTGCCTGTAGAAACAGGCTCCTTTAGTACTAAGATTCCAACTGTAGAGGGCCCTGAGGGAGAGGAATAGTATAATATTTTTTTAAAACCTCTCAAATTATGCAAAGTAGATTTCCAACATATAAAAAGTGTCATAAGCCTAAAGTCTGCTTTGAGCTAAAAGCAYGTGCCAATGGAAATCAAGGATTCTTCCCTTAGAGCATAAAGTTCCCATTTTCATTCCTTAGATTTGCAAGATCTCTCTAATTGGCACCAGCGCTGACCTGTGCCCAGACTGCTCTTCACCAAACCYAACTTTAGCACTGCTTGCACACATGCTGAGAAGACAAAACCAGAATAATAGTTTTAAAAAAGTTTCCCTTGCGAGTTGTACTAAAAACCGCAAAACCTGATATTCTTTAGAAGTCTGGGGTGTAAATTCACTCCATTTCAGCCCCTTTGGGACAAAAGCAGGGGAGTTGATTAARGTGGCTACAGATGCACACAAGTTGTAAATGATCACATGAACACCTATTACTTTTCACAATCTGGCACACAAATACAAAGTGACTGTTCCAGGAGTCAGACTGGCTGAGCAGGCACACAAGGGAAACTGCACACTGTGGTATTTGGGCGCAGCCTCACAGGAAGCTTATTGCACCACCTGACTTTAAATTTGCCCTCCCATGGACAGGCTATCAATACCTATTACATGTAACATAAACAAAAGCCAGAATTTTATTTTATACACATGGAAATGGAAACAAGTGTTTTGGCAATACATTTTGGAACTCTGCTTCAAAAAAATGAGTTAAGACTGTTAGAGAAGGGCAGTTTCAGAGTGATGATTGTCTCAAAATGCCTGGAAAAACCTCATTTCTCCATGGGCAAGAAAAAAACCATTCTAAGCCTAATACACAAAGTTACTTTTCTCTAGCCACTTAGAAGAAATAGAGGACTCCTAAAATAAGGGGAAAGCCTCATGTGACAGAATTTAAGAACATACAATATGGACTTAAGAGAATTGTCTTTCAATAATATGTGTTTAAACATGAATAACTTTGGAAATAATTCACCCTTAAAAGCAATCAGTTTGATTGTAATAATATTTTACTTTCAGCTGTGATAATTTGATTATTATTTATAGATATTCAATATCAGTAGGGTGACTAGATTTGAACTACCATATAAGCCCTTCACTACTAGCAGATTGAAAAATTCAGAAAAGTTCAACGATTTATAGTGAACAAAAGGTCAGAGAAAGATTTAGTCAATATAGTCATATTTACCTGATAAAGCTAAATAATATGTCCCTTAATGAAAAAAAAATTAATGCAAAGCTAAACAAAGATATACTTGTGCATTTGAATTGCATTATCTTCTCCATATAAAATTTTTATCGCAATGAAGATAAGATGACAAAAAGCAAAAGCAAAATGCAGATATCTGCACACATATAAACTTGATAGATAATGATCAGAAATGCATATCTAGAGTAATTTTAGTTACTTTTATAAGTACTCAAAGAAAGTTAAGTCAAGCCTACTCTTTTCAGGTCCAGAGCATTGCATTACATTTTGCTCAGATTTKCCCAGATTTCTGGGAGTAAGTCTCTGTCTACCTGCTGCCAGATCAGCAGTTTGTAAGTGGGAGGCTGAAGCAAGCCAAGATTTCAGGGTTACCTCTTCCAAATTTTTCTGGTGCATTAGCAACCATCTTCTGGCTGCAAACAATACCATACTGTATGTGTCATATTGTTAGTACTATGCCTTAATTTCAGATGGAAAACTGCCTCTCAAAATAGAGCAGAGAGTGAATTAAAAAAGAACGTCATCATACCAGAACTGTGAGAAACTAGRAAAGACAGAGAACCATACTTCCAGGTTCCTTGGATATATCASAACATATGGTCTAGAGAACATTTTATATTTAAAACCTCTCCAAAATACTGAATTGTCATTCATAAGAAGAGTCTTCTGTGCTTTTGAATTCTGAGGACTAGAATTTAATCTCATTTTGTCTTTATTGTTGGCATAAATCCACATTTTCCAGTAGCATCYAAGGTAAGAAATTTATCAAAGAAGTATCCTTTGTTTTCTGGTTTTTATTGAAATGGCCAGGAAGCTTCCTCCATACAACCCCCAATTTTTGAATTTGAGAGTTGTGTTACTGGGAGGAATTGATTGTACRGAATTTCAATGTTTTGATTAAAACAAACAGTTTTCCCCATCCCAGATACTTTTCAATTTCAAGATTTGAATGACTACCTTTTTAAACCCTGGGGAAGAAGGATTTTTAACCATGAGTATTTCAGTTTTTATTTTCAAACACCAAAATCTACCCCAAATTCACATTTGTTTCACTGGGAGKCATCCATCATAACCCTGCCATTTTAAAAACATGTAACTCAGGGAATTGTAGGATAATAAGTTACACTTCAGAACACTGTTCTAAAACTACTAGACAGATTTCTAGAACAAAAAAGCTCTCTTGGTTGCAGCTTAATGTTGCTTTCAAATAGTTAACCTATGAGATGATATGAATTGYATGTTACTTTTAATTACCATAGTTAGTTAAAGCAGTAATAATTTTTGAGAAAAATCTTGGTCACACAGCAGTCCTGATTTTTGGAATACCAAAACTGTAATTATAAATCTCCTTACATTCCATGTAATATCACTTCAATTATCCTACCTTCCTCTCAGTCTGTACAAACTGATTATCAACTGCTTTTGGCTGCTTGGTGAGAGATACAGAGAGTGACCTTAACATAGCAGCCACATGAGGATCATGCTGAAGTTAGGAAACTCTCCCAGTGCAGCAGGAGCGGAGGCTATCCTGAGTTTAATTGCCATAATCTGTTGAATGACATCACTTATACAACTCATATGGCATCTAGAAAACAAACCCAGCACAGAGGTATCCTATTCTAAAGGAATACTTTTCCCTTAACAAATTTTGGTAAATGTCCAGGCTCCAGTAAGGCTAAAACAAAAGCACAGGTTAAACCATCATATATTTGCTCTGAGGTTGGAATTTGCTATCTGCACTAAATCCCAATGTTGCACTGCTTCAGTCTGTAATTAAAGAGTGACACTTCAATCCACTGTGCTATATATCTTTTAGTTCTAAAAATGCTGTAAATGCCTACTATTTTGTAAACAAAATTGGAATAATACAATTAACTGGAGGTTGTTTTCTTGAAAAGGGTTTTATATTTCAAATTTATTATAGGGTGCTRCTTAACTGGGACTTAGTATAAAAGCAATGAAACAAAAGAGAGAAAACAGTTTCATGAGCTTCATCCAGTACAAAAAATTCACTATTATGCTTTCTGCACATTTGGACAGTTATACAATGCATGAGGGGTTGAAATTACTTTTGAATACAATGYGTTTTGAAATAAAGTGTTTTTCAGGTTAGGATGTATTTTCATATATGCTGCAAAAAWACAAGGAAAATTGGTTTACTTAGAAGTAATAAACCAGTTCACTGAATCAGTCCATCTTGATGACACTGATGATCTAGCAGTGAGGTTGATCTATGAAAATTTCTTTATCCAGAAAAGTATTCAGGTCCATGCATAAACATAAGTATCTGAATATGAACCAGGCAGGTTAAGCATGGGCTAATTATGCATGTTCTTGTGCAGAAGAGCAATATTCCTTTCATTAGTTAAGGACCAAATAAAATCAGCAGAAACACCAGAATTTTCTGAAAGGAGGGAAACAAAGGAGTGAGCTGCAGGTTTCCTGCAATAAGAGCAGTCAGTAAAAGATGTGAGAGTTTAAAGTTACCCTTGAATGAAACATGGCAATGGGTACAGAATGATGCTAAAAACTCTCTGTTAGAATTTCTAGCTCTTATTTATTGTGGAAGACATCAAACTCAGGAGAAGAGCTTTGGTCTTTTAAAAGAAGTTCAATTATAGGCAYAATGTGACTATTTTGTCCTGAGCTTTTGATGTTTCTGTGATGGGAGAAGGGCTTCATGTAACATCCCTATAAATCCTGATGAAGTCAGGAGAAGATACAGAGGCCATGACCAGTCTTCCAGATCAATACACTATGTATTTTTACTAAAAAATATTTTACATTTGTTTTGGTAATGAAAATGTTACAGATGCTGATAGCAATTTGCATATTTAGCAGGACACCATATTTACTTTGTAAGAAAATGCRATGTCAAGAAATTGATTCTTCAGATAATTCCTCTTGACTATATTTTTTACTATGAAAATTCTACTTATCACTAAATAGGCTAATTATATATATGATTTGTAAATACTTCTGCCTTGATGTATTTTCTGCCAWAAAATGATTTCTAAAATTTTAGAAAACTAAAAACTAATTTCTCAAGTGGACTTCCATAGCACTTAAAAATGCACAGCAAATACAGAATTACACCAAGTAAATTCAGGACAGTGTTAACGATAGTCTATGGAAATTAGTCTATCAATTCTTGATGAAGGAAAAGCCCAGAGTAAAAAGGCACAAATTGRGAGTGGGAAGAATGTATTCTAGTAGAATAATAACTCCCTGTGGACTGGCATGCTCACTGAACAAAATTACTTATTTTAATTCTGACATATATTAGACATTCAGTTCTCTTGCAAGTAACTAGTTGTGGCCAAAGTATGCAATTCATTATTCATATCATCGTAAGAGAAAACCATCACGTCCACTGCAAAGATGCTATGGAGATCTTAAATGTGCTCTAGCTTTTTATACCTGCTGACTAGATTTAGCTTGATTCGCTAGTGGCCTCAAAACTCCCTATTCAGACAGTATGCCATATAGAAATATGGCTGCTTGCACTTTACTSCTCATCCTCCTATTGAGAATACTAAGAAGATGGCTGTTTTAAAGCAGAATAAAGTTTGAAGCCCTTGTAGAAATATTAGAGCACTGGACAGAAAAGTAAAAAACCCACAAAACCCACTGCATTAAYAACATTTTTGCATTGTCTTGGTTTGGTATTTTGAGATGGTGGGGTACTGATTTTTCCTAAAATACATTCTCAAGCATATCAGATCTGCACAGAAAATCAAAAAATTCCTACTCCATACCCCAGAGGCTAGAATAACTTCCTTCTCAAATAAATAATTAGGCAGATTTACAAAATGCACATTATTTTCCCAAGTGAATGGAACGGCTCCAAGCGATTAAATACATAATTAGGCTGTTTTTCTAAAATGCTTATTGTTTACCTGAGAGTCTCACGGCAGACTCCTGGTAAATACTGTCTCCCTGCTAGCAGTTATTACCAAAAACGCCTTCATAATTTCCAGCCTTCCTCCAGCAGTGACATCAACAGCAGATATTACTTGGAGCCACGGATCATGAAAAGCAGAACCTGGCTGTGCCAGGCAGCCCATTGAACTGACAAGATGAGTGTCCTTTGGACCTGGCATTGCACTCTTTCATTTTCCAAACACAATAGAAAACAAACAAAAGAACTTTTTAGTACTTTAGTTCATGTTTTAGCTGGCCAGAAATTCTGATGAAGGCTGTGCCTGTGCCTGCTTGTGTGCTTGGAATGCTACAGAAGAAAAGAGAGAAAAAAAGCCCCAAGTTCTTATAATCTGCTTTCTACCTGGTAAGGATAATGAAGGGAAYGTGTTTTTAATAATCAAGCCTTTGAGCCCCACCCTCCATTTGACACAAGGTTCTCTTTCCCAAATTACCAGAGCATACCAGCCTTCACTTGTAACTACTCCCATTGCCTCTCTCTAGGGGAYACACAGCCACAGTGCCAGGCATTCAGCACAAGAAAGTGAATATTCCTGCTCACCAGGTGGGAAAGGAAAAGGTCAGGCAATGAGACCTAGCTGGTTCTCCTATGCAGGTGAGGGATAATACCAAACATCCTTTTTCTAGTGATCACAGGCCAAAAACTGACCCTCAGAAGTGACCCCTTTTCATTACTCCAGCTCCAGAGTCAGTTTTCCTCATGCTTTCATCTGCCCAGAGGCCTCACTGCTTTGTGGTCCTTACAGAAGAGATCACGAGTGACTGGAATCTCAATCAGAATAAAAGAGGGCAGGAGATGGAAAGGCATGACAAGGTGAGGGAGAGAAAAGAAAGACAAAAGGAGAAATGAAGAACAAGAGAAAAACGTGGAAAAGAAGTAGAGGGCATGCCAGCAATATTTAGGGATCAGCAAATAAGGAAACAGAGATGGGCAGACAACAAAGGGAATGGCAGTGAAGGACAGAATAGAAAATATATTTTAYTTCCCAGAAACCAATARATAAATAGATAATGAAAAGAAATAATGCAGAATCAAAAGAGGCATATTCTTGGGAWAAAATAAAGAAAASGAACTAACAGAGAAGAAATCAGAATAGCTAAGCAGGAGAATTTTAATGGGCACACCTTTGTCACTGTATTTCCCAGCTGTGTCATTTGTCTGGTTTTTAACACCTTCMGCTAAGCTATTAATGTTTTACTCATAGGTTTTACATTTATATGCTTTATACAGATATATATGACTTCACAGTCACAATGAAATATCTTAAATGGAGGTGAGAATTTCTTCAGATATCCAATTTGGTATTAACACAGTAAAACTCTGTCATGAATRTTTTGGTTATTTCTGTAGAAGACTAACAGTAAAACCATTCTTGAAGCACTGGTATCTCATGCAGTGTTAGCCACAAAGCTGGAGGTGGAGTAGCTGAGGTGTGCACCAAGTGGCAAGAACTGCACACTTTGCCAGGTCATTGCTTTTATAGCAGTACCTCATTTTTTATGAGGTTTAAAAAGAGACATCTAGGGCAAAGGGGAACAGAGAAGAGAAGAGAACAGGTACTGACTGATAGGCAGATAGTGTGCWCGCAGTCACACACTAGGATGCTGATGGTCTCAGTTTCAAATATGACAGTTTTCTAACATTTTGATCTCTGTTACAAATTGATTATAGGATGCATCTTAGTGCTTCAGTCTAGGCCTGCTCAAGGCACTTAAGGCTTAACATTCCACACATTGTGCAATCTTATTATTTCCTGTTGAAGTTTATCCATGAGCACTTGCGGTGAGCAAGGTACGCAAAGGTATCAACAGGAAAAGTGTGAATAGTCAAACTTGAATTGTTAGTGAAGGACATGGCTAACAAGGGTCTGTCAAGTTTCACTTCCACAAGTGTTTCAGAAATGGGAAAGTCTTGTAAGAACTTAATTCACCCTCATTTAGATAATGTATACGTAAAATACATGTTTCACTGTCATTCTCAACTAACTGTATCTCATGTGCCTTTATTCCTGCCTTGGCTATGAATCAGACTGAAYGGTGTACTAGGAAAGTCCTTTCTTAGAAGGTGTCCCTGATTCTGTCCAGCTGTTCTTGATAGAATCACTATACTCTGCAAACTCCAGTGTTAGTTTCTCTAACTCCAGTGTACAGATATTTATAAGTTTATGTTTAAAAGTGCAGTAAATATGGGGTATTAAATTGTTCTGGCAAATCCTATTACCCTATTAGTTTCACTGAAATAATAAGGCYACATTGGTTTTAAAATGGGAAAATGAAACATAAACACTTCTAACWAGCCCAAATTTAATGGGCATCAAAGCAAAAAAGCTAACTGCAATCATCCTAATAACTCCTTTATAAAAGTATATTAAAACTCACAATCTGGTTAAACACATATATTTTCTATCTTAAAGAACCTAGATTTATTTCCAAATAAGACTACTCTGTTATCATATAGTGGCAAATTTCTACAAGCAACAGATAATTCTAGTTAATAATTTCCATGCTTCTAAGTAGAGAAGGAAACAAGGATACCAGATGACACTAGATGACATGATGGCTTTTTTAATATGAAAAAGGACTCCCCATGGGCCAGAATGAGAATTTTGTTATTGCATACAGACCTATCATCCATCAACAGTTTCATTCACCACTATATTGGGCTGTATTTGACCCAGATACACAACCAAAACCTCTTTCCTAAATGACACCTTATCTCCTTTCCCCCATTTATTTGCTGTCTTGAAATACATTTCTGGGAGGATGGAATTTATTGAGAAGCAGCTTGAACCATGTTTCTTTTTATAACCCTCACTTGCACCTGCATTGTGCAATCATTTGACACATCTGCTATATGAAGAACAAATCTGATTTAAGAGTTTTAATAAGACATTGCATCAATAAATTATAACAGATTGGTGATTAGTAGTATTATTTATATGCAATATTTTTGTACCCCTTATAATGCTGATGTCTGCTTCACAGGGATTAATTATTTTCATAATTTTATCTAAGTAGTAATATAGAAAATGTCAAAAAGAAAATTAGATTTTCACTTCCCAGACACAGAAATTTAATTAAAGCCAACTCCTTGTTGAAGGGGAGTGTCCTTAGCTGGTTCTGTGATATGGCAGCAGCTCTACATGCTGCCATGAGGGAGACCMAGGCTCAGAAAGTGACTCAGGGAATATTAATCACTAAGCTTTGGAGACTAAACACATGCTGAATGTGCCACAGTTGGTCCCAGCAGGTTATTTATGGAGTATATAAGTTAGCAGACAGCAATGATTTCTTAGAAAGGCTGCTGCTTGCACAGCCCACCTCAGGGATGGCGTTATACTGAAAGAAACCCTCTGCTTGGATAAAAACTGATCCATTAGGAAATCTTTAATTATCCAAACATAAAAGGTCAGCGTCCTCTCATGCTGCATGAGTGTAAGATAAAGACCTGGAACAAATTCCAGCTGTAAAAATCAACGTCTTCTTCAGTCTCTTGGACATTTTTAGGASAAACCTAAGCCTATGTGTTTCCAATCTGTGCAAGAACAGTGCACTTAGAAACTACTGAACTACTGTCATGGAAAGCTAAATTCCCAGCTTTATGGGRGAAACTGGAGACATTATTTACTCATTTCACCTACCCTTGCACTTCAGATCTTTCTTGYTTCTAGTCATCAAGACTTCTTAATTCCCAGCCTCTTCAGTCTCTCAGTTCCTTCCCTTCATGACTCTTCTTTCCACTATTCCCTATATTATTGTTCCTTMCTTCTATTAATCTCAATTCTTCCCATCTTTCACCCAGACTTCCTCATGAACATTAACTGTCTATGGACTACAATGGGAGTACTGAGCAAGGCCATTCAGGACTTGGAACACCATCCACAGACAACTAGGTGTAGTCCTGGTTCAAAATGCATCTGCAGCCATGAATGAACACAAAAGTACTTTTTTCAGAAGCTGACCCTTCTTTCTTTAAAAATACATTTTGCTGGAGAAAACAGGCATTAAGGAGATACAGTCAAAATCATACATAAGATGAATTAGAAAATAGCTTGAATTAAAAACCCATCCAAGCAGTTCAGTGTAAAGTTGGTGACTAATAAAACCATATAACTTCATTTTACTGTTCAGGTATGTGATGATTTTTCTCCATCGGATGGCAACTTAAAATACCCTGTCAACCAAATACACACATAAAATAATCACTGTAAGGTAAACAAAATGGGCCAAAGTGCTTTCAGTCAGAASAGATACCTTTCATTTCCARAGACAAAGTCACAACTTTCACTGACTCCAGCTRAGACAAAAATTCACCTCTGTTTCASCTGGACACAGAAWTRGTGAAAGACARATAGACCCCTCTGCACACACTTCAGCCACTGCTCCAGKATGTTTGTTTTATGTTGACACAGGCCAGCTCATTTCATAGGACAAGAAGTRTGCTTTGAAARCTAATTTCTAGCTCCTTTAAAGTCAATTAATTTCTATGCAAGATTTTTTCATTACCTCTTGTCCTTCATTATTGCTAACCAGATTAAGCCTATGTGGGATGTCATCTCTATGCAATTTACAACTGAAATATATTGCAATAGAAGGACTAGTAAGAGATAAGGGAGAAAAACACCTATGGGTGAGACATCTCATGCAGAATTTAATTATGGCCAGATTTCTCCAAGTATCACGTGGTATGATTTCACTGTAGTTGTTCCCAGAGAAGAATCCAATGCCTGCTTCAAATATACCATGGRATCAAGCTCTGCATGTTTTGTAGATTTAGAGGCTGTTTAGGTAAGAAGTTGGCAATCTGGAGACACAGAAACAGCACAAAGTCTTGAGGGAACAAACCTCAGATGTCACTGCTTGAACTTCAGTCAACACTCAAAATGGAAATGAAAGAGCGGCTGTGACTTCTAACTGTGTCCTTTGAGCTAGTCTCATGAGCTTGTGCTAGTAAAGGAACACAAAAAACCACTTGATACACTGTTAGTTCATGTTTATTTTATGACCACAGTGAGAGGAGAATGCAGAAGACCATAAAAATTCTTCAGGAAACTTCTGCAAATTCAACTAATCCTAGACAATCAAAATCTGATTTATCTACATGTTTTTGGCTCCCTTCTCTATCAAAGTCTGCTTCTGTATGCTCAGATATTTCATACCAACRAGAAATTACAAAAGGTTTTCTGCTGCCAAGAATTTAACAGCTCCTAAAAATTAAACATGTAGAGCACTTTGCATTAATTCCTAAATCCACAAATTTCCTGAATTTTGTGATTTCCTAAGGTATCTCAAATACATTTGAGCAGAGTTACTGGAGAACACAGACTTCAGAAACTGTTGACATATTGAGGCTTCACACCAGAAAACTCGTATTTCTTATACCAACTGGATTACTTTAGGCCCCACCAAACTACACATGATTCCACATTACATTCTTCAGAAGGTTCTGTTCCTAGAACACTGAACTTTAAACCCCCTTGCATGCACACACCTTCTGAAATTTATTGGAGCTTTTGTCCATAACAGAAAGGACTGAAGCACACTATTTGGTGTGGTCAAGTCACAGTTTTTCTCCTCCTTTCTACTTGCAAACTTTGCTTAAGCTGTTCATTCTCCCCTTTTCTACAAGGGTACTGGGATTTTGAAAGATGATTCAGAGATTCATGACTGCAATGACATAAAGTTATTATACAAATAGCAWGTAATGTGGATAAAAAATTTAATCTAACCCTAGAAGCTTTCCTTTAGTGGAACATGGTTTTTGAGGCAATTTATTATASTTTAAAGCTTTAGTCCTTTTTATTAGTAGTTCCATACACAAATTGGTGTAATTCTCCTTATTTATTTATATATATAYATCTGTGGTAAAATCAGATTACCTCCAGATACAACAGTGTTTTACAGTCATCAGGAGAACTGCGTCTTTTATCTGCATTCCTTTAAAATACATCAAGCATATGATTACTCAGAAGAAATGAAGTGATGCAAAGATATTTTTCAAAGTGCCTA
The DNA here is from genome assembly GCA_902810485.1 of Alauda arvensis. Classification (NCBI taxonomy): domain Eukaryota; kingdom Metazoa; phylum Chordata; class Aves; order Passeriformes; family Alaudidae; genus Alauda; species Alauda arvensis. The sequence continues at coordinate 3,600,420 of CADDXX010000012.1, forward strand.
CAGCAGCGTAAAACCTTGTCTTTCCTTAGTATCACCAACTTTTCTACTGCCAARGAACTGTGGAAGTCTATTTTACATTGGGGACCAAGATTCATAATGCTCTAATGCTGTTTTAAAACTGCAACTCTGTTCATAGGAGCAGAATGTGTTTAAAAGGGGTAATAAATTTTGTATTTGTATACAATTCCTTCTTTGAGGTAATGCTGTAAGATTCTTTGCCCTGCACAGTAACTAAATAACCATAAATKATCTTTCATGCATATGCAAATCCATCCCTCTAAGCACCTTATTAATTATTTCAAAGATACTTGGAGGTCACCACTCATGGAAATTTCTATGCATGAAGCCTCATTAATACAAGACACCACACTGAGAGATGGGATAGATTCTTGTTGCTATTTAACAAGGGCAGAGAGTATCATCTGTAACATTTACTTTTTCATTTTAATGACCAATGAAATTTGGCCAGCTCCTATCTGCAAGTGCTTCCTCTGAGCTGATGCAGTGGGTTTGAGTCGTGGGGCTGCTGCCACACTCCTGTGAGCAGCTCATCCTATCAATGATGGAAAAGCACCAGTTACTGTGCTCAGAGCGCGGGTCCTCCACGCTGGCTGTTCTCAGCTGGAGCCCTGCTGCCTGGCACTCGATTAGCAGCTCAACACTAAGGAATTAATGCTGTTCTTCCAAAAATCACAGCAATGACACATTTTGTTTTGGAACAAAGTGAAGCTATGGCACTATTGAGGTGATATATCATAGCTCATCAGCTGAGATGATAGCTTTCTTTTGAACACTTCTTATCTCCTGCTTAATTARGCCCCAGAACAGAAATCAAAGCAAAGCAAGCTATACAAAATACCTGAATGCAATGAAAAAAAAAGAAAAAGCATCCTCTGGCACATCTGTGCCAGGAAGCAAGAAATTAAACCTACTTGAGAAGCCCTGTTTATCTGAAATCCCTAGATCCTTTCCAGCTCAAGTTATACACTTGTGATGATAACACTGATCTTGTCTGTCACAGTGACCCTTTGCTGTAGCAGCTGCTGTTTATTTTTATTCTGYTGTGTGTGTGGTGCTTTCACCTCTAGGTTGATCCAATAAAAGATATAAAAAACTTGCTATGTTGGTACATTCCCTTGATAAAAATCGGGAACAGTGAGTCAAATGTTAATGGAAACTGCAGGCTATGTTCATTATGTTATCTCTATTTTTGAAAAACACTAGAATGAACAGAACTAATTGGAAGTGCCAACAATTTAAATATGCTTAATTACAAAATCAAACCCTCCTGTACATTAAGGGCAATGTGCACACGTTTGCCTTGAAGAAATGTGCTAGTTTTTAAGTAAATCTACTCTTACATGAAAATGATCAAATAACTTTTAAAAAATCCAAACCTCAAACTTCAAGACCTCACAAACACTATTTCATGATTACTCTGTGGTGTTTAAAAATACATGTATAAATGCAMTCTTTTAARCTKTCTGTGCAACCTGGTCAGCTACCAYAACATAAATCTCATCAAGAGTGAATATGACTTTGTTTTGTATTCCTTTTAGAAGAAGGCTCAAATGAACCTCTATCTTTTCAATAAAGCTCAGACCTAACATTTTTTTCCTTTGAGTCATTCTCTATTAGATATAACATGTATTAAACCCACGTTGCCAGAATAAGAAACARTTTTTCTTGGCATGTCCCATGGTGTCCATTCCTGTCAAGGAGAATTAATCTGAGGCTTCATTGAGGTATTCAGGAAAAGCTGTGTCAAATACTGCTTTATCATACCCACATGTAAATACAAATTRCAAATTGCAGTTGCAAAATGAAGATTGTGAACTGTAGACTGTAAAAATGCCATCTTATKCTATTCAGTAGAAGTACCATGATAAGTGGAAAAGAAATCACATGATGCTGTTGTGAAAGYATCTCAACTGAATTAATTGATGATGAGAGCTGCTGCATCCATAGCTATGAAAGAGGCTAAAACCCCTTGGATCTGAACAGTAGGAAGGTGTTGGCATTGCGGGCATGCCTCCTTCTCACAGGTATGATGAAACTAGCTSTTATGACTTTCTCAAAGAAGAAAAAATAATAAAAAATAATTCCTAATTCAAGCACAACTTAACACTAGAGACAACCAAATGACCTGTATATCAGGAAGTTAGGTTCAGATAGCTGCAGAAATGAACCAGTGAAGTTACAACAGCCCTGCTTAGATTCTTCATTCTGCAAAGCACCTTGAAAGAGAATACTTCCAAGTGCTTTTTTTTTTTGTGCAAAACTGCTAACATAACAGACAACAGACAGAAGTAGCAATCAACGAGAGAGAAAAAGTATAGCAATTGTGTTACTATTGCTACTGCTATTAGAACTGCTTTAAGGAATAGTATTTTGAACACAACTTTTTGATTTGGGGAGTTCTGAAACTTTAAGATTAGAATATTTTAGTCTTCCCATATTTAGCTATTATAACACTTAGAGTATAACACAGCTGAGGCTAGACTGGTAGGAATAGCTTCTTTTCCATTCCCTCAGCTGAACTCTATCTCACTTGAAAAGCAGAAGTACACCCATCCTTTCTGCATCCTCCACAGAATTCCTTTCTTAAGCCAAACCTATGCYTTCCTCATCATTCCAACACTGAAATTGCAACCCCAAGCATCCCAGCACCATCTTCTTGCATATTCTCCTCAAACCATCCCTACTCTGCATCCACTGTTCAATTCCCATAATATCCAACTTCAGCAAACAAAAAAAAGACTGGCTGGCCTGTCAGGGGTTAAAACTTCTGAAAACTTCTCAGTCTCCTCTCTGAGAAAAAAGAACTTCTGAACTGAACAACTGGAATAGCAGACATATGGAAAAATCCTAATACAAGTTTAGTGCAGCATGACTAGCAATGGGCTTACAAACAGAARAGGAAGAAGGGTCATTAGTTTGACATATCAGCCTGAACTGGAGGAAGCTCTGTGACACCAGCCACAGCAGCAAGGAGGCCCAGAAGCAAGGAGAAAGATGAGCTGCCTGCTGCACCASTGGCATAACTGATTAACCTAAGGAACTGACAGAAGAAAATCAATAAAAAAGGGAAAAAAGGAAYGATTCTRCTCAAGCAGCTTATTAATTTGCGTGGGAGCAGCAAACGGATTAACTTCTGGAGAAGCAAGGAAGGAGGCTGAGAGTACAGACTGACCACATAGTGCTGAGCTAATSTAAAGGTCAAGGAAAGAACACTGGTATAAAGTTCCTCTTCAGTTTCTCATGACAAGCTTTCCTACACAACATTAAAACTTAGTTCATGTAGGATGACATGAGTGTGTAAGTGTAGAAGCTGTTCAGGGGGAAGTAAAATAAGACCTGGCAACACAGCGCATAAACAGCAATTCTAGTGAAATGTGAAGAAACATTGCTTGTTGAAGCAATTAAAAAGAAATAATTTTAAATATTTCTTACTACTGTACTTTCATTATCCTCAAGGCATGTTCTCAGATTAAATAGATTACACTACTTTTTGTCAATTTTTCTCCAATCTAGTGGGGTTTGAAACTTATTTGCCATTCAGGTAACCAGGMAAACTCATCTTCTATGCAGCTTCTWATAGGCTGTAAAATTATTCTCATGCCAYGAYACAGCACTTGAGACAAACATAYATGTTCCCMTTCTAATTTGACACCAAGAAAAAAGAATGCYATRTATAGAATATACTTCTTCATAGTAAAATTTTTGACAATTTTGCAGTTCACAGGCCAGTGAAATTGAATCAATCCTCAAAACAAATCTATATTCCATTTAAGTCTTTGTTTAGTTAAACCAGACTTTGTTTCCTACTCAGGTGAAACACATATGTACTTTTCATTCAATGAGGTGATAATTAGCAGTAATAATTTCATCAAAAGGAAGATTGTTAAAAATTCCTGTTCCTATTTTATTAGTACTTGAAGACAGATCAAGAAAGCTAATAATTTACTTAATTTGAAAGTTGAAATGTGGAGGTCAAGATGTTTTGGTTTTTTTTTAATCAGAGTGTAATGCTATAATCTGTTTGCACTTCACAATTATAAAATACTAATGTGAAGAAAGTAAACATTTTCTTTTAAAATAAACACCCTTTAACATCCAGTTGATTATCCAGCTCACAGGATTAGCAAAATCCACTTCAATATTCAAATATTTTCTCCAAGAAACTAAACAACTACTGTGAATGCAGTATAGTTTCACTGATATGCACGGAACTAATAGGTGATAGAAAAAAATCTTACCCTGAAATCAAAATCACATTTAAAAAAAAAAATCACCTGAAACCTACCTACACAGGGGAGGGAATAGCCAAGCTCTGGGTCATGGATGAACTGGCGGTCATTCAGCATGGTCACACAGTACAAGTGGAAGCAGTCCAGGCAAATGACATGGCGATGCACACATTGGAACACAAGCACAGGACTCCTGTCAAGAACAGAACAGTGAGAGTGATGAGCAAGGACTGGACTGATCTCCACAAAAAGCTTCAWTTCAAACTTCTAATTTAATAGTAATTTTAAATTCATGGTGCACAGGATTATTACATACGTAAAAACAGAAATTATCCTGTTATACTGTAGCACTGTTAAAAGGAGATGGTTTCTAACGTATCAGATATGATGAAATGGAAGCAAAGCTTTTACTGGAAGTTAAAACTTTACTGAAAATGGAAACCTAAAGCAAGAAAAATCCTTTAGTAACAGATATCCTTTGTGTGAGGTGAGGAAAGATTGTATACGGTAAAACATCAAGTGGCGATAGGTAGGCTAAAACAGGAATGTGACCATCTAGGAAAGCTAAAGATTTTGTGAAAACCACCATGCATCTTCAGCCTTTCAAGGCATCTGTTTGAACTCTGCAAAGAAGGCATTCCCTTAGTAATAATGAGTAAAGTAATTCAGCTTCTGGTCAGATGTACAGGATTCAATTTGGGAGTGAGACAACTAAACTTCAGTGCTGGGTATAAATACGGTAAGTGAGAAATTCCTGCTCTGGTCATACACTTAGTGGAGGCTGGAGCTGATCAGCCTCCAGGTACCTGCAGCAGGGTGAGATGAATCACCAGTTTGGCTCCATGGCCTGTATGGGCTAAGCCCCCATGGACCATTACAGGAATCCAGACACCCATCACACATGCTAAACATGGCTGTGCTGAGCCTGACAGAATACTGCTTGTGGAGATGCAAAGAGGAAACACTTGGAATAAGTGAGGACAAGAAACTTTACTCCTGAGATGGCCTGCAACTCAGAGACTCTCCAGTGATGGTAACTGCAAGGAGAGCCACAGAGCCAGTGGTTTCCAAAAGCCTGCCCAGGACCAGCACACTGAAGATGAAGGAAMAATGGAGAAACACAGAAAATATTACACACGCATAGTTTTCCTTCACTACAGGAACACGCTGATCAAACCTAATGGTTTTGCTGTAACATAGGTTAACTTCTGCTAACTGCTGATGGACATAACTCAAGTATGTTATACATGATTTCTCATCTTTCAGAGCTATTACCGACCTCAAGTCTCAAAATAGCAAAAATAAAGGGAGATGTGCTTAGTTGAACACAACAGTGAGATTCCCATTCAAATGCTGAATTGCTTTACTCCTTTAATTTGTTTGTGAGTGAACACAGGCAGAAATTTAACACAAATTTCAGGGTTTTTTCAGTAGCTAGGAAGAATAATTATTTTTAAAAATAAAAATATGAAGTCTCACACATTTGTGGTACTCCATGAGACAAGTATTGAAATACAAAATCAAATACAAGCAAGACTTGTGATAAAATCATTAGAGTTAGAAATACTAMTACATCTTCTCTAAAACCTGTTAGATGGTGCTTTGAAAACCCCCTGAAACAGTAAAACAGAAAGTCTTCAGTGTGGGAATGCAGCTTCAAAATGTAATCAACAATTTCACATACTGTATACAAGCATTTAATCTTCCATGAAAATATGGTTCAGTATTGTGCATACTATAGAACTCATGGCAATGTGTTAGTATCTCCAAAAATATAATCTCTCTGTTTTAAGGATTTTGTTGAATAAAGCAGCTTAAAACTGAATAAATAAAACCTCCCCATTACTAATCCTTATTAGTTGCCTACTTGCTGTTCTGAGTGTACCAAATAACAATTTAAAAAAGACAGCTGTAAGGCAAAATGAGAAGCTGATCTCTATGAGTTTAGCTCTGGATGGTCACCAAATCATTACAGAGAAGTAGAGGAGCAGTTATCTTGTCCCTACAGTGCAAAAGTCCATATGGTCACCAGTAAAATGTAACCTTTAGAAAAACCCCCCCAATATTTCTCCTTAAATTGCAGATATAATCACATTTTCCTATAGTTTTAATGGATATCTCACTTTAAGGGTTGATTGCTCTTTTGTATTACTTCAGTGTCTGAGTCTCTTTTCTAGTTTCATGGGAAGGAAGCTCCCTGGTTCTAAATTCACACCTCTCTGACCTTCACTTCAAAGACAAAACACATGTGTGTGGCAAGATGCACATGAGAAAGCCATCAGAAGTGGAGTATCTTAAAAAAGCCAGGCCAGAAATGAAAATAGTATTATCAAGATTTCCACCTAAATTTGTACAAAATCAATACTAACAGCATTTCATTATGCAAATRAACTACTATGATCCATTTCTGCTGTAAATTATTTTGTGATAATTGATTTTGTTTCCTAATGTATCACAACTGTCTAAAATCAAAACTATAGTCTCCAGAAGGGTAGGGCCATACATGTACATCTTTATTAATCCTAATAAATGCTATCTTTTAACACTATCAGACTCCAAGCAATGTGTACAAGATAGATATAAATCTGGTTTCWGACTGTGTCAGACAAAACAAGCTTAGCTTTCATAGCTCTTACACTGCCCGCTAATTTTTCAGCCCAGGCTATCTGTATCATAAGGCTTTGAGAAACTTAATCTGTATGAAAGGCAGATTTAYCCAAATTCCTTTGCCTTTGGAACAATTGCTGCATTCCAACATTTGCAGATTTTGAATCAAAAGAATGCAATTCTAGTTAAAAAGGGGCATAAAAGCCTTGTTCCTGAGATCACTAAAGATGAAGGTGTAGGGATTATATTCACAATGCCCAGGTGAAGTTAATGAATACTCATTTRGGATAACCCCAAGAGTTACTGATAGAAGTCTTGCTTGTATCAAACRCAATTTATTTTAGAAAGGAGTATTATAAAAGTAAAAAGAAATTGCCACAGTGTAACAAAGACCCTTCCACAATCTAACACAAAAGGCTAGTAATGCAAATCTGATCTATATCTTAGAAAGTGTTTCATAGTTTCCATTTACAGAATGTGTTTGGCTGAATTCGAGGCTTCATGAGAATAATATATAAGAAAAATGTTTCTCACAGCAAGGGATAAATTGGTCCTTTTTGTTCACCCATTAGGAATGCAACCCCTTTAAAAAATTGAAAATCCAACATTACAATGCATSACTGGAAATTTCCATAATAAGTAACTCACTCCCGTGCTTGGATTCCTTTTCATTAGAATTTTATCAGCGTGCACTGACTTAAATGAAAAAGGAAGGGGACCCTAAAYGTTTCTGCTTCATGTTAGTACTCTTGGATAACTGAGGCACAACAACAGCACTGGTGGAAGTGCTTTCTGGTCCATAAGCCCTTTCCTTCTTCCCTCCAGAGCAGCAAGATGCAGATAATTCTCAGAAAGACTACCATGGGATATTGGCTAAAGAAAGATACAAAGACTTGAGCTCGTTTAGATAAGAAGCATTCTGAGAAATTGATTGCTCTGGTACACCCCCAAAATCTCATGATGGTTATTACTGTATTGAGATGGAGCCCATTGGCTATGGATGTGAGGGGCTCCTCATCTTAAGGAATTATKTGTAGACATTAACAGTGGATCAGTCGATATATCTTTCAATGCCTACTGAAAAATATATGGGGAATTTTGTCTCCTGCTTGATCCTTACTCTTAATGTTTTGAATAAAGSTTAAACAGCACACCACATATATGAGACCATTATTTTTTAGAAAAYGTGAGCAGTCACATTTTGAAGCACTTAGGGGCAAGGAATACATCTAAGCCTGTAGAAGTATGTGAAAATCATGTTGGACAAATCTGTGAAACCTCCTTGAGGTCATTTCTAGGTGACAGTCGGATTTTTCTCACCTCAATCTCAAAATCTTAACCAAATAATAATAAAAAGCCTTAGCAGATGTCTGTAAGGCTGCCTTGATGGGATTACAGTCAGCAAAGCAAAAATAGCCATGTGCAGTTCATTTCCCTACAGTAAATAAATATGAATGCACACAGYTATATCAGAGTCTTTAACCCCAGCTATAAGTACTATATTTATCATAAAACACTTCTGTATTTCTAGCACATTTTTCCACTTTGGCAATCTTCCTGTACTTCAAAAAGCTTACTATATAAGCACTGTGAAATAATTTCATTTCTAAATGGATTCTCCATGTCATTCCAAAGCAGATCTGTGTTAGATTTCAGGTCAGCACCATTCAAGAAAAGGTGAATCACTGAAAAAAATGTGCAAGGGAAAAAAAAGGAAAATATAAACTTTGGTGACACAGACACTACAGCCACTCTTCTGCTTCATAAACAATCAAAATAATTAAACAGAAATACTGTCCTTGAGCAGCAGTCAATCCATTTTGGCTCTATTCTTGTAGCGGGACAAAATTAGAATGCCTAAATACGCCAAATTATTTATCCATCACATGGCTTCTTCATAGAACTGTATGTAGGAGAACATAGTCTTCTAATTCCTACAAAGCTGGTGACACTTCTGGTTTTCCTGTCTATCAAACACATTCCACAGTCTCATTCAAAACTATTGAAGGAATTGCCTGTTTATGATGTTTCAATTGCATGGTTTTCTCACCATGAAAATACTTCTAGGTACTTTCTGACTGAATAGGTTATTAAAATCCAACAGGAAAATGGCAGTATTTCTCTAAAATATGAATATAGAGAGTATAGAAAAATTGCCACAGTTATTTGTGGTTTAGAATTTATACAGTTTGGAGGAAAGCAGAGCAGCAAATCCTACTTTTTAATGAGCAACATGCTATTACRGATTAATAGTAACAGTGACCTATCAATTAGAGGCAATTTATGAGTTTTTGGCAGGCCCTAAATATTTAGACAAGGATAGGCATTTGAAATGAGTATCAAGACCTTACCTGAGAAAAGAAAAAGTACTAAGAAAAGAGTATCAGTGATAGGACTTTGCAGTCAAGAATYTATCTTTCATGGACCTTTAGGAACAAAAAAAAAAGTACATCCCCACTTTTACTTTCCTAAGGGATGAAAACATATCCTTACATAGGCTGTGCTAATTAAAGACCCTGTATATATAAATAAAATATAAAACTAACATATTAAATCCCTTAAAATAATAACAACAACCAAAAAACCCTGTTCTTTTTTGTTTGATCACTTGCCACACAATGCATCAAAGGTCATGAAATGAAGGTTATGGACACCATGAGACATCACTGTGTGAACCTAAATTATCTGGCTGTGCTGCTGTATATGAATGTACTCTGACCACAGCTGCTAACTTAAAGAGGCATCAGCAAGTAAAATCTGACCTATTTTCTCCTCTGTTGCGTTACATGTTTTCCTCTAAAATGCACTTTCATGTTTCTTATTTCTAATGGAAAGCAGCACCAAGGGGGCAGAACCCAGAAACAGCCTGACTGTACTAAACCTGAACATACGAGGAAAAAACCAGGCACACTTAAAATTGGTGCACATGACAGCGAGTACTCCTTTCAGCCGTGTTCCTGTTAACTCTGCTGTTCAGGGTTTGTTCAGGGTATGGAAATGACACACATTATTGCCTGTAAAATCYCTGATCACTGTGGCAGGCAGCAGCATCTGCTGCCCGAGGACACGGGYAAGGGAATTCTGTGTTACATGCACTGGTACATTCAAATTAGTACCTGGTACTATGGGTGTGCTCTGCCTGCTTGCTCAGACATGCCTTTATGAACTCTTGCCTTCAGACACAATAACCTTGACACTAATGGCTGAACCTTATGATRTCAAGGAGTAGAAGTAGATCAGGCTGGGGGAGAAACATCCTGCAATYKATCAGATTCAGTTCAAAGTGCTCCYCTGCACAGCTAATAACCAACAAATCAGACACTGAAAGGAGATGGGTAGAGCCTGCTCCTTTCCCTCCATCTGTGCTTGTAAAACCTCACTAATGCTCCACTGGAGAGAAAAGGMAAATACTTTGGTAACAGAAGGAAAAGACAACAAATGTGAACCAAGGCAGCAGCCCATACACTGCCCTAACTCAAACCCTGGTCTGCTTGCTGGTTACCCTTTGCAGCTTGCTGAGCTCCAGCTTACTGTGAACTGATTCCTCCATACTGACACTTTGACATGCAATGGCCTCCCAAACCTGGGTCACTTGAACTCTCAGCTTTTGCCACCAAAGGGTAACAAATGCTTCTCTCACCCCACCCTTGATTTAAGCCGGGTCACAGCACACTTTCCTCTCTAGGCAGCACCCAGCCCTTAGCAGCACAAGCAAAACTGCTCATCTCTGACARYCCACAGACACACACTCCMGTTAGCCCAAGAAGAYTTCTTTTCACAGACTCATAACTTTCTGACTAGACACACACAGTAAGAAATCAGTATCATTTGTTTTTCAGGGAAAAAAACCAAAAACCATCAAGGTAACCAATGAAGCTGGGAGAATGATATCACAGTAAGAGGAAGAAGGCCTATCTTCACCCATTTTCAGCACCAAACAATCTTTCAGTAATTAAAGATGAACAAATGAAAAAGTCAAAATGCCTTCATACCCTAATGGCATTTCACTCTCCTGATTGGTCCTGCTGGGCCTGAGGTCCTGTTGATTTCTTCCAAGAATTTTAACCTTATTTAGTGATCTTATTTCAGTTTTATTCTCAGCACCGATGCTATTAAAATTAATATTGTCAGAAAATGTTCTCATGCCACTGAAATGCAACTGTCTGTGCTGTTAAATTGTTAGAATGGGCCATGACATGGTTTTTAGGCTTGCCAAATAGCAAAGTCCCTGACAGCTCTTGGGCATAGTCCAGGGGTTATTGTGTGTTGTCTCCAACAGGCAGCAGCAGTCTGCATGTGGACACTCAGGTTTAAAATCTAAGAGTCCCATAACACAGATTTATGACAACAGGGATTTAATTTGGGACTGTTTTCTTATTACCACATCTTACCAGATTATTTTGTTTTCTTATTTTCCATTCCCAAAATCGCGCCTTTTGAGAGAGCCTGTGAAAATCAATGTGTCTGTAAACACATTATACAGAAGAATGTTCCTAACATGAAAGAGAAGAAACGATCATGAGCTCTTTTTGCCTTCTTGGGGATGCTTAAATCCCTGGAAAAGGTACAGGAGGAAAAGAATATTGGATATTATCTTAAGGGATGCTATCATATTATACTTTTCATTCCCGGGGACTCCAAGAGGGACTAGAACTTTTGGTTAAAGCATGTCTCCACTGTGTAAATTTCAGTTATTCCCTTCCWGATAACTTTGAAAATACACCCTGGAGCATGAACTTTAGGACTGYATTTCTTAACATATAGAAGAAGAAAAAAGACTGGAAAACAAAGGTAGAGAAGCAGAGAAGTGGGGAGAGGAAAAAAAGATGGAAGAGGGAACAGAAGGTAGAAGGGATACTTAAAATGCATTTGCTGTTAGAGAATTATCTTTCACTGCCTTAATATTATGTTTTATGTTTTTTCCCATCTTTCTTTTCAAATAAGGATATTTGATGTATATGTTGATCCAAACAATAACTTGAGGGTTCTTCCYATTAAATGAGTCTTCAGTCTGAACCAAAGATCTGATAATTATCTTACAAAAAAAACACCCTAAAGCTATTGTTATAACAAGACATTTCTTTATAGAAATCCCCTTTTTTTAGCTCCTCACTGTCTTTAAAGTTTACAGATAATATTYTATCCTTTACTCCTCAAGGCAAATACCTTAGCATAAAAGTCAAGATGCAGTTATCTGAGAACACCTTCTACATCAGCACCTCCTCTCAAAGGAAAGAACAAGCCTTGGGCTAGCAAGTCTCACAGAAGGCATTCTGACTTGGCAGATTTTAAGTGTTCAAAGCAGTCAATTATCCTTAGTAAACTGAAGAATGTAGTTTGCAACATCCACCAGAAAATTGTACTAGCAGTGAAAGTGCCTTCTTTATGTCATATTCATATTGTGAATTTCTGTTTCTGATTGTATTATAGCCCTGTGTCACAACTGTAGAATATAAATGCCCAACATGCACTCAACTCTGTGCTTAAATTTAATTTCCTTCCTCCTTCTTCTTCCCTAAATGCCAACTTCCAGCACTTAAAAGAGTAAATGGGCTTGACTTTTGAACTAGGAAGAAACCAACAAACACCACCACTCTCAGGTTTAAATGCCTTTTGGAGTCCTGAGAGTAAGGAAAAAAGGTCCCTTTTCCTAGCTCCCACATTAAGAAGGAGAGCCAYAGTCTGTGTCTCTATCTTGAAGATTGTTTATTCTTCTGTTATCTCTACACTTTCTTTCTGCCCAGTGAGGTGTGTGCAGGAGGTCAGAGAAGCCAGATCTGTCCCTCCCACAAGGGCATRTTACCTTTTATACTAATAACTACATGAACAATGTTTTCTTTTAATCACCARTACTTACGACCTATATTAGACAGTGAAACTCCATTACAACCCAATCCAAAAAGACCAGAACCAGAACAGAAGATGGAGGACAAGAAGAAACAGGAAAAGAGCATAGACAMACCCAAATTCCTCCATCTTTGTCCTCTTTACCTCTATATTAAAAATCTTAAAATTCTCCCTTTCACCCTGTGATATATTGATAACGATTCTAATTACACTCTGGTGGCTTGCATTTCTTCTTTTAATGTCGGCAGCTTTTTCCAGGGACTTAGATCAAAAGCACAGGTATTTTTGGCTTTGTTCCAAGACCTCAGACTTCTTGTAAGGGCCTCGAGYCACCCAGGGCACCCAAAGGGGTGTCCATGACCCCAACACACCACCACAACCACACCTTCCCCACCCAAATTAAGTTGTAAACCCAAACAAATGATTATAAACATTTTAGAAGCGTAATTTCTGAATTTATAACTGGGACAATAAAAATCTGTAGAAAATTCTCAAGATGTATAGTTAGTGAACCCAATTCAAAAGAAGATTCTGGAAGCTCAGATAATTTTAGGTGCCTATTTTCTATTTAATCTCAGCATCCATTTTCATTAGTTTTATACTGCCTAATTGGAGGCTGGCTGGTTGGTCCTCTTTCAAAGAATGTATCTATGTATGAGGTCTCAGGTAATGTACTGCTCCTTGTACAGGAGTAGTAGGAAAACTCTTCTGCCTGCCTGACCTAATAATCTGTGTAACTCTAAGGAAGACTGACATTAATCTAAATATAACTTTGCATTCCCATAGGAATACCAGATCTTGATACCCAAACAATGCACAGAGTACAGTGAAAGTCAATAACAAATAGACCCATTAGATTTATCCTTCTCCTACATTTACTGAATATTGCAGGAATGGAAGAAAGGTTATTCACTGTTTTATAATGTCTCTGAAAATCTTGTGGAAGCTGTTTGTGATGCTAACAAGAACAAGGCAGAAGACACATAGTAGGAAAAATAAAATTGTGGTGGCCATTCCCCCTGTTCTTCAAGCAGAACAGGTTTTTCAGGTAATGAAATAATGAYATACTGTTCATATAAATGTCACAGAACTTACATGAAGACTCTTACTGRAAAATGAGTGTGCCTAAAAGGGCACATATCTCAGGGATCTCGCTAAAACTTCACTTTTGTCCAACTTTACCTTGCCTTGATACATCAGCTTACGTCCCACCTCACATGTATCTAGTTATGTGGACTCTCAAAGGGTAAAGAAAAAAGTGTATGGATTTTTGATCTTATCCTCTTCTTGTCCTCCCTGACCATTTGCTTAAAGAAAAGGATACAGCAAGCAAACACTACAACTTTCTCATAGGGTACATAATAGCCATGATTATCAGCACTAATGAAGAGTTTTGACTCCTCATGTCCATCTACAGCTTTCCCAGAACACGTGGATCATTCCCACAGAGACTATTCATACTGACTCTCTCTCTGCTGGAAGAAATAACCTGGCCTTAGTAGTGAAGATAGCTTCTAGGCAGAAATTTGATATATACATCCTGGAAATTTCTAAGAGAATAAAAAAAACAAAAAAGAAAGACAAATTCAGAAATACAAAAAAGACATTCACTAAGGTAAGTTATCTTTTAATTTCTACTTCCTTTTGCAACTCCCTGTACATACCATACTTACCTAGATATGATCTGGGGTCTGGAATATAGTCTAGCTATCAGAAAAAAAAAAAGAAGGAGTAAAAGGAACAAGGAAATCAAATGGAAAACAAGGAGACCCATAATTTGACATATAATAAATAAAACATGTTTGGCATGTGAAGTGATAACCTGGAGATGCCCTGTGACCAATATGAATAATATCACTACTTAACTTCATCATCTACCTATATTTATTCACAGGCTGATCAAACCATAAGCAATATACAGACACCTTTCACTACAAATTGTGGATTTCTTCCATTATTGTGGCAAAAAACTATATTTCCACATGGGTCCTAAGAGCTGTCTCAGCCCTAAGAATCTGTACACCAATAAAAAGTGTCCAAGGAATACGTTTGGACTCTSTGACAAAACCCTTCCTGCTCCTTTTCTTGTTCAGTGAGCAGAGATACTTTATTACACAAAGCATACTGACAAAACTAACAAACACAGCATCRTTTAATTCAAAATGCAGCCCAAAATAACAAACATTTCACCCACACAAAAAAACATATGGAACTCTTGCATTTTCTCTGTTTCAGATTACAGAACACCTGAAAAAAATGACAACATTGGTATTTACCAATGATCACTGGAARTTAGATCATTCACCAATCCTCATCCTCAACTTTCAAGGGAAGCATTCCAACTGCTGTACTTTCCCTAATCAGTTAAAATGTTAGATATGAAAGCTATACTCCAAGGTACAGTTTTTACCTTTAAGTTTTATTAGGAGTTTTTCTATTCATAAGTTCCTAAAAAATCTGTGCTCTTTAAAATATGACATTCACCTACTTTGTTTCAAAAAAAACCCCTCAAACCAATCAGATTATAGAGAAATGACTTGATTAGATTTTGGTTTTTACTTTAGATGCCAGGCAAAAATAACCTGAGATTAAGACTGTATGTGGTAAAAATAAACAAGGTTTTTTTAATGTTAGCAATTGAGCAAAAGTACATTTGGTAAACTGTAATCTGTAGATTGTGTCAGATAAAATAAGGAAAAAAACCTGAACCACAAAAACGCAGATTTCCAGCCTCCAAACCTTAAGAGATGCTTAGAAAAAACCTGTTCCTAAACTAGGGGAGTCTCGCTTCTTTATTTTCAAAACAATCAAAAATGACACATGGTATATTGCTCCATTCACAGAATAAGTTGCAATACTTCCATGGGATGTTAAATTCCATATCCTAAGTTACAATTCATGTACATGACCCATGTAAAACAGTATTCAATTATACCACTATCAAGTTTACATGTAACAATACTGAGAGATGAAATGTCAATAGATGCTTGATATTTAATTTTAAAATAATTCTAATTCATGTATTTTCTACCACATATATCATATACTGTCAAACTCTAGTCTCACAAAGACAGAAACTTTTCTGACAATAATGAAGAGAACCTTGAAATTCACTGATGAGAATTGGTGGGCACATAGAAAATGCAACTGTGCAAATTACTTTAATAAGTAAAGACAGGGATAGAACAAATTTGTCTGAAATCATACATCCTCCTTTCAGTACCACTTCATGAAAGTAGTTCATACATAGGATTTATACTTTCTTCAAGAGAAAGGGTGCTGTCTTGGGCCCAGCCACACTCATTTCTAAACAGATGGACACAGCATAGACTTTGATTAGCTCAAMAACAATGACTGAATCTGGTAGGAATCTGTTGTTACTTCTCTGCAGTAAAAACAGAAATGCACTGCATTTCTGCAGAAGAACAGTTATACCACAGTAATAAAAACTACACAGAACACTGGCATTTAAGTTTCCGAAATGACTGACAAAAAAGTTAAGACCTGTCACTTCTTTCTTAGATCTGATTCTGTTTGAATTATAACCAATTGCTAAAATGTCATTTACTTTATCTGACCACAATTTGGCCTTACACTTCTTTGAATAACTACAAAGATATAATTCAATGTGAAAAGTAACATCTTATATTGACAGGGGCAGGCCAGGTGTTTTAATCACATCTAAAAAWTTTAATTGCATAGCAGCTGCATACAGAAAACATGTTTGCACCTGTACATCTGCCTAATTTCAGCTGAAAACATTCAGCTTTAGCATTCATTGGAYATCTTTGCATTTTTAAGTGGAGGGTGACAGAAAGTTCATTTCTGAAATAAAACTAACTGAGGAAAGTTTTACCAAAACTTCTTTGTCTATCAAAATGGTGTCTTTCTCCCTCCACCCCAAATACTATAATCAACCTATTTTTCRTATCAGTTATTCAGGATTTTGGAGCACTGGTTAAGGCCACTGAATCTCACTGCTGTGCTTTGYCTGACCCAATTTGGAGTTCAGAATGAGTTCAGAAAAAAATGCATCAGCCAAGTTAAATCGGTAAGTGCAATAACGCATCAATTTTTTAGGGTGCTCACAGTACTACTATTTACACCAGGCTTCCTAGCAGTTACATCTTTGGCAACACAGGTCCTGGAGCAGACCCTGCCTCCCTCCTCCTTTCTGGAAACTTCACAAGCTGAAGGCAATGTGCAGACTGAGAAGGAAAAAGAAAAAAAAGCAACCAAAACAAATATAACCCTTGAAATGACTACTAGGAATAGTCAGCAATCCAACTGTATGGATTCAATATAAAGYTCTTARAGAAACTGCCAAATACTGTGAGCATGATTGATCCCCCAAAGAAGGTTCAGGCCAATTYTTATCAAAACTGACTCACGCATTCCCATTATATAAGGCACAAATTCTGTTTCCCTCTCYGTGGAACATCAGCTACCCTGACAGTGATCTGCTCGGCCATATGTGATTCATTAGGTTTTCCTTCTGCTTCTGAACATGAGCTGTAGAAGAGAGCAGCCCTTGAACCCCAGCCTGCTTTGGCAAAGTGTGAGAAGTCAATGACATTTCCTTGTCTTGTGGCATCAGGAACCCGCGGCCCCTGGCACCCTGAATCACCACACACACTCTGCTGGAGTGGCACAGGTTTTATAAATAGTGCCTGCACTGGGCTTCAGTGCACTTGGGCAAAGGACATTTTTATTTGAGGACTAGMCTCACTGCAGACAGCCTTGTTACAAGGGGTGAGGTTTATCAGATTAGAAGCAGCACTGTTAGTATTCAGGACACATTTCCAAGTGCATATGACATGTCAGCTGCTTACATATCTTCCAATTCTGCTTCACATATTCCTTTTAAAGTTAAACGTGAAGTGACAGAAGTGTAGAAATATCTGTGTCCTGCACTCTGTGAACATAACAGCTAAAAAAACCACCTTGACATGTCAGCTGACAACAGAAAAAATATCCCTGATCTCTGTTGAGGCATTGTGATTCCTARCATCAACTATTTGTAACAGAGAGGACAACTGAAAATACAGAATCATGAACTTCACCATTAAATACATAKATAAAAAGCATGAAGAAATCTGTTTGCATGCCCCAGTCAGAGYTTCATCCTTTGCTTCTCTTTGTGTCTGTACATCCACCTATTATACTGTAGAGAGACATCCCAGAGATCTAAACATATGGYTAACTAGTCATTTATTTTAGGTATTTGTAGCTATTTTTTTAAAATATATTTTCCTGCATCTTCCATTGAGAGATACAACACTTTCAGCAGCTAGTTCTTAAATCATTTGAATAAATGAAGCACTCCCTGCAGCAATTCACTTTCCTTCAACRTTAATTCCCTAATACTTTGGTGTTTTTCTCTCTTTTCTCGAGGTTCCTCCTTCAGCATCTCTCTAATTCTATCTTCAGCTATCATTTGCAAATCAAGGCCAGTTTATTGTACAAATTCCAGCTTCTAGGGACACAGGGGCAACAGGTATAGCTTCATTTATGATAAACACAGCACGTTGTACATTGCCAAGGATTTCTTCTTAGGATTATTCATATTTAATTTTGCATTCAAGTAAATACAAAGAAAACTCTGACCTTTTAGTATTCAATTTTTGAGAAGCCATATGATGAAATAAGACCTTTTCCTTTACCCAATAGTTGGGGGGTGGGGTTGGTTATGTTACATTATGTACACTCTTGGCATGGGGTAGGAGTGAGGGTGGAATGGAACTGCACCTCTTTAGAAGCCACACATACCCACATGACCTTCAACATCCTGCACRTGCTGTAAATTCCATTGCAGACATTTCTTATGTACCTTGAAAGCTAAAGAGTTTCAGCAACCTTGTCAAGATTCTTATCTGTACTCAGAGGATGGGGCCTAAATTTAATCTTGCTTAGTTCTGCATTAATCAGAACTGACTACACACTGAGGATAGTGAAACTGTAGTCAGCTGTAAARCCAGTGGGAGAGCAAAATTTTCTGGTAAACAAAGTACTCACAACTCTCTCTCATGGTGTTTCTCAGATAATGGGTCACAAATGGAACAATTGGGAAATTTCAGCAAAAATATCATATGTTAATGGAATAACCTTAAGGAGGCCAAAATCTTCAGTCAGGTTTTACAGGTAACAACAGGCCACATTTTAAAGATGAGATGAAAGGAGATCTATTACAAAAATACTCACCTTCAAAATGGGCAAAGAGGCCACCTGGAAAGTTTGAGAAACTCCTAGCCATTTTATCCAATTTACTTGGTTTTTATTTATTATTCAGTACAGTTATTTGTGTAAGCATCTTATATTCCAAAAGGCCGCTGTTGTTATCTGTCATGCATATTGCAAAAAAAGTCTGGCTGAGACAAAATAAAAAATGCACCTGTTTCTGGGAAGCAAGTAYTTTCACATGTTTTCTGATGGTAATATTAATGCTCCACAGTAGAGGCAATAGTCATCCTAGAATCTAACCATGCTAATGCAATACTTAATTGTTAACTGAAATGTATAAATGTGTAACTTGCTGCTTGATCCAAGTGATGGAGGAGTGACAAGAAAAGGTGCTGTGCTTTCATGCTTTTAAAAAATGAGGGGCTTGTTGAATATGTGAGKGCTGAAGGCAGCCTTATATGCAGTGCCCATGAGACAGTGGAATTCTGGATCCTGGAAGGAGGAGGCAGAACAAATGCAAGATTACAACCCCGGGCTTTAGGAGAGCAGACTTCAGAGAGCTTCTTCAAGGACAGGGAGTTGAATGTGAGTGAGCAATAAGCTCCTGCCACAGAAACAGCTAATGGTATCATGGGCTGAGTTAGGAGGGGTGTTGATCCTACTGCTCTACTCAGCACTGATGAAACACACCTGGTGTGCAGGGTCCAGTTCTGTGCTCCCTGGTACAAGAGAGGCAGGGAGCTACAATAGAGATTCCAGCACAGAGCCATTAAAATGATKAATGGATGGGAACATCTCCAATACAAGGAAAGGCTGAGGGAGCTGGGGCTGCTTAGCCTTGAGAAGAAAGTGTCAGTGGAACCCCATGAAAATACAGGATTCTGAAGGCAAAGTGTAAAGAAGACAGACAGCCTCTTTTCTGTGGTGCTTGGTGACAGAACCAGAGATCAAGGGCATAAAATGAAACACAGGAGCTTCTAGCCAAACATAAGGAGAAACATTTATGCTGGGAATTTGATCAAGAGCAGACAACCTTAAAAGGTTGTGGGGTCTCCATCCTTGGAGTTATTCCAAAGCCATCTGGAAATGGGGAGATCAACTTGCTCTAGGTGATCCTACTTGAGCAGGGGCCTGGAACAGAGGACTTCCAGATGTTTCTTTCAATCAGAACTGATTTTTGAGTCTGTGATTTTGTGAATGAGATATGACCATACAATAGAACAAACAAAGCTAAAAATTGCTATGTTTCATAAAAGTAATGCAGAGTTGCACTGTTCATTAATAAAAGGAGACTTAACTCCAACTGAATATTGCAACACTAAACTGAAGAGTGCACAACAAAAGGGGTTCTGGGCAATGTAATTTTTGAACAGAAGAGAGTTATGAGAGCAGATTGTTTTATTTTGGTCATAGTGGGATCACAAGTACTAACTTTAGCAAGCACAGTATCCTCTCACTCCCATGAGAAACAAAACTGCTTGCAGGGCTCCTCTGTACCCTTGTTTAGTCTGTGACACTGCAATTGGAATTTGTCACTCTAGGAGCTACATGTGATGTTACAGCCTGAAGCAGAGCTCAACTAAAATAAACAATCTGCTCTATTCTGCTTAGACTAATATGACACTGATGTAAGCCCCAGCACAGTGGAAAATGCATAAATGGGCTGCCACACAGAACATGCACGCATAAAAACAGTAACACAGCTCACAAGTTTTATTGCTAATACACATCATGGGTAAGAAGMCTTGCTTTGGCTTTGCTACACAAGGGTGTGTGTTAATGTGGAAAATATGCTTATTATTTCAAAAGACCCTAGGAATTTTGTGCTGCACAGAGAAAATATCTTTTTCTTAAAAAAAAAAATAGTTGAGTCAAGAATTTGTTTCAACACAACTTGTGCACAGTTATTAGGCTGGGAGAACTGAATAGGATTATTTTATCATAAACATCCCACAGTGACTCAGCTGTGCAATATTTGTCCCAATATCTTGTGTTTGCATACAGYATTTTCCCTTTCCTCTCGGTATTTCTCTCTCTGGTATTTGATTTAGGGYCTCTGGAGCTTTGCCAGCGTTAGGCTGTTCGTTCCATTTGCACATAGAGGCTCATTTATGCAAATAGTCACGTCGAAACCCTAGTCTGGTTATTCCTTCTACTCAGGATCACTCCATCAGAAGGAGGATGGGGAGGAAAATGCTGTACATAATTCTGTTAAATTCATCAGCCAGAATGGCTGACCTTAAATCTAGAGCCTTACACACAGTCATTTTTCCTTTTCTCTGTCCCCAGGCTAAAAGAGCCCTGCAAAGGCAACTGACTGAGCAGGTCACATTTCTTCTATAAAGTAACAAGAGGTTATCCTGTTCAAATAAGTTTATTTCAGGAAAGAAAGAGGATGCAGTGAAAAAGAAAGCAACAAGGTCACTTCAATAACATCACAGAATATTTTATAACTGCCTTGCTATTTATAGATTTTATCTTCAGAGATTAATTCTAACACAGAGCATTTTTATATGAAAAGGCAAGAAAAACCAGAAGCAACAACAAAGAAAATTATGTAAATAAAGTAGCTCATGAAAGTTAAGGGCTAAAGAGCAAAATCCTTCTCTCTTGACGTCAGGCACAATTTATATGGCCCCGGTGCAAGCTTTCCCATGTTGTCCTGCCACTGACCTCAGCTCTCATCTGTAATATCATTTTTCTCAAAGGACGTGAGGTTATCTGTGCTGGGTGAGAGCTCAGCTCCTGGGCTCGGTCTCATCGCGGACCTCTACACGAGCCCAGCTGAAGTGTAGCCACTAACATTTAAAAYGAACGCTGTGGAGGACACTTCAAAAGCAGCAGCCACCCATTTACATTCTGCAGGGACAGAGGCGGCCTTCTTCAAGCATCCTGCCCTGCTCCCTGTCCCCGCTTTGCTGGCAGCCCAAGCCAGGAGCTGCTTGTCCCCGCTGGCGCTGGGCTCAGCCCGCACCCGGCACTCGGGGCTGGGCCGCGGCACCGCAGCCCTGCGGTACCCGCCACCTTAGAAACCCGCCTGGTTTCTCCACCTCTTACTCTAAGCAGCTTCTTCTACCACATCCTGCTACTAAAGGCGTCGTGCTTGCGCGCACTTGTTTGCATTCCCAAGCTGTATCTGGGCCTGGATGTGGGTATTTCCCAAAGGCTCCCTTCCCCCACCAGCGGGCTGCCGACAGCGAGATGCTCAGACCTGCCCCTAGATGGGGATACTGTCCGCAAATCGCTGCGATGGGATTACAAATTCAATTCTCCCAGCACAAGAAAATAAAATTAAGTACYGACTGTTTATTAATCTCTGGCCCATTTATGAACCCCCTCATCCTTCTTACATACTTCTCTGGCCAGGGCTGGCACACGCCAGGGGTCACATTAAAGCCTTTAACTCCCTCTCATCCCTTTTCTACACTGCAAAAAGAGATCTTTTCCMATCACACAAGACTAGACAGAAAAAGGAAGAGCTGCTCCGAGAAAACTCTGGATGCTTCCTAGATTAGCAGCAGCCAGCAAGYGATGTGAGGACAATTCTGTCTTGAGAACTGACATATTTCAACAATATATAATAATGTTGAAAACACCAAGGGGATTCATGTGTTAATTTTTCAGTTTAACTCATATGGCACAGAGTATAGTATCCTTCACATTTATTACCCAGTGAGTTATCTTCTTCATCTTAATTTCTATTTTCAGCTTGACACTTTTCTCAGCTGTTTGSAACTAACTRGTACTATATTGAAAAGTYAAAGCAAATCCCTAGAGAATATATTTGTTACCCAAATAAAATAATTTCATTTTTTCCCATGTTTTTTGCAAGACATCAAGAGTGATTTCACACAGCAGAATGAACAGGGAGGATATAAACAGATCAAGCAATTTAGTTGGCATACTCACAGGTCCCTTTCCACTTCATTGCATCAGGAACCTGTTCTGTGCTCGCCTGCCCCTCTTAAAGTCATTTYCACTTACACTTGGAGTGCATCTCACTGTCATATAAATTGGAGATATTTTATATGCACTGTGTGCTAGTATCATTGGACAAAGGCATGAAGCAARGAATTCATTCCTCTATGATTACCAGTCTCTGCCAAAGTGATTATTATAGTATTTTTTCCTATTCTAACTTGAGAGATTCTGCAGTGTGTTTCCCAGAATTTCTTCTAGAAAGTCTGTATGTTCAACTTTATGTAAAATAAATTTATGGAA
>CADDXX010000012.1:3623579-3664918 GCA_902810485.1 Alauda arvensis
AAAAAAAATGAAAAGGAATAAAGAGCATGCATAGTGAAACAAAGTAGACAATCAAATAGAAGTAGACAGAATAATTATAGATGTCTGAATAACACTCCAGATGGCATTTTGGGCATCACAGTTAATAAGCAGACTGTTTCAGGGGACCAGCATGTTAGCACATTATTGCAACAACTGGAAACCAGCAGCTGAAGCATGTCTGTCTGATTATCCAGGGAGCAGGGTACATGCAATAGCTAAACAAAAAACAAAAAACAAAAAACAAACAAAAAAAAAATACAGTGCCTGAATGCTTATTGGTATGGCAGGTTCAGGAACCCATTTTTCTTAACAGTAATGTTCTTTTAAAAAATTTAGCACAGACAAAACTATCACTCAGTTCATGGAGAAGAGATCTCAGGCCAGTAATCTGGTCTAAGTTTGAGCATTTAGAAAATGGCATTAATTACCCAACTCTATATAGTTAAATTAAAATTTTTATACCTCTGCTCAGATGAAAATCCAGCTGGTCCCTACACTCTCCTCTCTCTGTGCAAAGTAATTTTAGTAAAAGCAACAATTACAGCTGAAAGGGAGTTTAYGCTATGATTTMATTTTATTCCTTTTTTCACCATTGGAATCTGAAAACGACTTCTGCAGTTGCAACTGTTGGGGTTGAATGTTAAATTGCATGCCAAAATAAGCTTGATATCTTGTCAGTTATCTTCTCAAATGAAATGCATCATCCCCAGTACAGCAAAGAGTCCCACTGCTGATATGCAACCCTCGGGAAATGTATTTCAGGGATGGAAGGTCTGATATTTACATCAAGTAGGAAGACTTTTAGCAACACCCATGCCACAGTAAATCCTGAATGTATTCTAACATGGCAATTCTGTGAAAATATAATATATGCTATTTTCCCAAATGTCAAAAATAATGTCCCTTTTTAGTTTCAATTTCAAATCAAGGTTACATCATAGAACTCTTACTGATCCAAAATCAGAGACCAACTCCACAATTTTAGCTCTGAATCAGAAGCTTYAGCACTCAGTATCTTCACTCTTTTTCTTTGATTCCTGTGTTTAGGTTTCCCCATTAAGAACTCATCAGGTCTGTTGAACAGATCTSCACATAAAAATCCTAACCAAAAAAACCCATAGCAMACAAACAAACCAAATCCTTAACCTTAATCCTGGAGATATAAGTGAAATAAATATAGGTATTTTTAATAATTTCTATAGCTCATTGTATGTTAACTGCTTGCATTAAAAACATAGGGACCTTAATTGCTCCTAGGCTTGCAAAAAATCCCCTTATAAGCGCTGTGGAACCCATTTATCAATTGAAGCATTTGCAGACCCCTCCTACCTCCCCAAGGACATTAGATGCTAGTTCTGAAAACAGAAAATAAATAGGGTGTGATTTGTTGTTGTTGGTTTGGTTTGGKTTTTTTTGCCTGGGGTCATTATKATGTCACTGTTTCAGAAAGTACATACTTATGCAAAATCTGGCATTATCTTTGTTAAACTTCATACAATTGGCAATTGACCACCCCTGTCATTGTCCAGGTCTCTGTGCAGGGCCTCTCTCSTTTCAAGGGAGTCAACCAATTTAGTATCACTGGCAAACTTAACACATCTTTGAATAACTTGTCTACATTTCTGCTAAAAGAAAGTAACTACAAAAAAACCTAGAAAGACTGTCATGAAGAGATGGGGGCACAGATGGGGGCTTTGCTAGGTAATTTATACTGGATAAAAAGTGCATTCTGATTTGACAGGGTTTTGTGGATGGCAAGATCTTGTCTTTTTTCTTCACACTCCATGATTTTTACTGGCAGAGGAAAACAAACAAAAAATCCAAAGCAAAGCAAAATGTAGCCTGAAAAGCTAAGAAATTTAACACAAGTCAGAAAACAGAAAAAGGTACTTGTTCTCAAAATTTTAGGCACAATTAATGAATTTGTTCTCAAAATTTTAGGCACACATTTTAGGCACAATTAATGAAAAAGTAAATTCAACAAAGAAAATCAGGAGTACTGAGTATTATTTATGCCCAGCTTGATTAAGTAAACTTTGTGGAAGAGGTTTCAGCATTTCTTGGACTAACTCTGGAACRCTGCATGCCAGATAAGCCACAAGGGAAAGAAAAGGCATTAAAAAAGCTCYAAAATTCAAAGGCTGCCAAGTTCTCTATTGTTAGCTCAAGAGTTCCCATTCATCCTAAGATACAAATCTCCTTGAGCAGCATCTAGACTATGGAAGTAAATTATGGAAACATTCAAGAAACATAAAAGAAAAGTGTAACTAAAGTTTAGTTTGCCAGCATCAGAGCCATGTCTCACACACTTGCTCTGTAGGAAATGAAAGTAAGAAAGAGCGCTCCTCTGCCAGACAGGATTTTAATGGAGTTTGGATCCTAATATGYTTTGGCATTTCTCTGACCTCTTTTATATTATGAGCACCTTGTTTCCTTTTCTCTTATGCATCTCCTTTTACATGCTGCTAAAACATTTGACAAAACTTCCAGAGGCTTCTGCCATTCTACTGTTAATCTCACYGTCAGTAAAATAGTGAGAAAATAATATCCCTTAAAAAATCACAAGAGATACACAAAAACTTTTCTCAAAGTTCAAGAACCCCAAAAAAATGCTCTCAAAATTATGATTAAAATCTATTCCCAATTATTCTTCTGCTTTTTCTTTCTTCTGTTCTTTGTCCTGAATGTCTTTTTTCCTAAATCCACAACATAATTTCTTGAACAGTTAACAACATATAACAAAGAGAAGAAAGCAGAGGAAAGGTTGTACTCATAAAGGGTATTTTCCCACAGACTGTATCAGCAGAAAAATAGCACAATCCTGAAATTGCACATGAAGCCACATCATGGACTCTTCTTAGGCACAGCAATATGCTGTCTGTAGGCCATCTTCAGTGGGAGTCTGAGATTTAATTCAGAAATATTTCTTTGAATKGATTCAGTGATCCTCAGCATTAGAACTATTCAGGAACCACAAGCAAAGATGGCTTCTGAGTTCCAGAGTTTTTCAGGATTTTTCAGTGTGAATCCCTTTCACTAAAATCAATCAAAGTGTTTATAACAGAAAGAAGATACTCATGGAGCTTCCATGAATTATCARCTCATGAAATTGCCACTGTTTTACWGGATGTTCTTAGACAAAGGTGACCACTATTCATTATTTGAATTACAGACATACCCAAAGACACAGGGAAGAATGATGCCTCATTGTGCTGAGCACAATCTAAAATAGAGAATGAAAGACAATTCCTAACATAAGAAAGATAAAGATCTAAATAAACAAAAGAGGTTAAAAGGCATTGTGGAAATAAAGGGACTTGTCTGGAATAATAGGCACCTTTTATACCAGATGAACAACAGAGACAGCACTAGGTGGCCAGAATCAGGATAAATGTCTGATACCTGTGGTTCACAGCATCACAGTGGGAACAGAAAGAGTGTCTTTCAAAAACAACCTAAATCAAGACATTTATGTCAAACAGAGAAAAATAACCAGAGCCTACAATTACTATGATCACCATGGTCACAGGCTCAGGGAATGGAATGTCCTTCTTACACTCTCAGRAAAATTCAAACTGTGAAAAATTTACTCATTTCTTGGAAAGACAGGCAAAAGAAAAAGGGATTAGGCAGCCACCAGTATCTGTGGAGAGATCTGCATCATTATCATACAATGATGATGGATGTAGGAAGATGATCCTACAGAAACCTCCATTGAATAGTTGCAGGAACCAGCAATAGTAGAGCAGAATATCACAAACCAGAGGGAAATTGAATTCAGGGATAAACTTTGAATAAGGGTGTTTTGCTGAGGAAAGTAGCATTTAAAGACAATAAGATTAAACATCAGTTAGAGGTAAAAAAAAAAAAAAAAAAAAAAAAAAAAAAAAAAAAAAAAAAAAGATGGTAGCTTAGGTTACTAACAGAAATAGTTTATTCAAGTTTAATCTTTTTCCTTGTGAGGGCAAGTGTGTATACCCCCACAATTTAGTATGATTAGAGGCCTTTYATGTTTTTGTTTCACATTGAGAACSTTGATTTTGAATAGGGAAGTTGCTCAGCATAAAAGAGCCTGTCAGAGTGCAGGTGAAAACTTTTCAMGTTCACTATTGCTGTGCATGTCTCTTTGGGCTCTCTGTCCCTCATTTTCAACATATTCATATCATCATTGTGTCATCAGGATTTTTGTTAGCATAATGCTGTAGAAAAGTGAGCCTGTAAAATGAAACTGCTAAATCCCAGCTTTATACCCTAATGACTGCCCATCAAAAATGTTCAGATTACCTGTCAAAGAGATGATGTTTTTAAATTTCTAGTTCTTCAAGCCATGTGGGAACCCAAAAATCCCAGCACTGCTGCCTTTGATAATCACACCACTAAGAAAAAATAAGCAATCAGAATGTAGCTGACAATCACAATAATTATGCCTGCAAAGTGTAATAACTTGCACCTTTATAGCAATTGTGTTTCCCAGACAGAAAAAAAACCAAACCCCTATACTTCTCAATAAAATAAGTAAATTGAAATATGTTACATAGTTACTAGTTATAGTAAATGTTCTTTTTGTTGAAGCATTGTAAGAACTCAAGAATTTGTGACATGTATTTGCATGAAGGGTTYGATATCCTTGCAAATTAGGCAGAAGCTTCAGGTTTGGAAGAAGTRTGTTGAGGTTCTTCTGTCAGAGATATGCTCGACATACACAGAGAGGTCTTTTCCATACAGACAACTAACTAGAACAGGTATTGAGGAACAATTGCCTCACAATAAAAATCCTTATATAGTTACCAYGTTTGAAGTGGCTGTATTATGCAGATATTCTGCTCCAGAATAATAAGTTCTTGTTTAGAAATACAGCAAGACATGCAGACTGCAACAGTTATTATGAGAACAGTCTTTCCATTTAAATCCCCTCTTGCAAATAAGTCTGTGACATCACTTATCCACATTTTACTGATAAAGAGCTGAAAAAAATAACATTTCTCTACCTCAAAAAGGATTGTAATTAAAGTAAGAAAAATCCCATTTGGGAGTATTTTTTTAAACTCCCTTAGTAATGAACCCAATATAAAGGACTTCGAGTAATAAAGTCAATAGTGAAGTAAAGGGCATTAGATGTATAACTTATGCTACTTAGAACCAGTGGAAAATATAAAGAATAAAAACCTCAGCTTTTCACTTCCTAAAAATAAATCAGTTTTGAACTGCACAGAATACATTATACTTCATTATATCACTGCACTATTTCAGAAGCTGGGGACTGAAAACTTCTAGAAGGCTGGGCAACATAAAAATATTTCCCAATGGAATTTGCTGTAGTGCAGGGGTGATCCTTATGAAACCTAAAAGAATGTCATTGTGACTTCTTTTGCTGAAACTCTATTTGTACCTATTCTTTATGACAAAGATWTCTTTTTATTTATATAAGCATCCTTTCTCAGAGGGCATTTCACTGAATATGACTTTCTGCTCAGAGAKAGAAGCTTCCAGGGCTCTGATATCCATAAAGGTAACAAACAGCCTGGTAGCACTGTCAGATGCATCAGAAATCTGACAGGAAGAAGGGAAGGGAAAAGGAAGGATTGATTCTAACCAGTTCAGACTTTGAAATTTCCTAATGCAGAGTATTTTTCAATATTATGTTTTYACTAAAGCTATACAAAATAGACCAAATACTTTTGCCAACATTTGTCATCTTTCCTCTTCTATGCCTCAACTCTGCCTCACTGGTTCCATTGAATTTGACTCTTTATACATGACATTAAATTACAACATTACAGGTGTTTATGGCTGCAGTTTAGGTAACCAAGAATACTGCTGCTTTTCMAAAGCAAATGAACCTGCATTTTTCTATTTTTGTTCTTCTTTTTAGAGGGGATAATTTCTGTTTGTTTGTTTTTGGAGTAGAAGCCTCCAAATTACTTCCTCTGGAATATTAATATTCTGAATGGTAATACAGATAATTTTCTAACACTTGTGCACTTCCAGATGAAATTATAGAAAATTAAAAGGAAAGCTGATAACTGGATTACTGACATTACTCAGGTATGTCAGGATGCCTGTTTTTTTCCCAGAAGAGAAAAAACAGAGGCCTGTGCACTGTGGGGAATTTTCTGACCTCCACTGCACATCTGTTCTAGAATTGAAGCAGTCAAAGTGTTTTGAAGGACAGCCCTTAAGTGTGTGATAACTTAAAAAAAAAAAAACAAAACTGTTAGAGTATAAAAAGTCCCTTAAGAACATGCAATAAACTGCCCTCCATCATGACAGACAGACTGTAGGCAAGTATCCTTCAATGCACCCAATAAAAATTCAGAGAGCACTGTATTTGCATACATGATAAAGACATCCAGTACAGTGCTGAAAATACACTGGAGACCAGTGTTCCCTAA
Source organism: Alauda arvensis (assembly GCA_902810485.1). Lineage (NCBI taxonomy): Eukaryota > Metazoa > Chordata > Aves > Passeriformes > Alaudidae > Alauda > Alauda arvensis. The sequence goes on from CADDXX010000012.1 coordinate 3,629,993, forward strand.
TGTTCAAGTTAAGTACAATATATGTTTTACTAGACAGAATTTGGGAGCAGAACTGTATAAGCAGCTGAAACTTTGTCTATATACAAGGCAGTACATAATTTACTCATAGAAGGAACTCAGCTAGCTTCATCCCTTCTGGATACATGCTGGAAAACAAATGACCTGGGATAAGTCACAGTCACCATGCAAACAACTAAATTGTACTTATTTCTGTTGCTTTTTTTCAACTTCTCAGCTTTCAAAAAGTAAAGTACTTTGAACATAGTCTAACAATTCCATTGAAATTTTCAACCAAACGAGCCTGAACTTATTCTTTCTCTTAATCAATATTTCCAACCCATAGGTGTGAAATATAATTAAGTAAAAAATTAAGTAATGCATACAGAACAGTACCTGTTGAGGAACAGTGCTGCCCCTTAAGTACTCCACTACATTCATGTTCTGTACAATGATTTTGTCACGGCTGTTTTCTAAAAGATGCTGTATATGTCATATCAAGAACAGGGTGATAATACCTGAGTCTGTTTAAATGAAACAAGAACTGGCATAAGGTTAACTTTACTGTTGCTACAGCATAAAGTTGTAAAGACAAGCCAGTGACTTTAAACCGTTCACAGTATTTATTATCTGAATGCTGCCGCAAAATGCATTTTTATAGCCTCAGCACTTGCTAGGCATTAAATAGCTGTCAGAAGAGATTTCAAGAGTAACCTTGTTAAGTTTTAACACAGATTTCACAGCACAGCCAGCCTCMCCRAAATTGCCTAGCTCAGGTATAAGCAGCTACACAGAGTCTTACATAAGTTAGTGCGTCCTTCCCTGTCTTATAGGACTGCAAAACTGCCCTCCACCCCACGTCTCCAGAGGAGACACATCACCTGATCCTTTGTGCTTCAGCACACTCAACTCCCCTCCCCATGCTCATGAAGAAGGCAAGGAAGTCACTGGGGAACTACCAGACCTTGAGTGGTTTAGTTACCACCTTGGATATAAATTGTGCTGGTCCTCACTCCAAGCAAGTGAGAAATTATCYATCTGGCTGTTCAACATTCCAGGTCATACCAGCTAARAGCATTTGGTMAATGAACACCTGGGAAAAAGCTTAGTCTAATTCTKCACTTGAGGCATAACTTGACACTAAAAAAATTACATACTCTACATGTCAGTACTTTCATAACATAAATAGTAAATATGTGCAAACCAGGGGGAAAAAGAAAAGACAGAGAAATAGAGAGTGTGAGCATGTGCACTTCCCCCCCAACCTCCATCAACATATGTAACAGCCACAGAGGAAAATAAAAATGAGTCTGAATTATGAAAATTCAATGTCTAGCTCTAATTGGTTTGCAGTTCACTGGRACTCACAATGTCTGCTTTTCATTGGTTGTAATTCACCAGGCTGAAGGACTTGATAACAGTGACCAATGGTGCTTTAAGTGACAAAATGAAAATTCAGAATAGTAAGTATAATCAGAATTACAGGGAAAATAAGCAGGCATTCATACTATTTGGTCTGCATCATGCTTTGTGCTTTTACATGTATGGATAAAGGCAATACTGAAGCATCTGCAATCGATTCTCATAATTACATTGATACATTGAGATCTTAAATGAAAATCATTTCCTCTAATACCAACACAATATGCTACTGTAAAATACTTGATCAAGCTTCTTTGACAACTGTATGTAGCTTAGTTTTAATTTTGAGACCCTAAACACATTGCCCAACAGAATGCTAGGAGAGGAGGACTACTTWGGAACAATACTTTGGACATATTTCCTATTAAGGAAAGAATAAGAAAATTGGGGAGAAGAAGATTGCAATTGCTAGTGCTGGAAATATTTTCAATGTGGATTTAGAAAGTAAAATGGAAAGGTGCTGACAGATGTTTTCTCTAATAAGGAAGAATGAGAGAAAGGACTAGATCTTAATTAGTGTGGAATAGTCCCTTAAATAGAGTAAAATATTTGGAATTTARAAAATTACCACATTTTCAATTTTTGTGTGTAATATAATACAGAAAAAAAATTAGMAAAACTCAAGCTCTGTCTTGTGAGAAAAGCAGGTTTAAGTAGGTAGAAATTTGGGTGGGCCAGCTGCAGTTCAGCTGCTGTGACCCAAGCAGACAATGCTCAGTGGGATTGTTTACTTTAAAAAAATTAATTGAAAAAAATAAAGCTAAATATGCTTCCTTTTTCAAAGTACYGRATTTCCCTACTACAGTTTCCTTAGKGGAACTTCTGACATTTTTTAACTCCAGTTTTGGGCAAGTCTCCCAGGCTGACTGATTCAGGCACAGGATGTTGGAGTGGAAGCTCAGTTGGCAAAACTGGTGACTGGATACCAGGTGGACAATTTGGAAAGCAAAAATCTACATTACTTTTGATCCACGTTGCATATGAGAAAAAGAAAATTTCCAGGTGAGCTAGGGAGGGCACTGTGGACTTCTCTCATGGGAGACAGAATGAAGAAGTAGGTATAGATATAAGCAGCAAAGAAATAATTAAAGAGGTAAAAGTAGAAGATGAAGCAACAAAAGTGGTCAATAGCAAAATCTTAAACCATGTTAAAATAGAGGACTTACACAAGAGAATTTTCAAGAACAACCACTAAAACAAGAGGGGAGTGACAGCAGAGCTGAGTGAGGACTCTCAGGAGAGCTTAGAGGATAAAGGTGCTGAGGATGAGAAAAAGGAAGTAACCCAACACAAGACAGCCAGGCGAAAGTTTTCACAGAGTTAGGGTAGAGTTAAAACACTGACACTGAGCCAGAATAAAAGTAGTTACGGCTGCAGTGCAAGCAGATTCTCTGGAGTGGAGAGTGTGGCATCTGTTGAAAACACACAGGRCAACATGGTCTAATCTGTTCTGTACAGGTACTTACACCATGCTCACCACCAAAATGCAAATGCCCTCCAGCAGTGCATTAAGCTACATGATTAACATCTGCTAGTAGTTGTGCTAATTTCCATCATTCTAAACCAGTGAGAGTGAAGGAAGCTCTTAAAAACAGGCCTTTTCAAGGCAGGAAGGCACTTAATGGATAGTCAGGTTAATATACATCCCACTGAGATCTGTCAAGACTGTAAATCACCATCCTAGGATAGATTTCTACTTATCCAGAGACTACAGTGTTCATTGCAGGTATCATCATGACATAGTCCTTGAAAGGCTAAGAGTTACAGGAAATAATTTTCCAAGTAGGCTGCCTGCAGTTTGCAGAATAATTTTACAATGAACACATTTAAGGGAAGGGAACACATTAAATCCCTGAGGCCTGACTCTGTTTTCATTTATAACAAGTTGATCCTTACATGACACCCAGTACCTTCTACTTTTCCTTATTTTAACCCTGCATAAAGAAGCAGAAACATGTTTTCAAAATCATGGCTAACTTCTCCCAAATTGTTCAAACTCACAAACCAATGATASCAATTAGTGTATTTTGAACTATATGAAATAATATTTCCATGAGATCTAGGACACGAATAATGCCAACTCAGATTTGCCTTATTAATGCCATGCAGTTTGGACCATTCTAATGTGAAATAAGCCCATATTCTGGGATGACATTAAAAGGAGGCACTATATGCATTGAGCATTCTAAATATGAAAAGGGTCACAGTAATGTCATGAAGGCTATACCTGWTTTTCTCACAAAATTTCTCAAGGAAATACACCTATATCACACTCTTATGATGTTTCTTTACAACTGCCACAGAAAGATTTATAAAGGTACACGTGGAGATTGACTAACACCCACGATGAATATTCCAGTGTTTCAAAAACTGATTGTAACTATTACATTGGATTAGAGAATTATACTACTCCTAARTTGACAAAATTGAAGTAATATTCTGCTTTGAAAAGTTTTATTAATCAACAGTAAAGACTAAATAACAATACTTTCAACAGGTAAGCACTTTGTAAATTCTTCCACTGTTTAGCTTTACAGATAGAAAGATGACTAATTCTAAGTTACAGCACTGACTTCTAATCCTTTTGATATCTTCATTATCTGAATTAATAAACATGACTGCATTTCTCCTGTTAAAGCACTGGATAACAAGACCTYCTCCTAATATTTAGTTTCAACTTACTGAACACAAATTAGACCCTGGATAACTGGATCCCAGACTGTGATAAATATGCCACTGTTGGTTTGTTTACCCAGCACTTTGTGGTATCTTTKTGAATAGCACCTGAATCACCAGAAATCCAGTGGCTACCAACTTAAGACATTTTTCTGCTTATCATTCACTCTTAAAGTCATCTGAAGTCCCTGTCTCATGTCCCAGCCAGCAATTCCTTTATCATCTCCAGGAAGTTAGCACAGAAAAGGATTAAGAGAGTGACCATCTAGTCTAAAAGACAGCTACATCATTTACTGAACAGTCAATTACTGTGGGCATTCACTTTCTGTCTRTTAAGTAATTGTTTTAAGTTGCAAAGAATTGAAAGTAAGCCTGGCAGTTTTCCTCCAAGGTGCCTGCCTTCTACATAACAAATAATTGTTCCTATCCATCACAATTCAGATGATGTTTTTAGGATTCAAGGACCTTGACGTAAGGGATTTTTGGCAGCATATTATTTTTCTGATGAGCCATACTTCTCAAAGGCTTCTCTTTACTCCCTTCAAAAGGGGATAGAACAGCATCATTATTGTCCTCGGGATCAGCAGAATGTGTGGGTGGCTGCATGGAAACAGTATTAGACAGTGTGGGTAATTGCTTAGTCGTGCCTTTCAGTTAACTCCGTTTAGGCTTGTTTATTTGTCTTGATTAGCCACGCAAGTCAGCTTAAATGTTTCACGTCTGCAAGAAATTTCCCAAGCACCTCAGTCTTCATTTAATGTAGGAACAAAAAATTAATATTGATAAAGAACCCTTTTTGGCAACATAACTTCACTACAAAACCTTTTTCTGCTAGTTTTACATCTCAAAGAGAAGGGAAACCCCATAACATTACCCATCTGTAMACTGGTCTTTATATTAAATTTATTTTTGCAAACCAACTCGAGGCAATACTCTTGAAGAAAGAAAAAATTCTGATAAAGCTTATATACATAAAGAAAAAACGTTTAAGGGAATTCTTTTCCATGGTATGACTAACATTTTTGGCACAGTATATCCTACTACATTAGGAAAAACATAAAGAAAATAAAAGAGTTGGTTTTCCAAAATAAAAACTGTTTCCAGCATTAAAAACGAGCTCAATTTCCCTCAGCTGTCACCTGTCCTAAGGAAAAGAGAGACTGAATCTCTTTTTCTTTTCTCCTGACAGCTGCTGTGCCACAACAGGCTAGCTATCCTGCTGTGGGCTGACAMCTCTTTGTCAAGCAGGTTGTTTCTTAATGCTGCAAAGACTGAAGGACCAGCTGAAATGGCAACACAGCCGTGATCCTGACTGAGGATAAGATTTTCAAAATGTTCAGGTCATTTATAATTACCTATCCCATTGACAGGTAATGAAGCCTGGTGTATGTTTTTAAGACAAACAAACTAACAAATATACCTTCAAAAATTCACTATAAGATTTTCTCTAGTTTAGAGTGAATAGAGTGTAAAGAAGAACACAGAGAGAAGATGGGGTAGTGTTTTGTAACTATGAAACTAAACTCCTCRTTTCTATACCTTGCATCCTTTTCTTCTATAGAGACAAGTGTTTTAGGTAAATCCTTGCTATTGATGGGCTTGTCACTGAAAACTCTTAAAAAAGACATTTCCTTCTGTGGAGCACACAAAGATTTAGGAAGTATTTTAAAAATCCTGGAAGTTTGGATTATGGGTAATGATAATCATCTTTCTTTAGAACATCCTACATTTGATTTCCAAGCTCAAACCATACCAAGCACAAGAAGCAAAACTGTGGAGAGAGGACTTGCTTTCATGGCATGCAGAATGCTTCAGTTCTGTTCTTACAGCCACAGATTGAAGAAGCTATAAAACTTTTCAGAAAAATGCCAAAAGGCTGAGCACCACAGACAGCTGGGAACTTCTGGACAGTTCAGCAGTTCAGATGCATTCTGGCCATATCTCCTCTGATGGTTGCTTGACAAGGTGAGGCTAAAAAGGAGCATTAGCCATAAGTTGCCCTTACATGAAAGAAGGAAGTGAAAAGTCCAGTTAAACTTGGCCACACATTTAATGCCACTGAGACAACAAATGCAAATGGCAGAACATAATGTCAACTGGGATTCAGGATAACTTGTACAACTTTCCTTGCAGAAAACCTTGAAAGTGCTTGCTGTGCTGGTTTGTGGTCTCCTCTGGAACATCAAACACACTGAGAGAGCACAGAAAAAGGTCAGAAACAGTTTGGGGCAAAAAGATTTAATTCTGCTCTGCTAAAAGATATAGTATGCCCAGTGCAGTTCAACATGCCAGTCTGTATTTCTTGGCCCTGGTTAGCAAACAGCACAACATAACCATATCTCAATTTATGACTGTGTGATAGCCAGCTTCAGTTGCTGTCAGTCATGGATCCCCTAAGGAAATTAATCATAATCACAATTTTGCACAGTGACTCTGCAAAGCCTTTGTCATTAAAAAGCTTGATTATCCTTGTTAGTAAGGTTTTTAAACTTGTACATACAACAGCTTGTTCTCAAAGCTTGGTATTGGGAAACATTTGTTAAGRATAACTAAGCAATGTATTAACTCGCACTCTTTTCGTTTTCTCTGCTAGAATAGCTTCTTTATTCTAATTAACTAATGTGAGAAGCCATTGCAGCTGCCACAAAGATATTATATATAATATATTTTTAATAGAGGGGAAAGCTCCAATTCATCTTGCCATGAAGAAAAAATTTTTCTATTTAGGCATCAGTGCTATGTRACAAGTTTTGAAACCTCCTTTTTTACTGTTTGGGCATTTTGGATGAAGTCATGTGGAAAGGGTAAACTGATTTATACCCTGAGGTGGCATTACTAGTATATAGCTCAGACCAAGCTACTGTCAAAAAAGTTAGGTTAAAAGAAAAAAAAAAACCCTCAGATTAAAAGAAAAAGAAAAGTCAGAGAGCTGATGCACTWCCTCAAGTACAATGGAAGAGTCAGCTGGGCACCTGAGCTCCCATCTCAGGCAAAGCAGTGTGAGGATGCTGCAGCCCCAGTTGCAGACAGACCACAGCAAAGTGGCACAGGGTGAAGCAGCCTCCAGAACCACAGCAGCACAAAAATGTCCCTGGGCCTTGCAGCCCACAAGTAAGGTACAAAAGCAATTGTTTGTTATTTCTTGTTCCCAACAAGTACAGAGCTCCTCTTTTCAGACCTCAGAGTCAACAAAGAGCAACTAAAATCAGCCTCAGATTTTTCTGCTTATATAATGCAAACTGGGCTTGAGGGGCTGGAACACAGATACACTGATCCAAACTAGAAAGATAGCAAGGCAGTCCARTCAAACCCCACTCTAGAGAGAAAATACATTTAAATATCTTTTTCTTGATGGTGCATCTAAGTTGCTATTTCTTAATCTATGGAGATAGATGCAAAAATGCCAGAATGATGAAACTGAAGGAGTTAWTTGGAAAGTGTGAAGAAAGTATCTGTATGACTGCTTTAAACCTGTGATCTTGTGCAGAGCCATTTTACACTTACATGAAATTGTCCCTGATCAGAATTTCCTGCAATACCTTAGAGGGGAAAAAAGACATGCAAAACTACTTCAACAAATGTTTCTGAATACAAAGGTCAGGAAAGAACCACTCTGTTTTCAAGATTACATTATCAGGAAAGATTCCCAGAGTGAGTGAAACATCAATAAAAATAAGAGAGTCCTGAGAACACAAGCTGAAAATTGTTTGCTTGCAATTATTCCATTTATTTTTGTGATGTGCCTTTCTCTTGACTCATTTAATCCCAAAAGGATACTCAATTTTTATGGTAGAAATATCGTCAAAAGAATATGGAATTCTCTTTTAATGAAAACTACAGATGCACATGCTAAAAATATAAAAAAAAAATTGTGATGCTCAAAACACTGAATCTTTACTTCCCTGGTTATTTCTGCTATTTAGATTGAACAGGAGACAGAATAAGATAACTATTTTGAAAAATAGTGCAATCAGCAACCTAACCTATGAAAGGGGGCAAATCTGTTAAGAATTCACTAATGTATAATTAYTTTAATAAGCAGGTATGTTATTTTGCAGCCTGTACAATTGTCTTCATGAAAAATTTCAAAATATACAAATAYATTCATACCTTTGTCTTGAAAATATGTTTGTACATATTTCATATGAACTTGGGCAAGCATTTAGGTTACTATTCAAATAATCTAGTTCACATATGCACTCATTTAGAACATCTATCTACATATGCAGATCAGGTACCTCTGTGACCTTTTTTCATATTTAACTACCCAATTTGCACAGCAAAATATGCATTTTTAAATTTCTGGTAGAAACAGATMATAGATAATACTTCATAATTTTGGTACTTCAGCCTAAGTCTAATAGAGCAAGCCTGAGCACCCACGAATTATTCCAAGYACAAGAGAAGAGCTTTTAACAAAACAAGCTATTGACACTGTGATGATTTGCCAGATAAATTGTTACACCAGGAAAATATTACCTAGAAAAAAATCTTATCTAAAATGGTGTTGGGTCTCAACTTTTTTCTCACAGTCACACCCAGAATTCTAAAGAAATAAACTGCCAAGCATTTTAGTAATACAGCATATTAAGATGAATATTTTATCACTTTGCAGATWTTTAAACAAAGATAAAGACATTACAGATGAAGACAGATGCCTGGATAATAAACAAAACATTRACTGTTTTTCACTGTTGTCAACTGTGGAAAGCAAACTTTATATTTTTTCAGAAATCAGTTGATGATTTTGAATGTGCTGGTCTTGTTAGGGCTCAAATAGTCCCTTTTCAAGGATTTTGAGGGTTGAATTGATGGCTTTCCTTGCACAAAATTAGTTTCTTGTATTCTCTGAGGATGCTCATGTCAGTCTCTTTACCAACCCTACATTTTCAAACAAACTCTATACAGGGAACAAAGAGGGCTGCTCTTTATAGGAAACTCTGTTTTCTGTACTTAGTACTGCCAAAGAGAGCAGTTACTGGTTTCTAATATTTTTACATGAAACACTAAAAGGTCTCTTCTTTTTTCTCGCTATTCACAAATATCAGTGAATACCTAGATGCTGAAAAACAAAGTGAGCATGCAGAGCTATTTGTACTCTGCACACCACTGACAAGTTCCTTCTTCCATCTAACATGGAAAATGCTGCCAAATAYGTTACAGAGCACATATGGTCAAGACTGAAGCACATTGCTGAAGAATAGCAAGTAAAAGTAGATCTCARGGAAATGGATGTGATACCAGCAGAGTGACAGAAGCTGTAAGACTTAATGTTAAGTTTACATGGCCCTTTTTCTGAGACTTTGCCTACTTTTTATTCAAATTTGCAATTTGGGAGTACTCTGTCTCTTGTTGCTAGTAGAGAATCAAACTGTTAGGGTGYTGCAGCAGAATTTTTCAAAGCTGCATGACCACAAGAATGAAACCACTCTATTGCTTCCATCTATTTGCATTGAATTCCCATTCCTTTCCAGTGAGGTATCTAGCCACGAGGTTACACATTCCTTTAGTTATAACACCAYACCTTGCTTTAGGTGCCTTTAGGATGCAATTTCAGGTAAATCCTGACGGAAAAATGAMTTCCATTAATGAGCACTGCATGGCAAATACGACTTCCTATTTCCATTACAGTTGTGCCTAATAATTTGCACCAAGGCTTAGTTTTYCTAGGTAGTGAAGAAAAAAACATTCCTCCTCCAAAACATATATAATGTAAAAGATGGCTAAAAAATATAGATCAACTTAGGGACGTGACATTATTTACATGATAAGATGCAAAAGAGCAACAGAAAAGATTCATTTTGCACCAGTCTTACTCTCTTGTCATGTAACTAATACTTCATCCAAAGGATTAAGTTGCATTGCCATGAATGATTCTCTTGATGCAGTTTGCAAGGTATGATTAATTTTGCATAAGCCATTTACAAATACCACCCTAAATCTTATAAAGCAGGGACTGCAAGGCAATTAGTGCTATTTGGTTCTCCTTTGAAAGCACAYAGAGTCTGTATTTAAGAACAGATCCTGAGTTTCATCAATGATTTGTGGAACATGATGATCATATCTAGAATTTRAAACCATTTAAAGACAGAAAATGAAAGTAGAATATAAATTATCCATCATCAGAGCCGCATTATAGGAACAAAAAATATTTAGAAAGGAACTGATGATGCATGAGATTCACACAGATTTAGCCTTTAGCAGGCTGGCATGCTTTATTTTATGGTGTAATATAATCACAGTGGCACTTTTTTATTGTTCAACTCGCTCATATCCTGTAAATGGCATTAGATAARTCTATAAATAATAATGTGGTAGCTAATTGGGCCACAGACTTASTTTTGKTTTTTTTTKKTTTTTTTTCTTCCTTAATGTATTCTATGCTATAAAAACAGAGTGAGGCTGGTACCACTGAGAAAAAKAAGCATGATTAGCCTTCCCTGTGTGTAATTGCACATTTGAATAGCTGGTTAAGTGGGTGTGTGTTATACTTTACTGCCACAAGTTCAGGAAATATAGATCAATTAAATAAAGCCAAAATAAACAGTAGAAAATTTTTCATATAATATTAMAGCATTTTGCATTCCATACTAATAAAGAGTTTTACAGATATTTTAGTGGGACAGTTTTTTGTTATCCTTAGTGTCCTCTATTTGGACAAGCAGCTTACATGTTCAAATTCAACTACAGAGGAAGGATGAAAMCAACTGTATCAAATACAGTTAAGCAAAATTTCCAATATATTTTTAAAGCATTATAGTATAAAAATATGTATGATAAATCTCTCAGAATTTTCTAGGACAGAAGGCAAGTGCTAAKGACAGACTTTATTAGCTGGCATTCCTCTTTTCTAGCTCCTTGTTAAGAAGAAAGGCATTTTTTCAGAAGGYGTAAGATTGSGTACTGTGGCAGTAAGACCAAGTYGTGYCCTACTTTTAAGAAAAAYGCCACCAGWTTGAAMAYATATGGACTGCTGCAGTGGTTCGAGAAGGATTCTCAAACTAATTACTCAGCATATTACTTAATCAATGCTCTAGTTATGATTTTCTTAATGAAAACTCAACTGATTCATAGGTATAGCCCTATAGGTTTATATGGTCGTAGATGGGGAAACTATGATGACCATGACGTCACTCTGGTGATCTTCACCCTTGCTCCAGGTGGTTTGGTTTTTCACACCATTTTATTCTACCATTGATGGGTAAGTAATCGTTTGGTGAATGTTATTAACAGGCTGTCATTATAAAAAACCTCATGCTTTCTGTATATATTCTTATATATGTTTCTTTATATATGTTTTTCTTGCATTCAGGCAAAGAAAGAAGCTCACCATCCTCTGTGAGTTTGTCAATKATATGAATCTTTAGGGATACAACAGTAACACAGAATGCTAAGACACAGCCAGAAGAACCAGAGGAAGCCAGCAAGCTATGTAAACAACCCAGCAACAGTGTTTCCTTGGTCTCATTTAGGATGGAATCTCAACATTCATTCTTTTAGCTCTTACTCCTGTGATTTTTTTTTTCATTCCTTGAAAATAAATTATATGGTAGGGTTTTTTTCTGCGTTTTGTCTTTTATTTAGCCCTGAAGGCACATTCTGCTTAGCCATGGTACCTGTCTAGTATGTCATACACTTTTAAAATTGACTCAAGTATAAACTGACTGCAGAGAATATTGCTTGTTTGATTCAAATTTAGTCTGGGTGCCTTAAAAATTAGGTMTTTTCTTGACAGCGTCCTCAACAAGAGTCTCACAAACAATATGGGAAAACAGAGCTCATGCAAAATKTCTGTGAGGATGTGCACTTATCATTTAAGGGTTCTCAGAGTAATTATCAGTATCAGGCCTTGAATCTTCATCTATCCAAAGTTTACAGTCCTGTAGGACTGACTAGAGAACACACCTTTCACCTCTAGCCCTAGCCTCAGAAAGATAAAAAGGACAGGATCAGACTTGAAGAGATAGCCTCCAAATGAACCAGACAAAGGAAAAACAACTTGAAAAAACATCTTTGAACAAACACAGAATAAGTTATTAGGCTGTGCTAAGGCATAAATAAAAAATGAGTACCTCCTTAAATAGGCACAAACTAACCACAAGTTATGCAGAGCAAGAGAGCAAGTTGAGGCAGACTTCAACATGGCACATATATGACATAAAATATACACCARGAGCAATTATTGTGCTCTATCCACTGCTGAAGAATACTCTGCCTAGTATTGAGCACCCCAATTTAAGGAAAATATGGCTAAATGGGCTTTTTCAAAAGAAAACAACAGAGCATTAAGTCTTTTGGTAAACATGAGTTATCTAGAGAGACTGAAGGGATTAACTTTGTGCAAATTAGAAAAGAGATAAAGGGGATAWCATGGAGGGTTTCCAATAGGCAGAAGAACACAGAGACCATCTGCTCTTAATGTCCACAGGCAGAAAAACTTACAAACATCAGCTTGGCTACCAGAGCAGAAGACACAAGRCATCCTTTCTTGTAGTAAAGAACAGATCTTCCATGGAACAGACTGCTTGGAAGAGACAGCATCTCCATCCTCAGAGGTTTTTAGGAACAAGTTAGACAAGTATCAGTCTGGATTAATTTCAGCATATTTGATCCTGCCATGGAAGACAGGTTTGATTAAGCAGCCTCATCAGGTCTATCAACTTCTACATTTCCATTACAGTCTTCATTCTGACTTTTCTTAATCAAATGAAGTCTTAAGCTTTTGAGTTCTCATCTCCCTGTAGACTCACAAAGGTTTTACACTATTTTTCCCTTTCTAATATGATAATATGCTAAAAGTCCTCTGTGCCTACCCCAAGTTAAACTACTTATTTGACAYTCTCAAGTAATTTGAGCACTGAACTAGTTCTCTGTATTCTAGTTCTCTCTATAATAGCACAAGTAAATAATCCAGTTGCTGGGAGACATAAAATGAACTAWTGCATCTATTATTAAGGACAAATAGATAATTTAGCAAAACGGAAAGATTATAAACAAAAAAATAAATTCTACACCAATGTGGTGGGGAGATTTTTGTATTACTTGACCTTAAAATCATGTTCCAGAAACTTGAAATTTTGACTCCTGAAAACTGCCCTTTAAAAAAAAATTTACAGAAAATTATGTGAAGCTGCCTWTGAAAAGATCCTCCTTACAGCTACKTAAAAATTGTTAATATTATTTCAATCATTTTATTAAATATGCCTCTTTTTCACATGAACTTGCCAAAYTGTATAGTGATGCAATTAGGAGGTAAATAGTAGATAGCTACTTATATAGAAATTGAGCTAAAAGATGTTTTGATTGAGCTAGAAGATTCTATCATCTTTCCTTCTTCTTTCATCCAGAGGTGTCCATTATATGCACAGAATATTTTGTATACCATAAACAGTTTAGAACATCAACTGGAATTGAAAAGCTTAACACCTAAAGAAGCACTGAATTTAATTTTTCAAAATTTATGTCAATAATTTTCTCTAATCTAACTAAGAACACCAAACAAATGTTACTAACACATGGTGCTTTGCAGTTACATTTCAAAAAGGACTGAATATAAGGTAGGAACTGTTGGGATTTGGAACTGGTCTGATACAATAAACACACAAACCTTGTAACTCCTACTAAATTTGACCATGAAAATTTTGTAAGGATTAATAGCAAATTAATTGCTATTAAAACCAAACCAAATACATGAGGAAAAATAATAGGAAGAAGTGACAATAGCAAAAGTTTACCTRATTTTTTTCAGCTATAAATTTCGTTTGGATTAAGTTTTTAATCAGCATATTTTGATTCTGTGTTTGCTCAGGCTTTGGCAACTTTTCAAGAGTTTTTTCAAACACAGARAAATYTGTGTCTGCARCAGTTTGATACTAAAATATAAATGGAGAAGAGACAACATTTTTTAATGATATTAAAATATGATGTTTTGAGGGCGTTATCAAAGAAGATGTGTATAACATTGGATATGTAATCAAAAATTATTTAATTTTATCTTTACTTGTAAAGATTATTAAAAATATCGACATTAAATGACTGACTCAAAGCTCCACTGTCTAGCAACACAAATACTTTCAACTTTGCTAAACTGAGTTATTTATTTGGGYTATTAGAAAGATASAACCGTGTTAYGAGTGAACAGAGAAGTGCCTGACTGAAATGCATTCTTGCATGCATGACTTCTCCATATGATTCCTTTAACAACTTTTTCTCCAGGGTAATTATAGTGGGCAGCAAAACTCAAGAGTCAGCACAATTCATGGATTACATATTTCAGGTCATCCCTGCTATACAATKACTCTTTATTTCACTAACCTAAAACAACTCTTTTTCACCTTCTCTTCATATTAATTTGCAATCCATATGTACCTTAGCACCATACAAAAAGAAACTGAAGGTCTGCTTTGGGCTTTTTCACAGATTGGAAATGGACAAATTCTGTCTCAGCACTGACTCTATTGCTTAACACAGTCCACCCCCAGTAGAGCACACAATTCTGTGTGACTGCTCCTGAAACCCTGAGTTCCTGGATTTACCAGTACCGTTGTGCTGGCTAGAAGACCCCAAAGCAAGCCATAAAAAGGATCTTTATCAGCACAGAGCTAAAAAATAAGTCACACAATCTCTCCCTGTAAGCACCTAGTTTATTCATCTAGGCTTTCTAGACAATTAAGGTGACTTTAGAAGGCAGTGAGAATCCATCTTTTATTGTATGAAATACATTGCATTACCCCACTAGTAATCAATCTGACATTTACAATTAGTTAAGGGTGGGGTAGGATTCCCCAGCACCATTCTTACTCAGAAGCTCTGCTCTCAAGACTGGAAGCTCCTAAGTTCTATCTTAGAACTTATTCATGGCCAGCCTATGTGAATTTTCTTATTTCTTCCCATTAATAAGTTTTGATGGTTTTTTTTCCCCATCAGAGTTATCAAAGTAGTATTTTCTCTTATTTCCTGGAATCAATTTCAATAAAAATATGCTCTAAATATGATTCCTGTGAAATGCTGATCTTCTAGGCAATCTTGAAGATCAGTTCTAAATTAAATAAATTAGAAACAACTCATAGGGAATCAAGGAGAATGTCCACAGCAGACATGTAGTAGATCTTTCATGAATGGTCCTAGACTAAGTGACGAAGTCCCTGTTGAAGTTTGTATCTAACACAGACTAAAGGACTTATGAGCAAATAAAATCTGCTATTTCTGCTTGTATCAAGGGTTAMAGAAAACATTGAGGACAACTTTCCATATTCCTGGGGCTTCTTCAAGTGTTAATTTTTGGTTTTCCTTTCCCTATGATTCAGAATCTGCCACAAGTGTAGTAAAAAAGGGTAGCACAAATGATACAGATATCCATGCATTAATATGACTGGTGAGGAATAATGTGGAGAACTAAGATGGATATTAAGTAGGTATTAAYACATAGTCTCAGGAAATGAGAAAAATTAATGTGTATATCATATGTGATTGAGCAGGAATAAAATGGTGGAATATGAAATAGGACACCTGCTCAAAGTTTGTTATGATGGTCATACCTCTGGCTTATACTGTAGAGGGAATTTCAATACTACAAAAGTGGTGATAAAGTAGYAAAGGTAGACATTTCAGAGCTGGGGTTTGAAAGCAGTGCAAGTAATAGGGACTTCAGACCAAGTGTCCTGTTCCAGATTTACATCTGATTAAAAGATCACTGGGTGCATGGATATCAACAAAAAATATAWAACAAGGTCCAAAAGAACAGGAAATGAGAATATTCAGAGTTCTTATCAAGGACACTCAGCTGCTTGACTGAACATGGTTCAGTAGAAGTAATTTCTGAGTAATACTGTGACGAATGGAAGGAGKAGTGCAGGAGTGATAGGATGGCTTTTTTGCTCTTATCAACACCTTCACTTACTTATTTACTGACGAGGTTACCTGAAAGTATTTGGCTAAAAATAAAGCATGGAAAACTGGGAAAGGAAGAAKAATCACTGGAATCAGGAAAGACGAAATAAAACTATTAAATTAAATGATTCCCCGAATTTTAATTCTCCTGTTGACTCCTGTGAATTGATAGGGCACAAGAAAATGGGCAGCAGTGGTAGTGAGTGTGCTGCAGATATATCCACAGAGGCAGACACAGCTGTGCACAGCTGGCACAGATGTTTTAGTTTTATTTTTGTTAGCTCCCAGTCAGATTTTAGGAGGAGATTACTCGCAGCTGTTGCACACAGGAAAATAATGTCCTGGCACTAATCCTCCTCTCCAGCAGGACTCACAGCACCCATCCTAGAGGTAGGGTCACTTGCTGCTCTAGGCAAAGATAAATGCCCATTTCCCCATCTCTTCCAGACGACAGTCATTAACTGTTGAAGCCCTAGCTGAATATTTTTACACTACTATACTTATCCCTAGGAGGTACTGCAATGACACTTTAGGTGAGTAAGAGCAGTATCTGCAGTTGCATTCAGGAGGATGAAAATTATAGGTCAGAAAGAAATTTCTCCCTGTGGTCCAATATTACAGAATGTAGTGCTTCATGTGTTTTTGCAGCTTTCTTTCAAACATCTTTCACTRCTCATTTCTGGAAAATAACCTTATGTGGAATGCAAGAATTGTCACATATATCGAAACCTACATTCTTATGACGTTTTTGTTACTCCTATCATCTTTTAGCTTGAGGTAATATCAGGTAATCAAACTTCTCAACAACTAGACAAAAAGAAGGTGTYCTGGATTCAGTTGAATTAGCATATATGATCTCAGATATGTTTTTTCCCTATGTATTCAGGACATGCTATAATACTTCCCTGCCCATATTATCTGCTGAATTAAAAAAAAAAAAATTATAATACATGATTACATCCCCACAGTTAAAACTACAATTTTGTTTTTAAATTTAAAATGCAACCAAGCAAAAACGTTCTGCATGAAAAATAACTGTGATCACTTCCCACCTAAGAAATTATGATTAAATAATCTGCTATTCTCCATGTTTGGGTAGAGGTCTTCACAGGTAACATAGCAGTCCTACTAGAATCAATTAGTGTGATTTAATTTTACAGGAGTTGATACAGTTTAGTGTTAATTTATGTAGCACATCAGTATAGAACTCAAGTATATGATAAAAACTGAATAGGTTAATTCTGGTGTGTAACCTCACCCCAAATACTCACCTCCTTATGCCCACTGTATACAAAAAAAACCCCAACAAACATAGAAATGCTCCAACAGGTACCAATGGTCAGGTAATAGTCAAGCTGCAGTGGTCTAGAGTTCATCTATTCCATCTATTCAACAGTTAACAAATACATGCATAGTATGAGATCATTAWTTTCCACATATGTGTACATATGTGCTCTGAAGTCAGGCACGCAATTCTCCACCTGCCTCTTCTACCATTCCACTACTTTTGCATTCTTTCCATTGATACCACTTTTGGGATGGCACCTCTGTCTTCCTAAAAGCCATTCCATAGTCACAAAACCAAATSAAAAAGTAACTTCTCCCAAATGAACTGCTTTCAGTCATGAATGAAATGCTGTCCGTTCTTCCACTAATAGCATATAAGGGCGAATTATCTTCTGAGCATTTGCAGATCTGCCTTCTCTTTCTCTTGGTCTGGTTCTTTAGCACTCTGTGTGTGAATTTTTGGGTGAGGAATAAGAACAACTGCATAATGCTGATACCTGCTGCTGTGTTCTACAGGGAGTTTCAAAGTACAGAAGTGCCCTAGTATAATAGGTGCCACAGTGACAGAGCAAACAAATACCTGTTCCTGCTGTATCCTCAGAGACTGCTGGTTGAATGCTTGCTGCTGGCCACCAACCAGCACAACACATTTGTTCTGCTGTGTCCTTTATATCTCTTATGAGCAGCATGGTGCTCATAAGAGAGAAGAGCTTCATAAAATCCAGTGTGAAACATGAGAAAGCACCAYCAGTGCCTATGATTCCTACAGAGATCATATAATGAAAAGCAAAAAAGCAACTCTAGAGGGAAAACAAGTGAAGCTGAAGGCTGACACAGGCATATTTGGCCACATACCAGAACTACAGATTTTTCCACCAGAGCAGTAGTCCTCCTAAAAACTTATAAGAAAGTAAAGCTCATAACTGTGTTATTTAAAGAAACTATTTAACTTATTTCAAAGAAACTTGTTTTCCACAATTCCATTTCCAGAAATTGCTAAGCTATACTTGTGAGATTGCTGTGAAAAAGACTGAAAAGTAAAATGGGAACTTTTATATGGATGTCATTTACCTTCACTTCAGAAAGACTGTTGAGACTTTSTCCCATAACATCCTTGCAGGTAATCACAGGAAATGTGTGTTGGATCAATGGACAGTGAGGTGGATCAAGAACTGGCTGAAAGGCAGAGCTTAGAGGGATGTCATGAGCGGAGCAGAATCCAATTGGAGGCCTGTAATCAGTGGCATCCCCCAGGGATCAATACTACGTCCAGTCTTATCAACCTGTTGGTCAACAACCTGGATGAAGGGATAGGAAGCTCCCATGGCAAGTTTGCTGATGACCCAAAACTGAGGGGACTGGCTGATCCACCTGGAGGCTGTGCTGCCATTCAGGGGGACCTTGATAGGCTGGAGAGTTGGACAGAGAGAAATCTAATGAGGTTCAACAAGGACAAGTGCAGGGTCCTGCACCTGGGGAGGAATGACCCCAAGTACCAGYACAGACTGGGGACTGACCTCCTGCAGAGCAGCTCTGCTGAGGAGGACCTGGGAATTTTGGTGGACAGCAAGCTGACCATGAGCCACCAGTGCTCCTGCAGCCAGGAAAGCCATTGAGATCCTGGGGTGCGTAGGGAACAGTGGGGCCAGCAGGTCGAGGGAGGTAATCCTCCTCTTCTAGTTGGGCTTGGTACGGCCACATCTGTAATATTATGTCCAGTTCTGGGCTCCTCAGTACAAGAAAAACATGGAACTACCAGAGAAGTGGAAGTCCAGTGGAAGTCCACAAAGATGATGAGGAGTCTGGAGCATCTCTGTCCTGAGGACAGACTGCAGGAGCCGGGCCTGTTTAGTTTAGAGAAGASAGAGACACCTCAGACCTCATCAATACATACAAGAATCTCAAAGGTGGGTGCCCAGAGGATGGTGCCAGACTCTCTTGTGTGGTGCCACCTGCTCTAGGTGACCCTGCCTTGGCAGGGGAAGTTGGACTGGATGATCTCCAGAGGTCCTTTTCCAATCGAAGAGTATCCTGTGATTCTGAGAAATGGACAAAACCTGGCAAACCTTACAGTTCTGTATCACCTGAATACACTGTTTTTAAAGCAAGCTGAACAAGTCAACAAGAGTGACGGTTTATGCATAGGACAGCAGGAATCAAGAACTGTGTTTCTGTAGGATAGCCACGATAGGTTTTTAAAAATATATGTAGAAGTAATTAGTACATTAAACATATTTTAGAAATCCACATAAATGAGGATAAACATCTAAAATTGTAAATAATATTAACTGTACACATTTAAAGTAAAAAATCTGTCAATTAAAAAACATGTTAGAAGTAATAATTTTCTAAGTCATCAAGAACAAGATCCCATCTTTGCATAAATATTAATTCATTTGTTGGGTTTTTTCCCCAGCAGAATTCCAAAACAGATTACACATCAGTATCATGGCTTGTCTCATTTGAGATATTACTGAATGTCTTCCTAACAATGATCAGCTTTCTGCAGCTAGGTAAAGTTTATGGAGAACTGATGGGTACTTTTTCTTTTACAGAAAGAAAGCAGCCTACAAAGCAGCAAGGTTTAGGAAGAGCTTAAATAACTGTATTTCCTTCAGCATGTTAGTAGAAAATAAACTACATGAGTTAATGTCTCTAACGGAGACAAAAGTGTGCAGCTACTGATCTCACAGATCCAAAGCAAAAYACAACCCACTAAGGTTCTGTCTTTACTTTGTTATTTTGTCAACATTCTAAAATTTCTTGAAAGGAGTTCAACCACAGTTTCTTGTCACCTCAATGGATAGACTTAATTACTTAAATTGTCAGATGCTGTGGCCATCTATGTAAGAAGGCATAAATGTTGAAAATAAGGCCTAAAGATTGAATTCCTCAAATCTGTCTCAAGGAAACTTTGCTTTTATGAGATATTCTTTCCAGAAAGAAAATTKGTCATTGTAAAATTCCCTTTCAATTGCCAAAACATGCTATCTCACCACACAATTCAATAATACATTTTTATTCCCTGTTATTTTTATTCTRTTATTTTACTCCCTGCTTTATCATGAGGACTTGATATTTGCCTTATTAAATCAGTGGAAGAATACCTATTGAACTGAATGGGTAAGAGAGTGAACAGCCCTGCCACCAATGTAAGTATTAATTCTGATTTATCACTCACAGGGAAGCCCCTTACAACACACTGTATGATCACAGAGAGAGAAATCATTTTCTTAGTGAAGGCAGCAAAGACAAAAGTTTTCTGTGATGTGCCATTCAAAAAGCTGCATATGAAATGAACACAAYAATTTCTAAGAACAGTATGCATATTTTCTGGTGATTCAATTCCCTTTTGAGCTTTTACCTGGGAAGAAATCCTGGTGGCACTCGTTTACAATTTCTGAATGGACTATCCACTGTAATACAGAATTTTTAGAGAGTTTAGAAAAGGAAATGTAACTGGATTTCTTTTCCTGCATCCTCACACTGACTTACAGCCTGTATCTAGATTGAGATATTAATCTAGATATGATTGTATGCCACTATACCACAGAAGGAATACTCCTATTGCATGTGTGAAAGCTGCCCTGTAAATACCTGTTGAGTTATACAGATTAGGATTCAAAAAGGAGTTACAAGGCAGCTGTGAGGTCTTTTTCCTTGCAATAAGAAGTACGGAGGAACAGGTTCTCCCAGGGAACAGGTTCACACTTTCAGTTTTAGATATGGTAATATTTATTTCTATCCAATCCCAATAACATTGCTGACTAGAGAGASAAAAATCACTGTTGCTACATCAAAATCACCAGAAGTGCTGTGAGRATTGTTTCTAGGTGTTAGTTATCTGCCAACTSTTCTGGAGTACCTCCCTATCAAAATTAGCTCATCCAATCAAGAAAGGGAAGAAAAATGTAAGCAGGCCAAATGGAATAGTCAAAGTCAGTGGATCTGCAAGCAAACTGAAGGGCCCAGGTCTTTATGGATTATACAACTGCATCAGTCCACGTCAAAACTGAACATTTTAAATGGAATCTTAGAAACACTTATATACATTTCAGACACACACAGGAGCTCTAAAGACGCAATAGGAAATGCAAACCACCAGGCATTACACTTCCTACCCAGGGATAGTACTCCAGTGACAAAGCTGGATTAAAAAAACACATTTAAAATGATCTTTTTATTGTATAGTTTCATATATGTCGACATGTCAAATAATACACTTTAACAAGTAATAGGGCAGTTATTGTTAAATGAGAATGAAATTAATTTCCATTTTTGATAGAGACTGTTACTCTAAGAAGGAGGATTGACAATTCAAAATGTTGGTTGTTTCAAAGATTGTAAATCAAATCTCTGACAGCATTGGAACGTTTTTCATTTATGTGTTGAACAGTTTACCACAAAGGGCATCAGAATATAAGTCATCCTTCCTTCATTTGTATCTGACATCCAGCACATGTACTTCTAACAATAAAATTGGTATTGGTAGGTGTTAARACCAATTTATGAGATACAAGTCATTCAGGATGGCAAGGATTTTTAACACAGGCCTATTAGGACAAAGCAGATTTTGGGTGAATGCAGTTAAAATAATGAAATACTGCCTATTGTAGGTAGTAATCAAAATGGAAAAGCTTTATCTGAGATGTCTAATATTGAAGAAGTCAATCAGATGAAAGATTTAGTGATGTGAGACACTGAACAGGTAAAACCTGTATGGGGGTATAAAGCCATTAAAAAGATTGAGTGATGCTCTTGGCTGAAGTATTTTACAATCTTTGTTGAGAAAACTACAGCCTTTATCTCTACAGAATAATCATACTAAGGAGTAGATATGCATAGCTGCTCTAATTGAGGTGGAATCGCCTGCATACTCGTCCCAGATGACTTGCTATGAGTGAACTACATTTAGATTCAGAAAAAKCTGAATATATTTTAAAGCATTTGAAATGAAATACATAAAAACCAGATAAAGCTCTCTAGAATTTCTTGCAGTGTATTGTCAGACTGTATTCATATGCAAGTTTAAGGTGAAAGTTATCATAACGTTACTGTGGTTTTTTTTAGTTACAATTCAGTCTCAATTTCCATTTTTGGCAGTTTKAAATTCACTGTTAGTTCACTGAAGCAAGCTTAAAGTGCCCAGCTTGCATTAGTAACTCCATGACTCTCAAAATGCATGTAAAAAAAGAAAGCATAAAGCACTATCATTATGTTGTGCAGCTAAACAGCTGTTCAGTTTTTTCTCCTACACTGACTTTCCTATATATAGATGAGTGCCAAATGCCATTGCAAGAGTTCATGCAAGATGGAGGTTTATTTATTTTTTTCCTGGTGACAGAATTTTTGCTTTTCTTTTTTTTTTTTTTTTAAGTATTTTTCTGTATTCTTCTAAGATAAATGCCACCAAAGCTACGAACACACCTTTGCTTTTAGGTTTTTTTAAAAAAAGAGATTTCAGTATTAAGGCTGGTAGCAGCGGTACCAGGTCTTCTGCTTAACAAATTAACCCAACAGAACTTCACTAATGCCTTCCATTTAAGAAGTTAAATAACGAAGGTAGCAAAAAAACCTTACTTCAAATAGAACCCAAAGTCCAGACATCAACTAAGCAATAGTGAAGTTAATACTTTAATCCAGATCAAATATGCCAAATACATTGGCACGATTTTCACTGTAAACAACAGTCAGTTTTGCCACCACAACACCACTTTTATTTTCCAAAAAAGCATTCATTGGCTTCACGATCACACTGATTCTTCCATGATGGACCACAGTCCCTTGTCCTAGTGATATAAAAAGGGCAYGAATGACAGTGCTAAACCAATAGAGAACAGTGGGGATATTAGACAAATAAACTTCCTACTGCTGCAAGGATTTGCATCAGCATTTCTTAATAAAATATTTTGGATCCTTCATTTTTAATGAGAAAAAAAAATATACAGACAACAGTCACTTTAAACTTTTTGAAAATTGAAAGTATTTTTGAAAGGATTTTTAAGGAAAAAACTGTGGTCAGCCTCCTTTAAGATTTCTTATTTTCCAGTTTTGGAGTACTTGACTTTTCTAGCCTCATAGTCTTTTGATGAGAACAAGAAGGCATAATCTATATATTACCTCATAAATTGTGAGGCATCTCGGGATATTCTTTTTGAGATGGGGTTCAATTACAGTCATTTGCACACTATKTGATTTACCTCCTTACTTATCTGAAATTATACACATATATATACACACATAWGATATTATAATTAGATTGAATGCTAACATTTTTTAGGGCAATGATTTCATCGTACAACAGCTCTAGTCCAGTGGCAGTTACAGAACAACTGTAGCCAAGCACTGAAAGACTGAGAARAAGCTACTTTGCCACTCAGTGAAGCTGCTGATCATTACTGAGACATTCAGAAAGCTGCAGCTGTTGAAGCAGTATTTGTGTTAAGTCTGCTTCCAACAGGGATGACAGGTGAGAAAGATCTGGAAGACGACAAGAAMTGCCAAGGTCAGTCCTCATATGCCAACATGAAGGGATGCAACAAGTCTCAGAACYACTTCACTGCTTGTGAAAGCAGTCACTGAGAAYGGCCACWGTAGTTTCYACCTGGGAAATGAATTGAGCTAGAGCAGCCAGTGSTAATACTGGCATAATTCTGGGAATRCAACAGCCACCCAKAWGAAAGGGCAGAYTTGGCAAGTATTAAATAATTTGCTTCCTAAAGTATTACCTACCATAACAAAACACTTCTCCCCCATCCTTGTTTTTTAAACAGCTTCAGCCCATTCATCCTGCCTTTCAAATACATATCTGCATTTGATYTTAATTCTCCACATGAATCCAACCACTGTTTATCAGAGTGTGCCCTTCTCTTTTCTGCCAGATCTCAGGAGTAAGCTAAACACGTGAAAATGAGAAAAATTGTCTGCAGCAACAGGTACTCTTTATCTGAATAGCAGCAAGGACTATCAAGAGGACCTGTGCCAGATTCTTGCTTTTGTTAATTAAATATTCATTTTAATTGGCAACAAATTAGGTTAATYTTCTCCAAATTGAAGTCCATTTTKCCCTTGACAGTAATTGGTAAGASATMTTCCTGTCTTTATCTTGACCCATGAGCTTTYCTTCTCCTGCTCTTCCTTCATACCAGAGAGAGAAAAAGCAAGCAGCTGGGTAGGAGTGTGGCTTTTAGCCAARTCTAACCCACCACAGAGGAACATCTACAGGGAAGACTTTGCATTACTSTTAGTATGTCCCAGCTGTATGCTAGGGGTCACAGCAAAACACCAAGTGATTTTTCCATGCCCAAGCAGAGTTGCAGTTGGAGTGATTATCAAGGTATGTTTTACCTTTGTAAAGGAAGTTATTCACTTTTTACAGACTTGGGAGAACTAGCACCCCTAGGTTTCAACGTCTTTTTCTTTGTTCTCCCTCTTATTGTAACCATCCTAGTGTTTTTCTGAAGCTCATAACATATCAAAGCTAAGTATCTTTTCTGTTCCACAACTTAGACCTTTCTCCTCATTCTGGGTTGACACAATTTTCTGCCTTGAGTCCATTCATTAGCTTGTGACCACAAGTTTGGACAAGAAATCAAACAGCAGATCAGCTTGACCACATGTCAGGAAATCAAACAGAAATAATTTTCTGGAACAGAAGTCTCATTCTCATTACACTCCCAGCCCAGATTCACTTGAACACTATGGTGCTTACAATTTAGTGTTAATAATAAATAAAGCTCCATCTTTGCTAAAATTTATGCTGTTTTTAAAAGTGATAATAAGGGATTTCCATGGCCACCCTACACTCAGACACATAGAACTCATTGCTGAGAAAAGGCTGCAGCTGCCACTCCAATGCTGCATCAGTCCACATGATGCCTTTAGTTTTCTCGGGGGAGAGTGGGGGTTTTGGAAGGGCCATCGGGGCTGGTTTGGATGTCCCAGGGTATCCTGGGGGCCTTTTAATAAATATTTGTTTTATTCTCTAGTTCTGTCCAGTCTCTGTTTCAGGTCAGCCATCCCAAGGCAACACACATACAGATAAAAACAGCAGTGCATTCACTTTGCTCTGCTATTTTTCCTTTGTTGACAACATCACAACTGTGGTCCTGAAAGCCCCARGGGAATACTAGGAGCTGCTTCAGCTGCTGAAAAGAGCAATTTTTCATTATTTATTGAAAGGCAGTTTACTAGTGTTAAAAGAGTCGGGCACAAAGGGACCAGGATTTGCCACTTGCTCTTTACTCCCACCTATCTCCCAACGTTCAGGGKGTACAGTCTGAAAAAACAGGCATAAAAACAATCTTAGAAGTGGGAAAGACGAGATCAGACATTGTAATGYCAGAAAAGAGATCTTCCCAGGGAGACTGAAAGAGATGCTAAAGACCTCTAGTAAAGGAAAAGTCTGAAAAGTCTCAACTGGCCTTTCTTTTTTCTACCCAAACCTTATCTTCCACCACCAATGGATTTGCTCACTGCAGGGCCCAGCATTCCAGAACCAGATCCAAGATATCAWATTTCCAGTTGTGCCACACTGTCACAGCTGTAGCACATATTTAGCCATAAGAACTACAACTATAAAAAGTATGTATACTTTGCAATACAAACCAATATAAGGCMAATTTTTTCTACTGTTTTATATAATAATACACTAATAATTTGAAGAAAAAAAAACTATAATGTAGACCTTTTTGTTTTAATTTAGGTTGCAATATCAGCCTTTCATATTAATGGCAATTTATTTACCTTAGTAAGTTATTATTTCAGTGAGCAGGTAAGATTTAATTGATGACTGTTATAATTTCCCTGCATTTTTAAAGAGTTTACACAGAGGCACTGAGAACATTATATGATAAGTCTGTAGGCTATATAGATAGTACCAGTAATCTGATTAGTTTTAGAGATCAGTTAATGGATAGTTTAGTATTTACTACTGTGATTTGAAAAATGTTATGTTTAATTTCAGTGTTCTCAAACTTTAGCTTTCAAAATTTTTTTAATCTCTGACAGATACATTGGAAGTCAATTACTACAATAAAATTACATTAACACGCAATCTCTTTTTTTTTCCACAGAGCAGAAGAAAAAGTATTCTTTCTTCTGCAGGATTAATAMTTTTTAAAAGTATTTTTAAATTTCTATTTTTATATATCTCCTGAATCTTGCTTGATATGAGGGGTAAATAATGAAACTTAATCTGCTCTTTGCACATTGTTGCTGAAGAAGSTGAACAGATGTTCTGTTGAAACACACAAAATATATCAGATACAGATACTAAAGATGCTTTTTGGGAAAATGATTTTGAAACTGTTATGCAGAAAGTATATAAAGATGGCTGTTCTCAGCAATGTTTGATCTAATCACATGAGGAGCTGAAAGCAAATTTACAACAAAACACAAAAAAAAAAGAGGAAAGAATTTTTTAAAAAATCAATATATAAATAAATATAAATATATATAAACACAAATATATAAAAATAAAAATAAATATATAAATAAGATATAAACTATGCTTGCTGATATCTTGCACTGTAAGTGATACATTCCCCTAGAGAACATAAGTGCTAAGTGATCCCCAGGGAAYACAGCCTTGTTGCTGTGGAAGAATTCACTTTCCTCATATGAATATCTGCTATTTCAGCATGGTTAAAAGATTAGCTAATTTGATTTCAAATTAACTTTTGTTAGTTCCATTCATTGCATATGGGGAAAAATAAATCCCMTTTTGAGACTGATCCCTTGCTTTTGCTATGTGCGTGGCTACCTTTGCCAACATTTCACAATCATGAAGGGGACCTTTACACACCATTTCCAATGGACTGGTGCTTGGAGTTTTTTATACTATTTTGTCTATTGATATGCTATTACAGAAATACCACAGAATATATAACAGACTTTTGTGCAGCCCTAACTTTAATCAGAAATGTCTTCTCCCAAATCTACATTCACAACGGACTATTCACTGCTGTTCTGCTTCTGGGGACCTCCAACTCAGATGAGTCAGTGAAGGTTTTGAAGGCCACAGAGGAAGTCTGTATCAGAAARAGAACAYRAATGCAAGCTTATCCAGATTTAGAYTGGAAAATGGGGCACCATCTTTTTCCTAACTCTTGCTGGCATTGTTTATAACCCTSTGGCAGTAGGCCACAGATGGGCTTTAGGTTACACAGATATTTGTGATTAAGAGAGGGGTTAAAGTAACAGATCTGTACTTCCAAGCTCAGAGAATCATTCTTTCTCAGTAAATGTCAAAAAAAACCCTGTTTATGTTGTGTAGGTTTATTCTGATAGCATGCATATAAAAAAAAATTTGAAAAAAGAAAAGGATCCTASTTTGCAATTGATAAGGGATTACAGTGTCTCCAAAGCCTGTTTGGTTTTATCCATTTCCTCTCTTGGTTTTTGTGCCTTGTCCGTATCCTTAACCTAAGCCCCAGAGAATGAGTAAACAGCTGCCAACAGTGCCAATAACATTCAATAGTTCGTGTTCCCTTACTCTTTACCCAGSCTGAAGTAACCACATTTGGTATGCATTCCACCCTGCAGCATCCTGGAAACCTGCAGTTTGAACCTGTTTTTCAATTTAGCAGTAATGCACTCTGAACAGTAATATGTTACAAAGCCAGCTGGTCTTCCTTAGCCTTTCACCCTCTTTTAATCTTTTAGTGTTCCAYGGACACCTCATCTACTCTAGGCCACTTTAACCCCTGAACATGTATCATATTTGTTGTAGTCTTTTACATAACTTTAACCTTCCTGTTATGAAAGGCAAAGGCACTGCTAACAGCATTAAAAACCAAAGTAATCTGTCAATTAGTTCAAATTTGAAATAAATACACCAGTAAAAGAATGTGAACCATCACTGGTATGTATTTAAATAACAAAATCAAAGATAAACAAATCTAACCAGTTTATATTTTTAGCTCCCTATTAAATAATTTCATTCATAACCACATGTRTAAATATGCATGTATATGCAAGTATATGTGAATCTCATTGCAAATTCTATACATCCATACACCTGCACAGATGTGCAAATGCACATGCAMTTGTTCACAAACACTCACATACTCTGTTTGTATACACAGTCACCGAAA
Source organism: Alauda arvensis (assembly GCA_902810485.1). Lineage (NCBI taxonomy): Eukaryota > Metazoa > Chordata > Aves > Passeriformes > Alaudidae > Alauda > Alauda arvensis. The sequence continues at coordinate 3,658,360 of CADDXX010000012.1, forward strand.
GGGAAAATTCATTTTTTACAGAATGATTTGGCTATTAGCACAGCAAGAAGTTCTCAAAACAATAGAGAGGAAAACAAATATAGTTTAGAAATTTAGACAAATTGGCCTCAAAGTAGAGAATCAAAACCAACTAACTTTGCAGTTAATCAACTCAGAGAAAAATGTGGTAGAATACTTTAGATGACACGTATTAAAAATCTCAAACTTCTCTGATCTTAGGACACAGGAAATATTCAGGCTTCATTCTATAGTGTCTTTGCTTTTCTTTCGGTCTTGCAAAGATGGAGAACCATACAAAATTCTCTACACACGTTAAAAAGTTAAGGAACAATGGAAGCAGCAGTGGTCATATATCTATCTGGTTTTACTTGCCATATACTTTTAATGAATTTCTCCTAACTCTTCAGCAATGCATCTGAAGGAAAGGATTTCCAAAGAAAGAAGCAGTTGTACTTTTGTACTGAATTAAGCATATTAATTCCTTTGCAAGGTAGAATGGTTATACTGCAGAAAAGAAGGCACAAAATTTGATTTTGTGTAAGTTTGTTTGTGATTTGCTGGAGAAAAAATAAGTTAAAAATATACACAGATGCTTGCACCCTTTTTTTTTTTTTTTTAGTAATTTGAATTTTCAAGAGATCAATATGAATCAGGAATACTTATCAAATACAATTTATATCTTTGAAATTTAGAGTGTGGTCTTTTTCTCCTAAGAATTAAAATCCCCAAACCTTATTTGCAGCTTTTACATTACTCCTGTTTGAAGCAACTTGTGAGGATTTGAGAAACACAATGAGCGTGTATGAAGTGAAAGTATGTCTCTTTAGCATCTACTTAATTGGCAAAAAGTGACCAGAATATCACCCATTAATGAAGTATCAGGTGATGCTGTTTATACATCCAGTATTTAGTTTATACGCTTTGACCAAATTCTCAATCCTTCAGATTTACAGCACAAATATGATCATAAGCACATGTTCAATAGAATAGTTTTAAGCCTGAAATTTTTTATGCATAAAATTTAAYATTCTAATATACACTCTGGAGTCTCAGATACAAGCCTACATAGTACATTTTTGAATTAAATTCTAGCAGTAAAAACCACACAATTTGTGTCCTAATAATGTCTCTCTCTATTTCTTATTTTAGCCTGACATCTGGTATCACAGCAGACATCTGCCACCTGCAAGGTCAGGAAAATGCAGACATTTCAACATTTACTGACTATACCATTATTGGAAAGATTTTTATATGGGTAGGATGGCTTCTATTTCTTCACAAGTGTCTCCCATATATTAAATAATGGCTGTGAAAAAGGCAATCCCAAAAAGGTACAAAACTGGAAACAAGCATTRAAATGATGCTCCTGGTTAAAGAAAGAAACAACTAGGGCACACAGCCCTCAGCATGTAAGTCAGTCAGAAAGCTCTCATAAACCCAGACATAAGGACTTCTTCATTTGTCATTCTGCCATAGTATACACTGGCCTATACCTGCAGAGGATGCTGTGTGCCAAGTGCAGCTGTGGCAGCTCAGCAGTATCTTGAACCCAACTTCTGTGTCAAGCAGAGATCCCATCAGGCTAAAGCTTCACATGCAGCTTCAACTCCCCAACTTGTAACAACACACAACATAACTGTGCTACCAGCTATCTCCAAAAACCCCAACAAACTCGCACACTTTGGAGCAAAGAGGCTTCTGGGTTCATTAGCYTAAAAAGTCAGTTGTTTCCTTTGCCATCTGCTAACTTAGAAGACTGAAGACTTGTCTCAGTCTCATCCACATGGTTACTGGAATGGCATCTGTCCACCTGCAGTCCTGACAGGTTGGAATAAGAATATTTTTAGATACTAATTAGTAGAAAGCCATGTCCAAGAGAACTTTCCTAACCTTGTGCTGCCATTTAAAACTCTTCATCTGTGGGACAGCAGAGAAGCCAGCTCCAMTGAAACAACAGATAGAGGAACAAGCATGACAATGGGCTAGGCAGCCAAACCTAACCTGGCACACTCACTGATGAACAGCCTTTGGTCACTTGAGACTTCTCAGAATATTGTTTTCCTTCCTGGAAATTCCAGGACAGCAAAYTCCCTGATCTCCATTTCAATGTGATATGTAGTTCTTTGAAAGAGTATAAACAACAGAAATAGTTCCTCTTGTTTTGCTTCTAAAAACGTGTTTTTCTTCCCAATACGATTCAATAAATACATATTTTTAAAATCCCCTTTCCAACACCAAAGTAATTTTTCAACTGGTTCAGTAACTTTTTTTTTGTTTTTTTCATGAAAAATTGAATTTCAGTTTATATAGTCTCCATGGACCAAACTAATCCTTGCCTTATCAGTAGAGCTTAGCAAAATTATAAGAAAAAGAGTTTGGACCAAACATTTCTGTCTAAGATACAGCAGCTGGAAGATGTCCAAACACTTTAATTTATCCCATATATYATTCTTGAATTGAAATCTTAAAAAAACCTGTTTCTACACAACCAGTTGGACTCTAAATACATATGTAAGCCTGTAACAATTATGAAAACAGTATCACCTTTTGAAAAGCAAGTAATTCTGAATTCTACTGGATTAAAAGGCACTGATGAATAATTCTTGTGACCATCCTGGCCAAATCCTGACAAAGGTTATTCAGCTACAGAAAATATATTCTAGTTTCATTTAGTGAGTTATTTTGGGTTACATTTTTTTCATTCTCTGTTCCTGCTGCTTGATCGTTTTGCTGGAGACAGAATTTCTATGTATCCAGATGGACTAAACACCCTTAGATTTTTGTTATATTTTGCTTTTAAATTCATGTTAGTCCTTGCTTGGCCACAGGAGGCATATAAGAAAACAACAGCACAACTTCTATGTTAATAACATTTGTTATTTGCTGTTTTGAAATAACCAGATGCCTCAGTCAGGGAGTTACACTGCTGTTGTAGATAAAATCAAAGGCAGCGGCACAGATGATATCTCTCTTTAGGAGCTAAGTACCAAACTAAAGCAGGATGACAAAAATGAGCATTCTGAAGTTCTCCCAGAGCTTGGGTTTGACGGCAAAGATCCATCTGCTGCCTGCAGGAGCTGCCCTGCAGCTGCYTGCCAGCACACCACTGCCCTGTGGGAGCCCCACGCTGCACCAGGGCAGGAGGAGCTCCCAGAGCTGATCGCCAGCAGAAGCAGTGGCATGGAGAAGACTTGTGTCCCTATTCTGCAATTCCCTGTGTTAGCTGGAGAAATTCTCCAGACCAGTAGAAATGCCTGAAGATTAGCATTTTGTTAAGTCAACAAATAATCTCACTGATAAAGGTTGTGAAGATTTTGAAGTCCTTTGAGAGTAAACAAGATCCTAAAGGGCTCAGCAGTTACCAAACACAAGCTGCTTACTTCAGCATCCCCTTGCATGCCCACAGCTTTGTATGTGTTGGTTCTGGTTCCTGTTACACAATAGTTTAGCCTACAAAATGGATGCATTTATGCTCAACTGGCATGGTAGTTTGGTTTGTGTCAACTACCACAAAGCCTTTGAAAAAACCAAATGCAGTCTAACACAATACAGCRTACTTTTAAGTACTAAATCTTGCCATTGTTTACTTTGCTAAAGTGAAAGCAAGCACAAAAACCTTCCACATCTAGAATATAAACTTGTGACCTGTGATTCAGGATGGTTACAATTACTCTTTTAAGAGACAATGAGGCCAACTGGCTTGCCCCACTCGTCCATGAAAACCCCTGCCATGAAATGGAGGTGTATGAGTACTTACATTGAAAAAAGCGAGTAATTCAGCAGAGACTGCATCTGGAAAATATCCACAGAGAGCATGACTGTGCATCTTCCTATAACAGTTAACTGGTTAAAGCCACTGGAGACTACCTGCAGTATTGTTGCTAACATATGCTTGTGGAACCAGCATCTAATTTCTCACCATTTCAATGTTCTCATATCTCAGACTTCTACTCTGTGGGAACATGATTGTTTAGGGCAGGATTTCCCCTTGGGGCATGTGTCCTTAATTTAGTGCTGCAGGGCTGAGTAATGTACCAATCACAAAGCCATTCATGTTTTATTAAAATTAATTTCAAGGGATTGTTTTAGGAAGCATGTTTAGGACTGCTCAGATACTTTGGCATAACAATACCAGCAACAAGGAATAGTGAAAATGTTTCCTTTTCTCATTCCTTTCACAGTAAGATAAATGAATTCTAGCCTCAGAGTATACCAAGAAAAGGAAAAAAAGCAACAGGAATTTCGTTCTAGTTCCTCTGCTTTCTCATGTTGGTCTTGCATTGCTTCTTCTGGAAGGAGTCCCCCTTGGGTAACATGTATCTTTAGGATCTATCTGAACATCTGGGTCAGCACAATAAAATTTGTGAGACCTGGTTCTCCCTACCAAATGTAGATGGGTTTTCTTTACTCTCATCTCTGATCTTCTTCTGAATATTTCTTGTGTTTGTGCTTGTTTTCAGATCTTTTCTAGGCATGTGAAGACAGTAGAAAATAATTGCTTGTCTGGTWGATAATTTATTGTCTGAGACTATTTTAAGGTGAAGAGACACCACCTGCTACAAAGAGGTCTCMTTTGCCAAGTGATAATTACAGGCTGAAGACAAAAATGGAAAGAAAGAAATGTTGATGGCTTCTTGGAATATTTCAGCCACTTTAAAGTGAGGCTGAACCAGAAATTCCCAATTATCAAGGAAAAGAGAAGAAGATGTAGGCGAGGAGAGCAGTCCTACTGCAAGAACTAGAAGAGAGCAGACACTTTCTGTTGCACAGCCAGCACTGTGCAGATGTTCACMAGGCAGAGCTCACACCTCACCACGTACAAGTGCACACCACCACTATGGGCACTGCAAATGCACCAGATGTGGTATCAAGATTGTCTGCATGGAAGAACCACTTGTCAATGCTGCATTTTCTGAAACCAGCTTTTAGTGTGACCAACMGCTTCTGCTATAAGGAGAGCAAAACCATTAATTTTGTTGTTGTGTCACAAATCAGAGAAAAAGGAATAAAATTAAAGTCCAAAATGACTAATCAAATTTGCTTGACAAGTACTAATTCACTTTGATCTATCCCTCACCATAATTTCATTGGCAGGTAAACCATACATATTTATAAAAGTGGCAGCAGGCTGCTGTTGTKCTGTTTGTAATTTACAGTAACAAAGAATTCATTTAGATTACCGTACTTGAAGTCCCAAGGTGACTCTGCCGTGGTTACAGGCCCCCTGCTATGCAGGATACCTCACATACTAAAGAACAAAGGAAAACAATGCTACACTGAGACCAGGGCTCCTGGGTAATCAATTCAGGTATTTACAGCTGAAACAATAGCTCTGTGCAAATCAGCATCATTACTAGAGTTTGCTGATAGAAACCCCAGGGAACTCAGGAAGTGTCTGCCTGCAAAGCAGCTGATTAATCTGAGTTACTTATGTTTTGTTAAAGCACTATTATTTCCCATCATAATAAATAGTAAATGACTGTTTAAGAAAAGGGCAGAAGAGGTTCAACCAAATGTGTAAAGTACACCTTTCTTCCAGAATTTTGGCTTGCTATATTAGTTAGCAAATGCATCTGTCAAGAAAAGGAGGCCAGTATCAACCTTGCCCCTGTGAAGCACTATTACCAGACTCACCTGTTGTGTTTCTTTTTAATGTTTGTTTCTGGTCTTACAGACTTTAGAAAAAAAAATGCAAGCATGGATTCAGGGAGAGCCAGTTTAATCAATCTACTGATACTTACAGTTTTGGCACATAGCTAGGGCTGCTTGTCTCCCCATTTTGCTCTTCCTATTGGAAGAGCAAAACAAAGTAAAAGCACTGTCTCCCCTCCAGCAAAGAATGCCTCATGAAGGCAAGGTCACACTCTAAAGACCACATCTTTCACACTGGTAATTCTGCACATCCATGCATTTCCTTAATATTTTACTAATACAAAGAAAATGGCATTTAGGCACATTTTAGAATGTTTCTTCTCTGAACTAGCAATTCATCTTTTAGAGAGGATGAGRCAGGCTGACTTTGCTTGTCTGTCCATGAAAATCCCTGCCATAAAGTGGAGAGGTATGACTATTCACACCGAGTGTGAAAAGTGCCTTGCACTCATTTATGAGTTGTTCAGAAAAAAAATTGAAGCAGAAATTACTTTTTCAGTGAGGGATGTTTCCAACAYTTCCCAAAATAAAATGCTACACCACTTTATTTTTAAAATGTTCCTAGCAATATAAAAATTAGATGATGTAGTTGATACACCATTGCCCGTGACACCATCAAAGAAATGGTTGTTTAAACCTGCCTTTGCCTCAGCAAAATACTCACTATCCAACTGCTCCCCATGCCTTCTGCAGGCTGCTGCTGMAGAAACATGCAACAGTGTCCAAAAATTTCTGAATGCCATCTCAGCTACRGGTACATTGCCTTTTACAGTGGCACATATCCTGTATCTCAGTCAGTAGCTTGCTTACATGAAGAATACCTGAGCTGCTTCTGCTGTATTTTTTCACAACCATATCTTCCATGTTGGTTGGCTGACTGATCAAAAGTATGAGACCAAAACAACAG
>CADDXX010000012.1:3665584-3775525 GCA_902810485.1 Alauda arvensis
AGATCTGCTGCCAGCAGCAGCAAAGTTCCTTAGTCAGTGACATCCTCACTGCCCACAGCACATCACAGACTGATTATGGACTGATTATGAACKGGAGTGTGATTGTTAAGTTTCTAGAAGAATGCATATCTGAAAAGTATAATGGAAAAGAACAATAGGAATAATACATCCTTAACAATAATCTAAGATARAAAAGAAAGTGAGGGTTTTTTGTTGTTTGTTTTTTTTTTTAAGCCTAACAATAATTTAGCTAGAGATCAATGAAGAAAGTAAGGCACTTAGCCTTTAAAATACAGGGGACAGTGGTAACATTTTTGAAGGCTACTACTAWTGTTTGAGCCCAAACTTTGAATGGATACTGCTGTGGGATATACAGTAAGAAAAAAAATGAAAATAGAAAAAAGATATACATTGTAGTTTTGTCTCTCTGTCCATTCTCTACTGTCTACTAAATTAAAAGTTCACGTCTTCATCTCAATCATCTGCAAAATTACAATGTTTATGAAGTCCTTTGTATTTTAATTTTGTAACACTAAGTGAAAGGCTGAAAAAGAACTGTGCTATTTCATTTACTCATACTTCCAATACAAAATTGTCACAGAACTGGGTTTTTGGAATTGCTATCCAATGCCTAGAAGTGCCAACTATTTAGAGAAACAGATTCTTGTAGAAACTTGGAAGCAGTGAAGAATAGAATTCAGTTCAGTTCAGAGAGGACATATGGTAATTTTAAGTATKTTACTAAGTTAATTTTTCAAATGAACGGTCAGTCACTGYARTGAATTTMAAATGAAGACAGGGCAGAAGAAATMTCTCAAAGATGTAAAATTAAAAAAAAAGACATAATGAAGTATCAAAAGTGAAAAGCCAGACTCTGCACAATCTCCAAGAAGATATCTACTGGAGAAAAGTAAATTATTTTTGTGGCTCTAACAAATGAAATATGAATAACTTTTTTGTTAAACGTTGTTACCGAGCAGTTGGTCAAGCTTAGCTCCAAATCCAAATGCTCCATGCACAAGGAGATTCACATTGAAATAATTTTCAGGTGCTCAGGGTAAATAAGGCTCCAGACAGTAAATAAACCATAAATGGGATGCAATTCTTCATTCAAAGCATTTTACTTTTAGTTCAAATCAAACAATGTAAGCTGACATAAAATGCAGAGAAAAAAGAAAACAAAATAAATAGAGAAAAAAGGTCTAGGATGAGAAGAGATAAAGAGAAGTCAATCCAGTCCAGAGAAGAGTAAATGAGAGATAGAAAGAACAAAAAGACTCCCAAAGTACAGTATAAAACAAAGCATGCCTATTGCTTTGGGACTATGAATCACCAGCTGCAAAACATATCCTTCTACAGGCAACTGACAGTGGGAAACAACTAAAATACATATTGCTTACTAAGAAACAATTAAGTAAAACAGAAAACCAGAAAGTTTAAAAAGGAAGAGTTCTTCAAGACAAAACTTACGAAGATGTAGAATACAAACTTTGATAGGATATTTTGCAGGTTCTGTTATAAAAAGTCCTTTAATCTAGACAAAACTTCAGGAGTWTTCTTACAGAATAATCTTACACTGGAAAGGTAATCTTGATAAGTTTAACAGTTTTGTTGTTTGGGGATTTTTTTTTTTCTTTATCTGAGCACATGTAGCTAAACCTGGTAAATGTGACATTATGAAAAGCTATGTTTTGGGATATAAAAAAGCACAAAGCAAGCAGCACAATTCTGTAATTGGCACCAAGCTGGCTGTGATTCTGGTCACTAGACTRGTCTGGCCAGGTAAAATGTAAAGAAGTACACAAATGGTTGTGGGAGACCAATCTACTTCGGTTCTGCTTTAGTGGTTTTCCTTGGCAAGCACTACCTTCACTGCTGCAGCATCCCACAGCTATGAGAATTGAACCTTGTATTTGACTCAATTATTAGGCATTTAATTTAATAAGCCATTAAATTCCAAGGTAAATATATCTTTGTTTTGGTATTTGGTTAAATATTCTTTCTGAATTATTTATTTTACTCTCTTGAAGGGCAAAAGTATTTCAACAACCTTGATTGTCAAAATATACAYGTAGGTCACAAAGCAAGCAAAGCTTCAGCCACAAAGCTCTGTTTTCAAAAGTTCCCATGAAATTATCTCTTTACCTAGAAGGCATAATTAAAAGAGATTTAGAAAAACAGACTAAAATAAAATTTAAAAAAAAATCACTCTGAAGGCAGGAGTTCAGAAGTTGTTAATAACTCCCCCAGCAGAGAAAATTCATGTCATTGCCATTTAAGATTATGACAATAAAGCTGTACTCATAAAACCAGCACATAAAATATTTCACTCTATAAAACTTTCTAATTGCTTCTTTTTTTTTTTTATCAAACAAAACTGAAGGTTGCCAATCAAATACAAATACACAAGAGCTCTGGRGTGGTTTATAAAAAGGAAAAACTTGCAAATCTGAGAAGAAATTAACTCAGGACTTTCATGGTAGAATGAGTTGGAGAGGCAGGTACTTGGCAGAGACAGGAAGAACATACTCAAGCATAAGCACAMATAAGCCACAAAGCATCAAGAATCTGATTACACTGAAACAGGCTGAGGAAAATAATGTCACTTGAATGAAAACTTTTGAAGGTCCAAAATTTATTTTTCTTTTGATTGCTCAACGTTGAATCCATGGACTGCCAATATCTCTTTTTACAGAAAAAATATAAAACAAACCAATCAATAAACTCTATAGAACTCTCTGTAGTGGGTCTCAAATCCAGAATCAAAATCCCACCCATGGCAGATAACATTCTCACCAGAATGTGGTACTTAATCCCTAGTCTCACACTGGTGAGAGATCCTTTAAATCTTTTAAAGCAAGGCACAAAAACACGTATTTACAACTTGCTCCATCCATACTTTGATTGGGTTAGCAACCTTTGACCAGATATTAATTTTCACCATGAAATAATTCTAACAGTGACAAGACTTATTTGAAAAMCTAAGATTTTTCTGGAACCTGAACGTATACCATATTCTTGGCTGTGCAACAACCCTTGCTGGCTGCTTGCCTCTTCCAACAATTTGCAAGCTGCAAGCCACCTATGTTAGCTGACTCAGTGAAGTCATGCCAATTTTATGCTAACYCCTCTAGCTGAGCAAAACAGCAAAGTTGCATAAAGGAAAAAAAGTGCATAATGACTGCAAATTTCKCACATCTCAAAATGTTGAAAAACAAGAAGTGTTCTGCACAGGAAAATTATAATTTATCAAGRACCCACAGTTAAGGAAAAGTGGGCTTCCTCACTTTGCTGTGCTGTAAGTCAAACCTAGAAGACAAACAAACCTTCCAGTATTTCTTTCAGCACATGAGGGAAGCAGCTGGCATAACCAGACCCAACCTGATAGCACAACATTCYGCAATAAAAAGTTTGGGATGTTTAGAGCTTCAGTCAAGCCACAGTATATGATAGCCATGCAAAAAGTACTCATTCCACCTCACAGTATTCAACACATCATTGCTGAATGACTCCATTTTCACAAATTATCTAAAGAAACCTCATACAGGTGCAGGGGTTCCACACATTTTGTCCATCCAGCCACAGTTTGTGGCTCTTCAGAACTGTTCATTTTTTTTTTAATTTTTGTTGTTGTGGCCCCAACATTTTTTTCTCTGACAGGCAATGAACACTCAAAAATGTTACAATAGGTCTGAGTTTGCAAAGCCTTCATTCATTTATTTTTCTTTCCACAGGCAGCTATTGCAATGCCAGTTACACAAGCAGCCTTTCAGAAATCCAAGGCACAAAATGGACTGTGTGTCAACACACASAGAATATTTCACCTACAGGCAACTGAGCCTAGATCAAGTTGTTACTTCTCTGGTTTCTGCTGTTAGTTAAAAAAACATTTTTTCCTAAAATCATCGACTTCTTGCTCATTGTACTAACTAGAACTGTAACCCCACTCTAATGAAACTAAAGAAAAGTCTCATTAAATGAGCAAAGAAGGTTTAAATATCAAAGAAACATGGTAGGTATGGAGATCAAGAGTTATTTTTTAAGAAGAAAGATCCACAAGAGAACTGAACAAGGAAGGAAGGCTCACATTTTAATTCCCAAAGCAGTTTTGTATTTTAAGCTTCTTTATTACTTAATCTGCCTCATGTCTTGAAACTCATCCACCTGGAGACAGTTTCCCCACCACTGAGATTTTGCAAATACCTCCTCTTGTGSTATCTGTGTACCTTTGTTCATGGCTCTCAAAATTTAGATATTGTGACCTAACCTTGACAAGCCAAGCTATTAGAGAAGAAAAAAATTGTAAGGGGTAACAGGAGAAAAAAAAAATCTAATGAGAATACACATTCTTCTGTTGGCATATTTAGCCACTATTCACATGTTCAAAGTCAACCATATGTTTAAATAACATCCTTTTCTAGAACTTGAGTACTCACAGCTTTGCAGAATCGATCTTTCATTGGCATATGATTATATGCACAGTAGGAAAAGCTATGCTAAAATAAAATAAATAAAGCCTCAATACAATGTCAAAAATACAACTGAATGTTACAAAAAACCCCAGTTCTGAAAACAAACCTTTTTACCTGTAGGATTCTTTTCACTCTGGCATATAGTAAACAATAAGACAGATCTCAGTAAGTGCCAAGTGGAAAAAAAAACTTAAAGATAGCCATTTTAATGGAATACTCTGCCCAAGTGTCAAAAACTATTACCTAAAATTAGTACTTAAAACTAAGGTCAATGCAATACTGCCTAACCTGCTTCATACTSAGTTTTTAAAATATCTTCTCATAGTAAAATTCAACTACATGACTGAGTACTGCTTGTATAAAACAATTAGAAAACAATTTTCTTTTAAAATAAAAAAACGAAGTAAAGATGGTTGCTGGTATCAAAAATGACCTCTTGAACATTTCTTGGTAGATCTAAGGTAAAGCCTTCATTTTCTTTTTTTCTCCCCCTTTCCTTTTTTTCCTTCAACTAAAAAAAAAATCTTAGCAGAATCTATTAAACACAGCAGGGAGAAGGAAAGAGACAAGGGAAGAAAAGGATTCAAAGGATATTCTCCTGGTTTCCTTAGGAGCTTAATACAATCTTCTGAATCTTGAAGAAAAAGAAGAAATAACATATTCATGCATTTGGAAAAGAACAAACAAACTCAACAAAAGGAAAGGAACATGAACACAGAATAACAGTATCCTATTTCTTGAACAGCAACTAGAATACAAAGGAATGCTCACTTTCCTRTAACATATTTTGAAAGGCCAAGAATATTGTTCATCATGCTAAGARAAATTATCACTTTCATCAGAAATATTTTGAACATGTTTTTGTACTAGTGTTAATGCTTTAACACTTAGATAAATGCTATCAGAACTGCAAATATGTATTGTGTATTTTCTAGAAAACAGGAAGCTCAGACACAGTATAGTCAAAACCATAAATATCTCTCTGAAAACAGGGGGTTGTTACAAGGCACCAGGATACCCAGCAAAGTGGAATATAGATCATAKAAAATACATTTTTCATAGATATACAGATTAGCTCAGATAATCAGAAAAGACAGCAACAGGTTGAGAAAAGTGCTCTTTCCAGTGAAATTCATTCTCATGACAGCAGACATTTCCAGAACTGTCTTATTCTCAAAAAAATAAAAACTTGCCCCCCTGAATATTCACTATTAGATCTCCTTCCTATGATAAAAGACATTATAAATCCTACCTCACACTGAGAGACTCATTAAAGACATTCCATGACTACTTCTTGGACGTGAGGATATCACTCAGAAAGTGCAGGATAATTAGATTGGATGAGTCTAGGCTCTGACCAAGCAAAGAACATACACCTGCATTTATATCCTGTTGGTTTTGATGGGATTATTGAGATGCAGCAAGCTAAACACAGGTTTAACTACTTACTGAGATGAGGTCACAGTTTGGTTCTAAATGTTCTGCAGAACTCAAATCACCAAAGAGACCCTATTAACACAGTAAGGACACCTCTACCAAGTATTTAATTCCTTGCTATTATAAATAATACATTTTATTACATGAAAGATATCAGAGAACAACAACAAAAAAAATTCTCAGGAGATTCAATTTCTTTGTCCTGGATAGGGAAATGCACTATAACCAGCGCATAAGTTGCCAAGTGGCCAACTAATATCTGAATATTCTCCCCATTCTTTCTAGTTTCAGAAACTGGAATACCTAAACTCTGAGAGACAAAAAAGCCCAATATAAAAGTCTCCACTTTTGCTACCCAGATTGCAGGTGGTCCCTCTCTTCTAGGGCTGGCTCTGCCCAGAGGTGACCCTGCCACGATCTGTGGGTCGAGGACACACACAGACCCCAGTGGGTACAAGAGTGGTAGAAACCTTCCTGGAAACCTTGGAAAAAGAGGCTGACTCCTTTGGGGGTCTGAGTTCTCAGGGTTTATTGAGCTTGGCAAATTACCCTGAGAGGGGACTGCCCAAAGGAGCCCCTCTCAGAGGCGTGCAACACTTTTAACAGGGGGAGGGACAGTAACAACAAACCAGTCAGAAGGGATCGGGGTGTGGTTACAATCTGGATAGACATCAACTGGGAGCAATGGGAGAACCCAAGGGAGGGACAAACTTGAAACAACAAATCACCTTGAGGAACAGGGAGAACTTTCCAGAAAGGGGGGACAGGTTTAGGGAAAACTGACAGGTGCCAGGGGAGGGCACAGGGGAGATGGACAGGAGCTCAGGGAGGGGTGCATCAGGGAGGCAGACCAGGCAGAACCAAGGGCAAACAGAAAAAGGGGGTAGCTTGGAACAGACCAATACAAATGGAAAACCACAAACCCCAACACCAGATTTTTTATTGAGGAACACAAAAATCAGGGGTGCACAGAATGCTACATTTTATATTTCTGTACCTTGGCACATTACACATGTTTAAGACCAGCTACTATTCAGTCTTGCCTTCTGTTTTTCATTTGATCACTAGTAAAAATTCTCCGAATGCCTTCTGCTAGTTTAATGACTTATTAAAACAATACCTTACATCCCTGTAATACAAATTTGATTTCAAAGACAGCAAATTYGGCAGCAAGATTGAAAGGGACGTGTAGAATGCTTTAAATTGTATTTTATTTCTCAATTCTGACCTCCAGAAGGTGGAGCAAAACTTAATTCAAACACAAATGTAGAGAGTTAGAGAGTCAAAAGTACAATAATTTACAAGCATCTAATAAATGAATAAATTAATTTTTGAAAACAGGTTTTCATAGTTTTCCAATGTTACTAAATAATAAATGCACTGCTTTTTRGAATGTTGCAAATGGCATATTTTGAAATAGTCTTTCTTACTGTTTAAGGAAATGAGGTCTTAAGTGCACAGAACTCTACATGCTTTTCACAAGCATCATTTTGTTTTCAGGTTTAGGTAATCATAACTCYASTTAACTTTTCATCTTCTTACTGTGCCAMGGTTYATGCCATGTAAAATCAATAAAACAACCCAAATRTCTGGCTAGCTGAAGAAGACACTTRGCACACCAGACATATAGAGAACTTTGTCTTTAAAACATGAAACAGGAGTTATAATAAGATAATTCATAAAATCTGTGGAACAGAAATTAAATAAAGAGAAAAGTACTATGGATTGCCTCAAGCCAGAATCACCTAATAGCATTAAAAGAGAAAGGAATTACCATTAGAGTCTATGAGATACTCTAAGCACCCCTCAAGGGCCTGTACATGCTTCACTTGCTTTATGTGAAGCTTTGCATCCCTTAGAGTACAATTTTGTTAATCAGTTTTCAAGGTCACAGCTGAATGCAAGAGGGACARGCTGTGCATCTGTAGAAGATACTTATTTCTGGAAAAGTCATAGTTCTATTTATGTGAAAATGATCTGCAGTTATGTAGCACATAAGTCGTAACCTGCAAACACTTGTATCAAAAAAATAMTCAAACCCATAAAAATGTTTGCATAATCAAAGTCTAAAGGGTCAAGGTGAGAGAAGTGTCTTTTTAATTAAAATTATTTTAGCAGATACATGCATAAATGTGTCCCCACAAAACAATAATGACTATTTTGCCTGAAATTATGGATATATTCAAAGGACAAGATAGAAAAAGAGCTATTTCTCAAAATCTCAATGATGAGGGTCTTTAAAATGCTTTTTCTCTCTTGTTTTGGTATTTTACTTCAAAAACAAAATTAAATTACAAATGCATTGAACTGAATAAATGACTTTCTGAAGCTGTTTTATATTTCTATAACCAGACTGAACCATATTGCAGCATCACTCTCCCCACCTGCTCTCGGATCAGGACATGCTCTGACACTTTTTGAGGCACATATAGCAAAAAGGGAATAAATATAACTTCTTTTGTCAGGATATCAAATAAACTCCAGCAAGGTTAGAGAATCCATAGGGAGGCAAAGGCATAGGCTTGCTCATGAGTACAGTTTAAGACTGACATCAGCATTGTCAGCCTGTTTCCAAAGAGGCTGGACAGATTCCTAGGGGTGACATCTGAGTGCACTCATCTTTCCTGCACTGTGTGTATCAGGAGGCTGGTCCTGGTTTCCTTGGCAGCTGTTTGGCTGACACTGCCTTTAGTGGCTACAGAGAACATACCTTATGGGAAGTGGTGTGACTGTTCTCTTTGTTGCTTCGAACAAAACAAAGAGAAAGAGCAATTTGTAAAATGCAAATGGAATTTGCATGCCAAAAGAGCAGTGTCTGGTTCCTACTTTCACCAGAAATATGGGTAGATTTGTCTCCTGTATAAAGTGAAATAAGAGCACTGTGGGAGGAAAACATTTATAAATGTAATGGACCTCAAATAACTGAAGATTGCTTGTAGAGAAGAAAGAAAAATAAAGAAAAAAGTACATATACACAGGAATGTATATATATGTATGTATTTTATATAAATATGTATGAAAAATTAATCAAAATTCCATTTTACTTAGTAAACATGTAAGAGTACATACCCTTAAAGGGAAACCAAAACTGAAAGTGTCTCAGAGGAGGGTTTTTTAAAAGTTTGCTGTGGTAGAAAACCTCTGAAATCTCTGCACAGAAAAGCAACACCTCTCCTGACTCATGTATTCAGTCGAGTATCATTTTTCCCTTACCTTGCTATCCGGAAGCACACGTTCTCTCTACTATTTTACTCACTTTTCACCACCATTAAACTCTTGCAGGAGCATGTCCAACCACAGTCACAGTCAACCTTTAGAGATCAGCTGTAAGACTGCTTTCCTTGGCAAGAGATTATGTCAGTGTAATTTGGAGAAATATTAAGGAAAAAAAATCMAACACTTTTGATGGACAAGTGTACTTGTTTTCCTCCTCCTTGCTGCATTTCAATGCACAGTGATATGGAATGACTTTAAAATAAACTAAAACAGACATGTCAAGTGAAAATAGAAGTCTTAGCACAACAGTTTGTAACAATATAGAAATATGTTTTCATTGGTGTCATTTTTCTTGTCGTATTCTTACACTGACATGCCAGTGCAGTATCASTACCATTTACAAACTTGTACTGGGAAAATTATTATTCCCTCAATTGTGTACATTTCCAACCATTTAAAAATGTCTGCACACGGCTCCCTTAACATGTCACAGATATTGATGAACTTAACAGATTTTGATTGGCTTTGATTATGATGCATTTCTTGTAATTTTCAAACCACACTGGAAATCAGCATCTTTTTGCAAGTTCATAATAGTTATGTATTAACAATTTAACTTGACTTTTGTTTATTTTCCATTATGGGACTGAATTTACTTTCTATGCCCCTGCCTGACCCTGCCCTGGATTTTCCCTTCATAAGGAAACTTWAATTGTGCTGGTAAGTTAGTTGATAAAGAACTTAGTGCATCACAGCACAATTTATACTAAATATTTTACTATAATTTGCCGTTATACAACAATTACACCRTTATTGCAATAATTTACTATTTCAGAATTGCTATGTAATTTGAAGTAAACATGTAGTTAAGTTTACTAAATTTTACTAAAAATTTAGAACCCTTCTGGTTTCTCTTACAGAAGAAAATAAATAACAGATTCTTTCTATGACTGTTTTCAGAAACTGTTTTGTCTTCAGAAGTAACTTTTAACAACCTTCAAAAGCAATCCTTTATCCAAAGAATTAAGAAGAGGGAAGAGAGCTATCAATATCATGAGTTCCTAAGTTAAAAAGCAAAAAAAAGTAATTCTAATTATTAAATTCCATTACAGTTCCATCAAGACTGTAATGTACCAAGAGCTTTTCATGCTCAGTGTCAATGTGTGAAATATTTTCCTTATAGTGTCRTCAGTCTATGTCACTGCTATGACAATTCATTCTACACCATGGTTTAGAGAGAAATATAGCAATAGGTATCCCTATTTATTATATGTACACAAATGAACATATTTCTAACATATTCCTCAATCCCTCCCTCGTTTTCCAAAATTTTTGTACCCATATGCCCCTGATTGTGATACACACCAAAAATATGATTATAGAATTTGAGAGTAGTACCTTGTCCCAGACACCTATTAAAAACTGTGTAAACACTTGCCACCAAATTCCATCAAAATGTTTATTATAATTACACATTTCAGATAACAGAAATCTGATAACTGCTTTCTGAAATCTGATAACAATTCTTATGGAGCTATTTGACTGAGGAACTGAATGGCTCTYCAAGACATTACCCAGGACAACAGAGGCTGTTCTGTATTAGATCATTAAGTGACTCTATGAAGTATCAAGTAATTTCATAAAGTTCTCTGAACATTATGACAGGTTCTCTGTCTTATGAATAGTYCTTCATGAACTTGATTTCAGAAATTATGTCCTGGTACATTTGCCCAATATCGCTATTTTCAATTTTTCCTAAGTTCCTGCAAACGTATGCATATTTAGGTTTTTGCTGCTAGGCAGCTTCATTGGACATTTTCACTCTTGTTTCTCTATGCTGTAAAAGCCAACCACACATTTTTCACAAACACTTTCCCTTCCTTCCCCTTACTGAAGGGCAAGATGAACCAAACCACTGGCTGCTAAGCAGAGAGCRACAGCTCAAGTTCCTCCCCAAACCATTCTCTTAATGTTTCAGTTGAAAGGAACATCTCAGCAAWTTGTTCACCCTGTTCCTTCAGACCTCAGGTCTCTGCTGAAAGGATGAGGCTTGCTAATTATTATCACTTAGGATGGTGCCTTTGCAATACAGGTAACTCTCCAAAGACAACTGGATTGTGACCTCCAATAACGATTCTCATAGGGGACTACACCACTATCAGATGGTGAAAATATTCAGCTATTACTAACTTTGCCTGAAGCAAAACTAACCASAGATGAAAATGTTTTGTCTTTTGTGTTTAAGAATTCATTTTAAAAAGAAAGAAAAAGAAGTCCCAGACACYTGAACCTGTAAACATCTATGGGAGAAAAGGCATGCATGTTTCAAGAGTCTCTTTGAACAACATTTTAAAAACATTTGCTACTCTGCTTTTCTTGGACATTGCAAGTAAGTTMTAACTTTGCCATTTAAATTTACAATACTTGAACAAAATTAAATTCATCAGCTATCATTTCTCATTGATTATATGAAAGTATTTATACTTAAGTTTCTTCAGAATATTTTGGAAGTAAGGTTCATGAACTCTTGGATATGTTACACTTGGATAAYTGACACTAAAACTACTGATTAATCCAAAGCCATTTAAACTTTTMAGTTTTTGAGTCTTGCAACATGAATAACATAAGTGAAGAAATCTACAAAAACATCTCACTGTATTAATCATGCCATAAATTAGAATGGCAGAGAACATACAACATATAGTATAGAGCCTATTGGAATATTCTGGAATCTGCAGGCTTCAGGTGAAAYGTCAAATGCAAAATGAAATTAATGACATTTCTTTTATCCTACAYGTATCAGGAGATGCACATTATTGAAATGAATTCAAATCAGAAATGAAGTTCACTTGTGACATAAAAATTCTCATTCACGACTGTTTCAAGCACTCAGACCTACCACACACCATTATATTTATATTCACMAACASGTRGACAAATGTAAAAAAAAAAAAAAATCTACATCAGCAGGCAGTCAATGAATTCCTTTCCACTTGTCCTTTCTGTCAACTGTACACTAATATATATGCCAAGCAAAGGAATAACACTGACAAAAACCCTTTATTCTCCCAGATGAAGAGAAATTAATGTTTTATGTCCAGCATAGGAGATGAGTGAGGTTGTACAAAATCCTCTTTACTTGTCCCCTGCTGCCCAAGGATATGTACAGTGTGACAGTGCAATAGCTGGAAGCTGTCTCACTGAGATGCAGCTGCAGTGCAGATCTTACCAGATTCAGAGGCAAAGCAGTAAGAACTGCACTGCTGTCCTGTCACTGACGTATGAGGCTGCTGCATTCTAGTGATTATAATTCATGAGAAAGATTAAGGCAACTGAATTTCACGCACAAGGCACATCTTCCAGTAGCCCATGGTACAAATCTTGGAGTCTGAAATCCACAGTGTGCACCTCAGAGGAAGTGAAGGTCACTTATTGGCATTATCAGACTTGGTTCACATTTCAAAAGATCACCAGAATTCTCAACAAAAGGTTYTCTCTGAGTGGTTTTGCTTTTCCTGAGTGGTATCAGAACTCAAATATTACAGCTGTAACAAGAGTATTCTATAAGTTACCTTACTGGGGAAAAAAAACAAAGCTCTAAATCAATTAGTAACAGTTCCTAGTTTTATAGCTAATTTCCTGCTTTAAATAAGTTATTCTTAAGAAATCTCATTAATTTAAGGAACATTAGGGAATAAAACAGTAGACATTGTCCCTGATGATCATAGTGCTTAGACAAAGTAGATATAATTCTTAGCAAAATCTTTTTCCACTCCTCTTTGAACTACTCAAGGTATATAAAGACAACAGAATTTAACAGACATTTAGAGCAGAGACCACWTTATCAAGACAGGTCACAGAGAGAGAAAAATTACTTCAAAAAAGAATAGCTAAATATAGATTTAATAACTTGCTTGGATTATAATGGCCCAAGGGGTAAATTTAGGATCCTATGTCCCACAAGCAAAGAGAATAAGCAATTATAAATCTAGAATAAGGTGCTATTTACTCTTCTGGTAACATCACGTGGGTAATGTCTTTTAATGGACATGGTCTGCACTTTCATCTCAAAAAATAACAGAAGGTCCCTGGTAAAACTCTCTTCAAATCATAGCAAACTTGATCTGAATCAAATTTGTACTACAGCTTCTTCACTWAGAAAATGTTAACAGTCCTCAAATAAACCACAGAATATTCTGAGTCAAAAGGGACYTACAAGAATCATTAAGTCCAACCTTTATGTGAATGGCCTGTACAGGGATCATGCCCACAACACTGGCATTGGCACCATGCCCCAACCAATTGAGCTCATTGGTGGCTCTCTGTCAGAAGCTGAATTTTGCAAATTGTCTCTTCAGCTGTAGCACTGGATTCAAATAATCAGCTAAAGATTCTGGAATTATTTGTAATGTAAAGGTTTTGAATACCATTGGCTGGCCTGCTACCTCACCTATTTCTTGTCATAGTCACTGCTATATTCTTCCTCTGATACTCTTTCCACTTTTTTTTAAACCCAGATTGCATTAATGCCATATATCATTTACAAGAAGAAAGACAAGGCAAATTATTTCAGGTGTCTCTAAACAATATTTAARCTGTAATTGAAGAAATAATTTACTTCAAAGCAATGTGCAACATTAATGCAAAACACAGTACAACACATAGGTCAGTGAGGAACATGGCACACCTATATCAACAATACCATCGTAAAGATCAAAATCCAAAATATGAAATTAGAAAAACCCTAATTCCCATAATAAACCTGGGGAGATGGTCTTTTTTTTGGCATACAAAATCCTCAGGTAAAAGCCACAACAGAAAATCATTCACATATATATTTATTAAGAAGCAAATTATTCTATCACTTATCAATTTAGGAACACTACCCCACAGAAAAAAAAACCCCAAAACCCCCAACAACTCATCTATGTCAATTCTGACTCTACAATAGAAGAAATGAGCAAGCAGGAGTGACAGGAGAATGTCACAAACTGCTGCTGGATTGAAAAATCTAACTTGTACTTTGGCTTTTGGAAAAAAAAAAAAAGACTGAAAAAGATGCCTGATTAAGAGCTAGTGAGAAGCTTTGGAGGTCCAAAATAACTCCACACAAACCAGATTAACACACTGTTATTCCCAATAACAGGTAACCATTCATTCTTTTATTGTCTGAAGGAGAGGCCCATTGAATTTCCAACAGGACTCCTAGAATACATTCACTTTTTTTCCCTCTCAGTACTGACCTTCTCCATTACTCTCAGGCCCATGGAATCTAATGTGATGACAGTCTGAATTTATTTGCCCAAAAAGAACTATGACAAAGACATTACATCACAGTTACCCTTGAAGAATAACTAGCATATCACTACTWTCACCACTAGCAGTTGTTCTCACTTCCAACTCCAGTATTAGACAGTCCAAGAGCAGAAAAACACAGAAAATATTCCATTGCTTAAACAAAGCAAAACATTTCTTTGTTCAAGGCTATGAAGAAGGGATTTATTAGATTAGAATAAAAAAATCTGATAACACAACACCAAATGCTTATCTTTGTGGAGAATTCTTCCTGCCTATTAAGTGACAGTATGTCCTATATATCTTTTACACTTATTTGTATCTGTTGAAAGCTAAAAATAATGGTGCCTTTAGGAATTGTACCCTACCGAGTTCGTGGAGGATGACGTGAGGCATTTCTGTTCCACACATTTTATTTTTACACTGCTTAAAACTGCTGTTATTCCTGAGCCTGATTTATGGGTACCCTGGGGTTCTCCTAACCCCTTTTGATGTTATTTCTATTGGAAGCAGTTGACAAAAGCAGATCTTCCCTCGAGGATTGCACAGTTTTAGTATYTGTTTCAACTTCCAGCCATTTGCTCAACCTATTAAAGCTTCTTCAAAGACATAGAATAGCAACCCATCACCTTGAATGCCACAGAAGAAAAATGCATGAAGGCTGCCAATTCACACCAACTCTGCTGTAGATAAGAATACATTGGAAGGCATTACACTACATGAAATAGTGCCTATGGATTTAGCATAGCCCTACAAGGGTGTTTGGCTTTCAACTMTTTCACTCTAGTGGTCAGACCTGCATGAAAATATTTTTATAAAATATAAACCTGAGGCAAACTAAGTGTATCTAGTGTAAACTTAAGAATAAAAACTGGCAATAGACTAACATAGCTTCCACTTTGTATTTTTTCTATATAGCAGAGTACACTACTGCTTTATATAAGATTTTTRGGAGGATTGCTAACCTTGTTAAAACCACACAAATACTGTGCCAAAATCTTGGAACTTAATCACTCTGCCTGTGGTGGACTGTCAATGATAAATTGATGGAAACACCTAGAGATATTGTGTACGCTGCTGCAAACAAAAAATATTTCAGAAAATGCAAATAGTGTCTTGTGGACATCTTTTCCTGTTTGGTGTCTTGTTGTTGGTTTGGGGTTTWTTTCAGCAAAAAGGATGAAAAATCTACTTTGAAGAACAGACACAAATTTCTTATTCTACTATAGTGAAGGTAATACAAAGTAATACCTAATGTACCAAATACAGTTAATCCTCTTTTTCACATGAATGCTACAGAAGGATGAAGGTGGGTTTTACAGAATACTCTAAAATGCAGAGTGCCCTGAATTCTACTTTTTAACTGCATAAGCATATTAAAAAGTAACTGCCACTACAATCACCTAAATATTTTGCTGAAGTAAAAAGATTACGGCTATTTATGTAATTTCTGGGAATTAAATATAAATATTACAAGAATGTTAGGTTGGAAAAAAAAAAAAAAAAATAAAAACACCAAAAAACCCAAGAAACCAAACCTTAGTGGAGATTTTTAAAATAGYCCAAGATTTTACAATGACCTTTTCATAACTGATAAATGTTTTCATAGTACAATCTCGTTCTTTCTGATGSTCAAAACTTATATTGCAACTGGTAARARACAAAATCAGAAACTAAACCAATTTCTTGCACAGCTTTAATTGGAAAATTATTTCATCCACCTGAAGATACATGTGAAATTCTATTTGAATAACTTGCAGGACTGGCCATACAAAAAATAAAATAGTAAAATAGTATCTTGGGTTTTAGTATTATCTACAAATGTMYAGTATTACACAGAAGTGCATGGGAGTCTTTTATGKCTTTAAAAAAATCTAAATTCTGAAAGATAATCAGAATTTAAWGTATGGATACATTCTCAAAATGTTGAATTATCAGAGAAATGTGTATCAATATTTTGACATGATGAGACAGAACAAATTTCTTAAATTTTGCTTCCTTTAAATGTTACCAAGAAAGAGGATTTTAGACAAATTTTTTTCCTTATGTTTTCTTGGTGGTTTTGGGGATTTTTGTTTTGTTTTGTTTTGTTTGTGGTTTTGGGTGGTTGTTCTGGTTTTTTGTTTAATTTAAAACTTAATAAAAACACAGTAAATTCTCAGGAACAGATAACTTTTCCTACAGCCCAGAAATACTTAGAATTCTTCAGAACCCTGTGGACACAGGTCCAAGAAGTAGGTACTGTTTATCTCAAAGAGCTCAGCTATTCTGCAAGTTTTACCCCTTTGTTGTACTTCATGTAGTTCAATGAGCTCTTCTGAAACTTGCTGGGCCCCACACAGGGACAGGAATAACCCTTTTCCCTTCCCTCTTACTGCTAGGATAAAAAGTGTACTTTCACTGCAGATCTACAATGGTTGGGGGTTCAGCTCCACAACTAACCCAAGCTGGCTAAGAAGAAGCACCAGGTTACACAGCTCTGTGCAGGACACCTGTCAGTCATTTCCATCTGCCTTGGGATTGGGGATCAGCCCTTGGCCCTCCTGCATTTAGCAGTACAGACRTGCACTAGGGGTCTGCACCTCAGTAAGCCAAATCATTCTCTTGCCCAGGGGATTTTTAGAAGGGACAGGAGAACCAGCCACTTTTGCATGGCTGGGTCGGCACCCTTGCTGCAAAATGCTGACACACCAATCTGACAGAGACCAATATTTGGTCTTGATTTAATCTGTACCTAGGAGGCAGTTCTGTAAAAACACCACAAAGGTTGCTTCCAAAACCAGCTCTTTCCAGTAGGCATACCATGTGAATCTGTACAGAGTTCAAGTGTCCTTTCCAATTTCTCCCTTCTGACCAACAGCTACCATTTCACAATTCTCTTTACACTTTCATATAAAATATCTCCTATCAGTAGATAAAAGTGTTTCAAGTAATTCTTCACTACAATGGTAGCTGTCTTTTTTGGGCAATTGGTTTTTAATCCATGCATTTKCAAGTAATGGATATTCTTGAATGTATTTGCCCAAATACCACATGCAAAGATGGATTATGGTATTTCAAACTACAATAAACACAAACATGAGAACAGATGCATTTTMCTTTGATTTATAGTACAAACACCAAGAAGGTAATTTCTTCAGGAACAGTCTGTCCCCCTCAGAAATCTGGCTCTTGAATAAATACTAGCAGAAAATATCTACACACTTATGCCAGTATCTTGAGCACTTGAGGTTTTAGTTAGAACTTAAGCAGTCAGATTTCCACCTGCAACATGACTTAGATTAAAAAAAAAAAAAAAAACTGCAATTTTACCAGCAAAACAAATAAAACACCTGAAAATATGACCCATTTTTCACCATATTACCAGGGGAAAAAACCCCAGCCTTCAAAAAGGAAAATGAACAAAGAAAAAGAGGCTCTTTGGAACTTCCAAAGTAAGTACTAAGAAGCACTGAATACATGGTACATATCTGACAGTTTTTGTTGTACTTACCTAATATCAGTGCATGTTATACATGTGATACAGCGGYTGTTTGTTGTAACGAGGTTCAAAGCCACAGATGTTTCACTGTCAGCCGTTGGGTGTGCTCCACATTTAAAGTAAAACTCCTGAAATATTGAAGGAGAGATAAAGAGAAGATTACATACCTGCTGCTCATGTCCTTCCTTTATCTTTGGGTAGCTGACATTTGAGASAACAGACAAATCACCACTGCCAACAGCAAAGGAGGACAACCATTAGGAAAGCTTTACAAGGGATTCCTTGCAAAAATACCAGTCTAGGTGTGTATTTCGTACAGCACCCTTCCTAGCAAAGAAGATAGCAGTGTGACACATTGTCATCCTCTAGATTTATAAAAAAAAATTTCAACACTTGATCTAGACTTTCTCCAAGTGTGCTCATCAAAGGCAAAATACTAACAAATTYCAATATGCATTCATATTGCCACTACCTTTTCTTGCTACAGATATTACCATATTCTGAACTCTACAACATAGAATTTTTGCTCTAAAATAGTGAAGTCTGGCCTTGCTTTTGTGATGYTGGAAATCTTTAGGATGCAATTTTACCATCATAAAGGAAAGCTTTACCTTTTTTGCACCTTACATTACATTTGCAAGTATACAGTGTTTGATCAAGTTGCTTTAGCCTCTTAGCCTGCCTTCATTAGCATGGCACTTTTCACTCAAATGTGTGTTTTGTTCTCTTTTCCACTGCACCCCAGGGAAGGYCATGTGTAGCACACTATTCTTTGATAAGATTTTGTTACAAGAAATTGTTCTAAGTGTCCAAATCACTCTAAGCATACGTAAATAAAAGCAGCCAGAAGACACATGCAGTGCAATAYGAGCTGCCGATTAAAGTTTGTAATTTCTTTGTTGCTATGAGACCTTCTTTCCAGTAACGAATTGTKGAGGTTTGGAACAAAAACAAGGTATAAATTAAATGTGAATTGGAACAATAAGGCTATAAAAACATTGGAAGAAAGGATAAGGTGCCATAAAAGAATGACAATTGTCGACAACATCACAGTTTATTCTCAAGAAACTTGCCCAGGTAAAAAAATACTAAGAAAACAAGCAAAAAACCCCAAACTGCAGAAAGAGAAGAAATAAAGACAATGAATAAATAAATCAGCAGCATTTCCTAATGATTCTTGAAGGTGGGACAGGATGGAGGRAAAAAAATTACAGCTACTGTAAATTTTTAAGGGTGAAAATGTCACATCCAGGCCTCAGCATCAGGAACAATCCAAAAGCCAAGAAAAAGACAAGCTAGGTGTTTGCTAGTGACACTCAGTCCCAGATCCTGCCTAGACAATGTGGACATATATTGCAGCACTCGCCAATACATGAGTAAAAGAGAACTCAAGAGGATGAATGAGAATGGAAAGAATCCCCTTATTTAAAACACAATTCCCTTGTACATGTTTCTACACAGGTAAATKATTTTTGTGTCCTATTTCATAACATCAGGAAGTAGTCCCAGGCAAGAAAATATGCTTAAAGTCATCCTTAGACTAGACSTCAGACTTCCCAAGTTTTTGCTCTTGTTCAAGACACAGATATTCACATAACTTTTAAATATCAGCATAACTTGAAGCATTTCAGTTTCAAATAAGTCAGTGGAACTACACATTCATCCAGAATACATGATAACCTTACACAATCTGTAACTTCAATTTATTTTCAACCTTTAAACATGTATCCATTGATCTTTGCATTATTTGCTAATAGGTTTTGAAGCTTAAATTTCTTTGCCCTTTAATTTATTTTGTTTGAATTAAATGTTAAGAAGGATTTATTTTAGTGCAGAAGATATATATTTCTTTGCTCCAGTACATCTTCTGCATACAACTAAAAGAATATTGACAAATTACAATTCCAGAAYAGGTACCTCATGGACAAGGAAACGTACAAAAAATTTTGATAACAGTATTTACCCATTATGCTAAAAACTTATTTGGATCAAAACCAAAAAGAATAATAAAGGCATTAAGCTCTGAATGAACTGAAATAGGTTTAGACCTCTTTTTGTCCCTAATGAGCATCTGTTTGGTGATTCTAATTGCTTTGATACTATCTTATGATGGTTCTTGTCATGAAAGGTATTTAATGAAGAAGGTAAATAAAACTATGCAATTCCAGAAAGACAGACAAAAGGGAAAAATAGTCAAGAGTCTTGTGCTACAGTCCCAAAATACTTCTGCTATATCATTAGGAAAATTACTTCTCAATATTGCTGTTTATCAGCCCAAACACTCCTTTAAGAAAACTCCTGTAATTAAATTTATGATGTGCTTCAGTGTTGCTGAATTGAGGACATTATGGAATGTGAAAACACTGTTTAGTATAACAAAAGAAAGTCTTGCCATTTTCCAAAGCTATCCATTGAAAGACTCCCTGCTTGACTAAACTGCAATTAAAGAAATAGTAAATCTTAATATTAAACAAACACAGAACAGAGGACTCATTAAAAAATATAAGAAAAAAATCCCTCAAGATTACGTCTCAAGTATTTTTCAGAAGAAGTCCTGAAGATTAAGGAATAAAAGAGTTATTCACAACAGATATGTTGAGACTAGCAGTATAGCCTTCAAAATTCAAACAGTATCAACCCACACAAAGCACAGTTCTACACAACAATCAATGCCATAGTCTGTCTCTGGAGGTCTGAGACCTCAGTGYTGTGCTGAGAGTTCAGAAGTACAGGGAGAGATGGGAACCAAAAATGCAATATGCTGAGTGCCTGACAGTTCTGCRGTAGTGGGGACCTCATTTCCACATTTTTAATATCTCTTTTTTCCTGCAGTAATACACATTCCATCTGTTTAAAAGCTTTTAAAAGCAATGAAACCAATTAAGTTTCCGGCTGCATATAAAAGTTTATGTTGTCTGGTTTTGCACATTGCATAAATACAAAACCCAGGAATATGCATTTGTTCAATCTACCACATTTCCAGAGACTTAACATACTTTTTTATGCCAGGGCATATACCTATGAAGTTATCACTCCAGATAACCATCAGCACAAGTTGCTTCTCAAYTGCTTCCAGCAATGAAATTACTGAAAGCAAAATGTAAGAGGGAGGAGYGTAGCCACTTCTCACTCTTCAGCCTYGSATTTCACCARGCATGTACATGCAGCTATTTTATTYAGTCTTCCACCCAGTGTATGGAAGCTTAAGGAGGGAAATTTGGGGGATTTTTTTAATCCAAATCATTTATGTTTCAATGTTCATCTCTGAAAAGGCATAAAGACCTAGGAGTCAGCCAACTTAAGACCAACATTCTAAATGAGCCTCAAACTGCAAAATTCATACAAGCAGAAGTTACTTCTTAAGGTTGATATCAAAATGTCTCTAAACTTATGCTATATGAGACAGTACTTTCATAATGTTGACTTTATAATTAAAAAAAACCCCAAAACTTATAGAATAACACAGAGRAATGAGCAAAAATTCATGCAGTCTACATCAGTATCTGACTACCACTAAAATACTTTAAAGGAGAAGAAATCACATTATTCCTCCTTTCTGCACATGTGTTTTTAGGTACAAAAAACTTTCTGATGATTGTAAGTACTGCTGTTCAGCAATGAGTAAGGATGTCAAGGAATTACTGCAAAAACAAAGACAAAATTTAGTGCTTTTCTAGTTCCAAAAGTGAGTAGTTTTATGGTCACCTACTGCAGTGAATACCTTTAGATCATTTTCTTGCCTAAAGGCATAGGTCCCATGAAATTGTGAACATTCTATTTAACACTAAAAATGTCTTCCTTTTGGCAGTGTATCTGATAGATTGTTATTCAGAAAAGGGAGCAGGCATCACTCTTACAGACTCTGTCATATTCTTCACTCCTGTAATCACTTTTTGTGTCACACAATATCATAAAAAGTGCACGAGGGAAGAAAAGGTTCAAAGATACATGGTCAATGTTATCTACTTTTTATGGAACTCARGAAGAAAATGTTCACATTTTTCCAAATCCCCCAAATCTTCCTTGATATTAAAAATATCTCTCTGTGAACTCTGTCATTTTAAACAAACCAGGGGTTTACATACCCCTAACTGCTGATGATAACTGAACTGTCTTCCACATGGTCAAGTAACCAACATAAGTGAGATCAAAGCCATACACAAACCATCAGGGGGAAGGCAGTCTAAAAAAGGCCTAGAAGAAACTTAACCCTTYTGATATATGTTCTCAAGTCCAGTTTACCACACTGTCAGAAAAAACCCACTAGTCTTTGCTGAGTACCACCAAGACAGCCCAAACCTTGGCTGATGCACAACATATACACATAAAAATACACATTCCTCCCCTTGCTTCTCATTCTGTGCTGTGTAAGTTGGCTAAACTAAGGGCAGGTTTCTTACTCCCAGTTCTTAATAAGCTACAAAAGAACATGAGAGTCTCATGGTATTTTTCCCCTTGATTGTCCACATGTTTATTTAGGATTGATAGGAAATGCCATTTATGAATATGCTTTATAGCAATTGAAGGTGTGGTTTTCATTTTTTTACTTTACCAGTAAGCTTAAATCCCATTTCAACTATATCACAATTATCTCCATAGAAGAGAGAAAACTTCAATGCTATTGTGGCACACCCCTGTAATAATGATTCATTTGCTTTTGAAACTGAAAAATGTGGTAGCTATTCAGTGGATCTGGGGACAGATTGAAGGAGACTCAYTTCAGAACAGCTGTAGAATTATTATTTCTTCTGGGATGTTTTGGGAAAAACTGAGCTTAACTCTCTGCAGAGACATTTTCAGGTTCCCACATCCCAGAAGATCTACAGACAGTAGTTTTCCARGCCACAGAATTATCTCTGTGACAAAAACAAACAAATAAATCTGAAACATCACTGTTCACATATGGAACAGTCACTGCTTTTGAAGTTATGTAAGTAAAAAGCCATCAGAACTACACTGGCTAACTACTATGAGGAAGGTTGTAGAGCCAAAGAGCAATTCTTAAAGATTTAAGTCCTAAACAACTCTGTGATAGTCAAAATACTGTTTGCTCACAGAAGAAAGTGGAGCATTCTTGTGTATGTAATGCATTCACAAGTCTGTCTCTGGCTACTGGAAGACACCTTGCCCAAAATAGTGGCAGTTCCCCCATGCACCTCACCAAATACTACCAAGGATCTCAAATCAGGCACTGAGTATGGTAGGCATCACCATTTATTTGGTGACTGCTACTCTGCATGGCTTGGCTTTGCTRAGCAAACAYTAAGACCTAAACAGCTGTTAGGATYAAAGRGAGAAAGTTATTGCCCAAATATCAAATATTTGCAATATAGTTGGGTCTATGGTAAAGAATTACATAAATAAAACAACAGCATTCCTATAGCTACCTACATTTTAAATAAGCAAAATCTTCTGCCTCCCCTATGTTTTAGAATTTATCTGGAACTGCTATTATAATACCTGTAGATCGATCAGAAGTTAACCTTAGGCTCTGCTCCTGTCATCATTGCTATTTCCTTTAAGATTTCTCCTACTTGAGATTCCAATCAAAATCAAACCTTTTCTCTGTGGATTTCCAGTGATTCTTAAACTTGATGATTGATCATGATATCATTGATGTAAACATTATTCCTGAGGGCAGCTGACTTCCCTAAACTGAAAATGGAGCTTCCCCTGGGCACAGCTAAGTGGGTTCCCTCCTAGGCAAACAAGGGATGAACACACCTCTCATGCCGCAGTGGTTAAGGACAAACAAACAGTCAACTCCTTCTAGAGGGAAAAGATTTATGCCTAGTATTAAATCAGCATTTAAACTGAATCAGGTAGGTCCTTAAGTCTGTTTCAGTGTTAAAGGAATTACATTAATTGATCACCACAAGCAGTATAATAATGCATGTGATTAATTGCTTATTTTCTATTAAGATTTAGGAGAAAAATATTCAAGGTTATCAAGTGACAGTGGATTTGAAGTTCCTTAGTATAGATTTTAGGAACTCTTCAATGAAATTATTAAATATGTTGCTCACTTTAATTATTTACATACCAAAACTAACACAAATCTCTAAAAAGCATAATCATTACCCTCAGACATTTCTTCACCAGAAAAAAAAACCCCACAAACTTAAAGTAACTTTTCCTGTTAGAAAGAGAAGACCCTGTGAAGATCAATATCTGATCTCAGACTTAAACATTCAGATTGGAATCAGAAAAATCACCAAAAAAATGAAAAGACAAGCATGCCACGAATAACAGCATACTTTATATACATTTCTACAGAAATTTCCCCATCCCTTCTACTTTCAAATTCACAGAATCCCTGTTGTTGAACATGCCAGAGATGGCAATTCACACACACTCTCAAAARTGAGGACTTCAAAAGAAATGCCTTTATGGGACTCAAGGAGAAAAACTGAAATTCCAAGAGAGATCAAATGTTATACAATAAGCCTTGCCAATAAACTGCCAATAACAAAGAYAAGCTGAAGTATCTCCTGATGTGAAGAAACCAATACAGTGCTAATGTATTAAATTTAAGTGTCTGTAAGTACTTTATACTTATTTAATTTGGCAAGAGACAAAAGCAGCATAAAAATGTAAAAGAAATATGAGCATCTCTCTAATAYCTGCTTTCTGACTGAACCTCTTTGCCCTTCTCAAAATGCCTCTGGCTAAGAAGATCTGCTATTCATAATAAAAGCTCTTTAGGATGAGTACCATATGTCAACTCTTCTCTTGGGCTTGGTCTTGGTGAAAGCATCAACTTTGACCTGTGTGAAGGATGGAGGATAGAGGGAGTGAACTTTTAAAATTATWATTACATTTTTGAGACAAGTAGCATTCAGGGGCTATCCTCCTATGTTTTTTTCAGACTTTCTCTTTTATTCAACTATAACACTTGCAATCTAAATGTGTCCAAATGAYTAAAAGACACATATTTCAGAGCAAAAAGTATCAGTATCTCTGACAATATCTCCTTTTAATTCTTGGTTGACTTTAATTAATTAAAGGTTCATATAAGAAAAACATTAAAAATACTCAGTTCCACTTCTTTGTCTCAGAATTTAACATATTCACTGTGCCTTTTATTCAGTTGAGAATATCAGAAACAATTCGTTGCACAATAATTATTTGAACAGAAAGCCTTTGATATGGAAAGCATTTAAGAGTAGTACGATCATGGGACAGGAAATATACATACTGCTCGTGAATCTTTACAAGACCTAGCATTTTACTTCTGACCAAGTCACTTAAAGCCAAGGTTTAGAAATATTACAATGTATGTAAAACTCATCAAAAAACATTTTTGGGAGATATTTTTAGGGATAGAAAATAGTAACAGACTATTGTCATCAAAGCCAGATCTCACTTTTATGCACATTCTTAAAAAAATGAACAAAAATCACGTAAAAAAAAATCTGTTTATGTACTTACTCCCCTTGGCAAGGAAAAAGATTTCTATCTTTTAATTTCCACAATTCATTGGAAGAACAGAGGTATTCAAAACTTTGTAACAGGGCAACTATAGTACAATTCAGTTTTATTCACACATTTGATGTGATATAACCAAGATTACTGATGATTGAAAAAAGCTTGCCCAYCTAGTGTCCACACTAAACCCCTGTGAAGTTATTGACTTCTTTTAAAATCTAAACAGAGGAAAAAGTTATATTTAAGGTTCAAATAACTGGCATTCAAATAACGGGTTATTAACAGTACAAGTTTATAATGATACCTGGTCTCTGAATAGAACATGAAACTATAGTTTTCTAGGAATTTTCTGTATAAGGAAAGCAATAACAAACATAGTACCTATCATGCAATTTTCTTTTCTTGTCTGCTAGAAACAACGCAGTGGAAAAATAGAACACAAGTGCCTTGGGAATCCCTTAGCTGCTGCTGCCCACACAATACTACYTCAACCACACAGGAAAGTACTCTGTCAGAAAGTGACTTCTCATATTTTTGACAGCAACATTTCTTATCTGCTTTGCTCATCTAAAGGCAACCACACRACACACTTGCTTCCTCTCTCTGCAAGTGGTGACTCGAGCTCATACAATTCTGTCACTAATTCTACTGTCATTCCTTCAAGTAGCAGTATTTCCATGACACGAATACAGAACAACCCAGTTCTTCTGTCACCTATTTTCTCAAAGTATAGACAACGAAATGAAGGATGTAGGGCACTGTGTATCCTTATAATTGATCTTTGCCTGGAATCTTACCTTGTAGTGGAATCAAAGGCTCTATAGACAGCCAATCCCAAAAACTGCCTAACTAATAGGTCACAGATACATGTGACCTATTTACACACCTGTGGCATTTAAAAATACAGTAAGATAGTTTAAATAATTAACTTTTCAATCAGAATAGCCATGCTTTCATTTAAAATAATATGCAAGCTTTACATATTCCTTTCTCTGAAAGAATGCAAACTCTCCCCCTTCCCTTCTCTGCTCCTAACTTTTTTCATCCATACATCTATCCAATACAATCTCTGATCAACACTAACTTTTGGGCAGAATCAAGACTGCAGGTGACAGGATGATTAAATTACCTAGCCCAGACTCCAGAGCCAAATTGTTCTGCTGAAYTTGTTCACCAGCATGTATGAAACAGATTCTTTTGGAAAAATTCCTTCAAATTACTTGAGCCACAGAGAAAGTCTCAGTTTCAGAGTAGCTTCTTACAACATATTATAATCATCATATCCTAAACACTAGCGATGGTTCCTAGGACTGAGATTTTCCCATCAGCCTCTTTTAGAATACAACTGTCTAAATTTGTTATCAAATGTTTCCTGTAGAGAATAAACCCTTTACTTTGATCTTAATTTCCTCTGGCAATCAGATTTGAATTTTTATGTGAACAAAAGCCAAGAAAAGAAGAGAAAAAACTAAAATACTACATGATAGTAGATCCTCAGGCTGTGCTTGTAGCACAAAAAGTTGCTTGCAMTTACAGGTTTGAGTGACTTGTTTATTTCCCAACCATGTTAGCAAGCACTTAGGATAAAGAGAGGGATCAAAGCTTCAAAATAACAACAGAAAAAAATCTAAAAGTACAAGAAACAGGACTGCTATACTTGAGCTATAAATATTGCACAGGTGACATTTKATTGTAACGTCTCACAAAGAAACTTTAGAAGCCCATAGAGTTAAAAAAATACARTGCCTAAGTAAACCACATAATTTCTTTAACTGACTATTACTTTTTCTTGAATACTCTATATGACAGAAGTAATTCCATTGTCTAGTCTGTTAATACTGATGGTTTTTCTGCAACACATGCAGAAGATTTCCATCCATCTAATCCTGTCACAACTGAAAAATTTCAGTTTTGTCCACGCCTTGGTATCAAAGGAACTGGGCACATTCAAAGCTTCTGAAAAGGTATTTTTAACCCAAGAGGCATTTAAAAAATGACTGTTATTTTTGGGTTTAGGTTTCTAGTCTTTAACTAATATCACCTATGTCCTAGAGTCTCACATCCATCCCCATTAACCATATAGATGATCTACAAGTCTCTAACACMGCTGAAAGACAGGACTAAGACACCTTTCATTTAGCACTATGGCTGCCTCAGGGGGAGCATCAGTATTTATGTGATGACACTGRGCAGACAGAATTAGGCTGTAATACTACAGGAGTGGCTCTTTGCTTCATCTCTGTGTCTTCAGCTTTGAAAAATTGGACAGTTTGATCTGTCATCTTCCCAAAGCCTGCCATAAATCAGGATTCGAATGAGAACGAACCAGCCAAGACTGCCCAGTTACAATGGAAACAGTGAGAGGAGGAGAGGGAGGAAATGACAAAAATGTTATTCTCTCCCTCTGTACAAGGTATGCTTGCCTTCTCAGAAGCTTCAAAAATGTTTAGCACCTGAATAGACAGTGGGGTTTTTTTAGTTCTATTAGCCACCCAGAAGTTTGTGGCTTTTCTTTTGATGCATGATCTTTGCTATGACAATACCTTGTTAGCACAACTACAACTATGCTGTCCTTAAATTTTAATAGAGTTCTACTAACTTATTGAGGTTAATGCTCCTAATATTCTCCTTTCTACAAAAAATGCTAAGGAGCAGGTCTTGTATCTTACCAACAGTGGTAATGTCTAACCTACATAGAACAAGACACATTAAACCATAACATTTGAGAAAATTCCACAAAGTTTTACCAACAGTTACTTTTTTCAGGTTTGTTCAATTGCCAGAGTTGATGAGTTGTGAATAATTTTAGAAAATTTAGAATTTTTTCCAAACACAGAATCACCAGGTTGGAAGAGACCTTTAAGATTATCGAGTCCAACCAATGCCCTAACAGCTCAAATAAACCATGGCACCGAGTGCCACATCCAGTCTTTCTTCAAACACATCCAGGGATGGTGACTCCACCACCTCCCTGGGCAGATCGTTCCAGTCCTTTATCACCCTTTCTGTAAAAAAAACTTTTCCCTAATATCCAACCTGTATTTCCCTTGGCACAGCTTGAGACTGTGTCCTCTCATTCTGTCTGTTGTTGCCTGGAGAAAGAGACCAACTCTCACCTGGTTACAGCCACCTTTCAGGAAGTTGTAGAGAGTGATAAGGTCACCTCTGAGTCTCCTTTTCTCCAGGCTGAACAACCCCAGCTCCCTCAGTCGTTTCTCACAGGGCTTGTGTTCCCAGCTCCTCACAGGGCTTGTGTTCCCAGCCCCTCACAGGCTTTGTGTTCCCAGCCCCTCTCCAGCCTCGTTGCCTCCTCTGGACACTCGAGTGTCTCAGTGCCCTTCCTGAACTGAGGGGCCCAGACCTGGGCACAGCACTCGAGGTGTGGCCTCACCAGTGCCGAGTACAGGGGAGGAATGAGCTCCCTGCTCCTGCTGGCCACACTGCTCCTGATCCAGGCAGGGGCCATCGGCCTTCTTGGCCACCAGGGCACAACTGGCTCATGTTCAGCTGCTGTCACCAGCACCCCCAGGTCCCTTTCTGCCTGGGCACTGTCCAGCCACACCGTCCCCAGCCTGTAACACTGCAGGGGTTATTGTGGCCAAAATACAGGGCTTGGCACTTGGACTTATTAAACTTCATATTATTGGATTCTGTCCATCCATCCAACTGCTCCAGGTCTGTTTGCAGAGCCCTCCTACCTTTTGTTCCCCCTGGTTTCCTGGTTTCAATCTTTTCTTCTGCATGAACTAAGAAGACAGATGGAGTATTTGTACAGTAGCACAAACTGAGACTTTTTTAAAACAAAAAGCAACCAAAACACTGCATGATAGTCAAAATATATGATATACAGAAAAAGGAGCAATGATGCTAAATATAAYCACATGAATACACTAATGCTAATAGTTGACTCATAGTGCCATCTTCCAAGAAGGGAAGAGGACTACGCATATGTTTAGTTAATTTTATTTGTTTCAGCTAAGTAAAACCTATCTATAACCCTAAACAAGGAACAACTATTTCTTCCACTTCTGTGCAATGAGATAAAGAGGTTTTCTCGGTAAGATAAGTATTTTAGTATTTTAAATAGCAAAATTTGGACTATAATATCTAGCATAAACGCCTTACAAACCTACGAAATACAAATATATGTCCAGTGTTTTACATGACTCACACACTTTAAAAAGCACAAGTGTACACAGTGTTGCTATGGAGTTGAATAAATCCCTATCTAATAAAATGACACTCTAGCCTAAACTCTTGGAAAACTTTCCACAGAGGTTCTTTCAAGAGTATCTAGTAACCTGTAAGTCAGAGGGCTGCAGGAAATGAAGTGGGTAGAAGGGACAAACAAACAAAAAGTCCACAAAAAAATCCTATCAAACCCCACTCTTCTCTTTGGCTAACTGTGGCAGACTGCCTTCCCCCCAAGAGGCAGAGATGTGGGGTGCAGTCCTGTCAGTTTGGACCCCTAAGTTCCCTTTCCTTAGTTAGCTCACCCTTTTGCAGTTCCTGCTCCATTTGCAATTGGACTCTGACCCTAAACGCTGCCCTGGATGTCCCCTATAAAACCTGCCATCCCACTCTTGTTAGGGTTCTTGTCCCTGCGTTGTATCTGAGCGTTGCTGCAAGTTTAGTTTCTGCTAGGCTTCAGTGTATAATTTTTGTTCTTGTTAATAAATGGACTCTTGGATCTTCTGGACAAGAACCCGTCTCGTTCCTTTTTCCAGCGTTGGCCATAGGTGACTGTCTGAAGCGCCAGAGCCCGAGGGAGTCCCCAGCTTGTCGCGGCACCAGTGCGCAGCGGGTGGTGACAGCTAACCTTGTACTGCAAAATCTCTAAAGTCTCTGCAGCAAACTGACAGATTTTTGACATTTAGTTTTATGCTGTCATCATCTTTTTTCCAATATATTTTCTATACACAATATATACAGATGAGCTAGATGCAATATATATGCATGATGAGCTCAAAAGCATACGTCACAGTGGGAAATGCATTAGCGCCTGTATAATCTTGTTGGGAAAAAAAAAATAAATCTATGTTTGCATACTCTTGCTTATAGTTTATACCATAAGAAATCTGAAAAATGCAGTAAATAAGTTAAACAAGCATTTAACAGAAAAGCCATATTTCATGTACATACCAGTACAGAAGAAATCAACATTTCTCAGTAGATGACAGCACAGTGTCATATTTGAAAAAGTATTTTGCACTAAAGGCAGAAGGATGTGGACATTTTTCCTTTAAGATAATTTAATGCATAGATAATATATCTAGTGTAGATGGCCGTTTGCATAAGTGTAGTATAATGCTGATGAAGCCTTGATAGAGTGTTTTCACTAATGTGAGTTAATTTGCTTTTTCTAACAAACCATTGTCTATTTACATTGTCTTCACTGTAAAAAACAAGCAGAAAAAAAAAACCATGTTTTTTTTTCTAAATTAAAAAATCCAGAAGAGAATAAGGCTACATCTACACTAGCAAACAGCTTGTTGTTAAAGACTACCCAAAAGCATTTTAGAGTGATTGAAYAGTCATCCACACAGTTGCAGGGTCAGCAAGGTCCCTGACACATTTCAGATGGTACTAAGCAGCAAATGGCTCAGGCGGAGTTAAGGAGCAGGCACACCCAGGAATGGTCTGTGCCTTCCATCCCTGTTTTAGGGACTGAGAAAACTCACTGGCTATAGATAAGCTACGGTCTTCAGGCATGAAGAATTTTACCAATATTTGACCTTGTTGACCTCCAGGAACACTAAATGGGGCATGGTTTTGCATCTCTCTCTACTTCTGGAAACACATTATCTTCCTAACTGCTGCTAATTCCCAGCCCAATTTCCTCTAGTCTTGTGACCAGCCAGGCAGCTGACTGCAGGACCCTTTTACCCTTCTCCACTGCAGAACAGCTTCTGCTCCAAGAGTCTTTTAAACAGATTTCTACCCATACAAGTAGCATGTAAATACATACTTAGTCAAAAGAATTCACTATAATAGAAATTCATGCCCTCACTCTGAAAGAACAATAATTTAGTTTGAAATTGGGACTAAAAATGGGTTTACACAATAGCAGAATCTTTAAAAGAGCATAAACAGCTCTTGAATTATTTCTCCAAACAACATACATTAAGCTCTGCATCTGACATTTCAAAAAAAAAACTTTATTGTAAGATCTGTCTTACAAACTAAAATGGTCAAAGTTTAAACTTGAAAGTTACCTCAAAAGTTGCCTCTATTTAAGAAAAAAAAAAAAAGGAAAGAACCCCCACAATTTTACTTTTATTTCAATTTTAGGAAAATTGAAGTAAAAGGAAAAGGGATAATTTGAAAGGTTATGCAGAACCAAAATAATTGCCTTTTAATGGGATACCAGAAAAATAAAAAAAGGACACATTACCAAAGACACTAAACAAAAACTGTAGTCTAGCTGCATTGTCTTAGTCCCAGAATTTCAAACACACCATGTTGAGTCCACAAAGCTGTGAATACCTGGGTCTCAAGCTGACCCTGACTTACAGATGTGTGGTGGCARAGCCAGACACAAAAATACTGATCTGTTACATTCCACTTCCCAGGTAGGATGTAAAGCTTGCAGAGGTAACTGAGCCAACAGCACAAATTTGGTCTCACAAATACTGTGTTCATGCAAACATAACAAGTCTATTATAACATTTATTATGACACATCTTTTTTCAGACTCCATAATTCTTCCATAGACAGCATAAGCAATTAATCAGCCAGAGTTCACCAAACACTGCCCTGTRCTTACCCCTGCCTTCACAGTTTCCTTAGTGCTATTCTTTCTGTACAGACATTATCTCATTTAATAGCAGCAAGCTCACAACTTGGAAACAAACTTTCCATCATGCAGTCTACGTATTTATGAATATGTAGTAGAGAGGYTGGAAGACCTTGGATAAGTACATAGCAAAAAATAATCCCTCTGGGGCAATTAGTAGTCAGAAAGAGAATTACAATTGTCTGTAAAATACACACTTCATTCCAATGTTCAGGCCTGCAAACTATAAAAAATGCACCCTTTAAATTTCAGAGAGAAGTTACAGCTGGGTATCAGCTGTGGTTTTGCCTTGCCTGCTTCACATGTTTACAGTTTTAACTTCTYATTTAACAACTATCAAGTTATCACCCAGTCTTGAGGAAATAAACCTCACTACTTAAACAGGTCCTACCATAGAAAAAATGGCCCAACCCTAACAATGATAAGTAGTCTACCCAGTCACTTTTTTCCAATCCATAATAGCACRTGCCTCAGCAACACATTGGAAAACACACACTTATACAGAAAGTATAAAACCTTTATTTAGCTCCTGCTGGAGCACACAGAGCTCTTTACTCAGCTCTTAGCAGAGTGGACATGCAACTACATTCCTACAGACACAAACACCTAGCTCATGTGCTCAATATTTCACCCAGCCTAACACATCAAATACTTAATTAGTGCTGAACTCAGAGACTGGAACACAGGACAGTACAGCCCAGGCACAATACGCTCTACACTCAAGATTACCATCTGCAAAAGAACCTAAGCCCAAAAGAAGACCCCTTGTGTGCTGCTCCCATTGGTACTTCTGGTACATTTCAGACAAAAGGACCAGAAGCCCCAACTACTCTCAGTAACAAGCCCAATAGTGATGGTGGTGCCCTTTGGCAGGAACTGAACAGTTAAGGCACATTTTTCCCCATGGACTGTATGAAACAAGCAGCAAATGTTTCACTTATATCAAAAGACTACGCTCAAAATACATACCTTCCAAAGAAGTAGACACTGCCTCCAAACTAAATTGGTTCAGATCCCTGCATTGGCTGTTATCAAGAACAAGATGTGGGCTGTGCCTTTACCTTGGTAAAAGCTGGGAGACCAATAAAACTGAGTGTAATTTTTCCACTGGGTGTTTTCCTCGCACTTGAAGAATGTGAGCAGAGAGAACAGAAATTCATGGACAATAAGATACCACAGATTTAACACTTYAATGAAATGGAAAGACAGTTTTACAACTTTAATTTGTGTATGCTCTTTTGAGGTGGTTGGTTGGGGGTTTTTTTCAGCTGGGGATGAGGGGAGAGGATAATACGGATCAAATGTTTTCCATCATGGTTCTTCTCTTGTTCATATACTCTGCATATATATTCCTATATATTTTTAAGGAGTACTTATGTCTTTTASAGTTACTTAGAAAACTAAATACTTTAAATGAAATTTAAATAAACCATGCAAATTTATTAGGCCAGGTTTCTCTGAGCTAAAAAAAATTGGTTAAAAGATTCTCACGGAACACAAATGCTCCAGCAAAACCTGTAAATTACAAGAATTAAGTTATCACAACAAATCCTTATTGACAGGTTAGTGATCCTGCAAGCAATGCACTACTGCCTACCAGTATTTAAGAATAAGCTTCCAGGAATCAATTTGTTTGTGAGTACCACCTCTACCATGCATAAGAGTCATAGCGCCTTTAATAGCTAGTTCCACAGCAAATTTTATTACTTTTCCCTATTTACAAACTCAAATTCATGTGGGACAGATATTTTTGTCTGTAAAGAATGAGATAGGCACAAYTGCAGCTCCTCCTTATGGCACTGTAACAGTGGTGTTTGGTGAAAAGCTCTTAGTAATTACTTTATAAGCACTAGAAATRTCCTTTTTTTCTCAGCAGCAAGATGACTATAATGATGCAACTTGAAGAATTCTGTGCCATTTTTGATGTTGCAATGGTGGGGTAGCAGGAGAGTGAAGAAAGTTTATGCATCAAATGGAAGAAACCAACCTTTCACTAGATCATTCTTTCCCTTATTTCCTGGCAGCAGATTAACCATCTGTAGCTTCCAAGAGCAATTCATAACCACAGTTAGTTTGCCCACATACATTTAAGTTCCACAGTGGAAAAACTCAGACATTTCACTTTGGAATGCACCCAAACATTTACTAAAGCCCCAAGAAGTTGCCATGATGTACAGTACAATTGAACAGCAGATATAAGTTCCATTGAAAGAGAGCTGCAGCAATCCTTTCTGTCAAAAATTGTGGATAACATGTTCTTTAAAAGTTCTTGAGGTTTTTTAACAATATGTTTCTAACCATTCAGTGTGCTAAAGCAAGGGAAATACTTGACTTCTAAGCATCCTCCCAGCAAACAGGCCAAAATACCGAGTATTTCTAATGACAATTGCAAGACCTTCACTGAAGAATTTTTATGTATTTATCCAATCCATTATTTATACATTAAGATTGATGTCCTAAATGGGGCAGGTGCTTAAAACATAAAGCATTGTTAACCTC
Organism: Alauda arvensis; assembly: GCA_902810485.1. Classification (NCBI taxonomy): domain Eukaryota; kingdom Metazoa; phylum Chordata; class Aves; order Passeriformes; family Alaudidae; genus Alauda; species Alauda arvensis. The sequence goes on from CADDXX010000012.1 coordinate 3,700,209, forward strand.
AGCAGAGTATTTGTATATYTAAAGATGGGTATATATTCAAAGTATCTTTCTGAGTTGGGCCATTAAGGCAGAAAATAGAATCCAGAAGAGATTTGTTATTACAACATAAGCCTTAAAGACTCAAAATAACAARCTTTCCTTATACTTGACTTCTCTGAGCTAGAAATACATATTGTAAACTGAATACAACCCTTATGCCTTGCTCCAGATAGCTATACTTTGAGAATTCAGGCATTTCTGACAGCAGCTATTTGATAATTACCCATCACATTAGCATAAACCATCAGAGACAGAGCCCATAATATGTTGCAGCAGTTCCAGTATGAATTACCTTGCAGCCCCTAGTGAGAGAAGCTCACAGGTAATGCATTATCTCACACCACCACATCCTATAAACAGTGCATGCTTATTTTAAATTCAGTTCTGATTTGTAAAAAATCAGCTAATTTTATAAGGTGCATGCACAGAAGCAGACAACACAAATTCAAGTTTACAAACTGGTCCTAAATCAGTTACAGGGACAATTTCTTAGAAATAGTTAGACCAGAAAATATAGTAGACAATTGTTAATCAAAACCTAATACCTTCACATTTTAGAATCCCAGACCAGAACATTAAGCATGAAAACTATAGGTGGGAAACAGATTTAATGCCAAGGTAAATTTTATGGCAGCTTTTAGATCTAACAGAATGTCTTGTGCAGTGTGTCAGCCTGCAAATTGATACAGCTATTAAACATTCAGTAACAGTACTTGCCACATGTGAATGAAGAAATTGTGTTCTTGCATTGTAAATGCTGCCTGACATTTGAGGAGAGACTCCTCCGTAACCATAGTATACCCTAACAAAATCACCTTCATCTGATTAGATTGCTGATAGATGATTGCAGGAACATGTTGCATGCTTGAATGGAAATCCAAGGCTTCAAAAGGCTTCAATCATCAATGAATTTGCAACAGCTGCAGACAGTAACATACTGTTTAAATGTCATGTGCAGTGAGCAACAAAAGATTCAGTCAATGTGTTGCTGAAATCCACTGAATTACAAAAAAACTATCCCTGAACATGTTAGACACATTGACAGAACACATGCAAAAATATGTATCAAACAAGCTTCATTCGAAAGAAAACTCGGGTCTGATTTGTGAAACAAGTGACAGAGCAAATATGATGTTAGGGTTTGGGTCTGACTCCACTGGGTCTTCTTCAGTTTCTTTCTGTGGTTTTCATATAATTCTGTTTTGTCCATAGTTTTCAATTACTGCTTCCCAATTTGGTCAGGTCACCAAATACCCAMATGTTTCCTACAACTCAAATAGACAGAATATATGAATGGTATAATGGCCTCCAAATAATACATGAAAATGACTTGATCAACATCAACAAAAGAAGAGTAACTGTACCACTGCTCTCACTGCTAGGCTCAAGACCATGTAATGGCAATAACTCATGCCAGGGGAAGTCTCTCACATCTCCTTCTCGTGGCAGCAGAATACAACACAATGAATTTGGATTCCACTTGCCTACTGTGTTCATGCCGAGTGTAGCTAAGACTTGGGATGGATGGATGTAAATTGAAAAAAAACTACATGGATTATGAGAAATATATTGATCATATTTATCCTTTCTATCACAATCTGATGACAACCATCTTCTGTACGAGAACTCTTGGTTACACACATTTCACCACATGAAATCATAGAGCAGTCCATTCAACCTAAGATCTTTTCTTTCATAGGAAGTTAATGGTAAATGCCTAGATTGTGTGCTAAAAACAATAAAAACTTTAAAATAGTATTTGCCAAAAACCTATTCCTAATCTCCAGCAGTTTGTTGTTCAGAGACTTCATAAACCAGGAGTCTTTTCACATTTAATAGTTCTCAATGGATTTTTCTTCCATTAGTTTGTCAGTTTTTGAACACATTGCAGCTTCCATAATATATCAYGGTAAAGAGTGCTGAAGTTTAATGACGACATGGGCAAAGAGAAATCTCCATGTGGTTGATTTGAACATCACAATAACAGGAAAAGTACACTGCATCGTGCTGAAATAAGCTATTATAATCATACAATATTAAGTTTTTATAACTGCCAATGAGTACAGAATAAGTTCCTTACTGCAGTGCATGATAAGCACGTTTTTCAGACATTTCTAGATATATAGAATACCTTTAAACATTTAAATGAATTTACATCCAGCTTTGGTTTACAAATACAAAACCTACCTTTCAGCACAGTCATTATTACAAAGGAATTATTACAAGAGTTGTGAATGATCCAGGATTTGGTCAGATGAACACCAGCTGTRCTCTGCTCACTTTCTATAACATCAGACCCTTGATACTGACAGTCTTGTGGATATAGAAATGATAATTTATAAAAATTAACTTGTTTTTCAGTGAAACATTGACAAATTTGAAGAAAAGYTGTTGGCTTGTTAGTATACAGTTTTCAGTCTTTCCAAACGTCCCACTGATTCCTAACACAGGACAACTTTTCAACTCACCTGAAACTGCCTCTCATGAAATGATGAAGCCTCTACACTATCTGCAGAACTTTTCAAGAGGTCTATCACTGGTGAAAGTACGAAGTTCTGTTCAAAACAACTGCTTAATTTTAAAAGGCAGTTGCGAAGAGCAGTGAGAATCTAGCAGCTGAGCACAATCACGTACATTTCTTATATAAGACAGAATAAAACACTGAAAACATGCTTAATGCTCATGTTTTCAAGGTAAGGTTTTCTAGAACCGAACTGCAGATGCAAAAATCAGCAAGCAACAAAAATGCTGGTGGTTGTGGGTTTTTTTAATAATTTTGACAGTGTTAACTACTAAAGAACAACATCCAAAAGAGCAGAGGACTTGTTTGAAAAAATCATTACGATCTTCAATAGTTTTTGTTTGATCTTTTACAAAATTATGGCATTTCCACAGATGCAAAAAAATATGGTGGTATCAATACAGGAAAGATGAGCTAAATTTCCTGACACCCTTTTGTTCTGTTCAGCACAGAACAAAAATAACTGAGTTCCTTTGGGTTTGCCAGAATGTGTATRAAAATTTCAGCTCAGAAAAATTATTAGCAATTTGTAATTATTGGCGAGATGTGAAAACTRATAAACAGGTCCAAAGAGCTGGCTCATCTCAGTTTTAAGACTTTTATGGTGGAAACAAAAAGAGAAAAACATAATTAATATATATCATCAGCTGATCTAAATCATACTTGTTATGTGTGCTAATAATGGGTTTTGATACAGACACAGTCTGTGGCCCATAAAAAATGGCCAATATACTGTAGATATATTGTGTTTACACTGATAAGGAGTGAATAAGTATTTTTTTAAAAGAAGACAGATCTTAATTATAAAAACTTTAACTTCTATTTCCAAGATAAATAATTTAGCTTCTTGTTCTTGTATAGAATTAATTCTACTTTATAATTCAGTTTTTCACCTATCATTGATTTTTCTGAACTGAGAARTAGAATAACAGAATTTCTTTATAAAGGGAAAATTGATCTATTCCAGAATGAGGTTACTTTGCGAATACCTGTAAAATAAAGACCTAATTATGGTTTCCTAAGGAAGAATCTGAAAAGAAATGGAGAGTTGACATAATTTGGAGCAGGAAGGAWAAGAGCCTCAAAACATATTAAAAATGTTTAAATACCATTGTAAGTAAACTGCTGTGTATCTTTCTTCATAATCCAGCATTTGAATTAAATATTTTTAATCTCTAATTTCTAAGTACACCAATTTAAAGACCTAACTGAAATCAGCAAAACACWACCACAGCACTTTCAAAGGTTATTCCAAACTCCCAAGGTGTTGCTTTCAGTACTGTTCACCTCCTCTTCACTCCTCAGAAAATACATCAATGGCTGAAAAAAACACCCTCATTTAGAATGTGTTTAAAATACAGAGCTTAACAGGYACACAATCACATCATGCCATCATTTAGGGTACCTTTGCAAGGTAATCTAGGCAATTATCAGTATGGAAACCTGACACCAGCCCTACGTACAATACACAGCTAATATAGTGCTTGATTAATAGAAGAGGGATCTGTAATTAATGCCAATCAATGAGCATTTATGGTAATCTGACTCTATCAAACTAACCTGACACTTTCATGAGATTAGGAATTTACTGGAACATCACAATAGCAATGTGGGAATTCACCCAGATTTATGCATAGCATTTGATATGGCACTGACATTTTGATTAAGAAAGTAGAATACTATGAGATCAATGTTAGAGACATTTAACTGATACGTTTCAAAATGTAATTTCCCACAGCGAATCATCCAATGTCTGTTTCTCAAGGTGACTTTCAGTGATCATCCCCTAGCCCCATGCTATTCAAAGTACTTTTAAATGACCTGGATGAAGGCATAAAGTAATTACTCATAAATATTACAAATGKCCCAAGAGAGTGGGAACAATGAAACCTAAAATTCACTGACAAAGTCACATAAACATCTCATCCGAGACCAAAAACAAGATATGGCATTTAAAACAGCCAGAAATGAAGTCACACCCTAAGAAGTAAGGGCCATTCTGTCCAGTGAGGCAGYAACTTGAAATTACTGAGATTTTTGGTAGATGATCAGCCAAACTAGAAACCTCAAGATGACATTATAGTTTMATTGTCTAAATAAATAGCTGAATATCAATACATGTAAGCAGAGTGTATCACTCCTGTGGTTTGCACCAGTGGCATCACAACTATTAAGCAGTGCCATATTATTATTTCATTTGGTAAATTGACAGGTTTGTGAAGAGAAACGGGTCTAAAAAAATATTTGAAATCGTTTGTTTGCCCTTCTTGTATCACAAAATAGAAAAGAAAACAAACTACAACAATGGGTCTGATCTGCTTGTTACTTAACTTGCATTTATGTTTTATTCCTTTTACTTGCCAGAGCACTGGATATAAAATAATAAAACAGTCCTTAAATAGTAAAAGCAATGGTCAGAGAATCTGGTAAATATGAAAGATGCTCAAATCTGTATTATATGGTAATAAATCTCCTCTTAGGAGAGTATCTCTCATACCTGGAAAAGTATGAGGTACTCAATGACTATTTTTTGACTTCACTGGTAATGCTCCAGCCACCCCACCCAAGTCACAGAGGGCAAAAGTAAGGATTGGGAGAATGAAGAACTACCCACTGTGGGATGCCAGGTTTGAGATCATCTAAGGAACCTGAAGTTGCATGAGTCCATGGGACCTGGTAAGATGCATCCATGAGTTCTCAGGTGATTGAAGTTTCTAAGCCATTATTCATCTTATTTGAGAAGTCATGGTAGTCCAGTGAAGCTCTCACTGACTGGACAAGGGTAAATTCAACCCCCATTTTCAAAAAGAGAAAAGAGAACTGCAGGCCAGTCAGTCACACCTCTGTCCCCAGCAGGGTTAGGGAGTGGATCCTCCTGGAAACTATGCTAAGGCACATGAAAAATAAGGTGATTGATGACAGTCAACATGCCTTTTAGAGAACTTTTTTTAGAGAACTCATGGCTTTTTACAGAACTGTAAAAGTCTAAAAAGAACACTCCTTCAGTAATATTTGAATAAGGAAAGGCTAAATAAAGAGTTTAGCATTACATATATTCTGGTCACTTGTAAAGATGAGCATGATTTCAAAAAAATTATATCAGAAATACCCTCAGGACTTGTTTTAGTGGTGGGCTTCGCAGTGATAGGTTAACATCTGGACTCGATTACCTTAAAGGATTTTTCCGACCCAAATGATTCTGTGGGTCTAAGCAGTAACAAGATTGTCCTTATATAAGAAAAGCATCTGGAAATTCATAGAATCCTACCTGTTTCCAAGCACACCTGCACAGCTACATACAGGGTTTATAGCAGAAAGTGTTTTGAGACAGACACCAGAAGTACAAAGTCCTCTTTCATTTAATGAATAATTGTAATTTGTGAAACAATATGTAAGACTGATTTAAATCCACGTTTAAAACAGCTAAAGTTGACTCTTCCATTTTTGAATCAATATAATTAAAGTTTGTTATAAAAGTGACTTTTCTACAATTGCAGCAGCATAGGTGTTTGCAGCAGCTTCATCTTTTTGAAGCTGTGCAAGTTCAGAGTGATTCTGATACACTGTATTTAATGTGAAAAAAACCCACCCTGACCTGTGCTTGGGAGCACATTGGAACATATATCAAATCACAGTGAACTTTACATTAAGATAATCATTATATCTTTTACAAATAATTTATACATTTTATTTAACCAAACTGATTTCCATTGTTTTCTTGTGTTGTCAATTATTCTATTTACATTTTTGCAACCAAAAGAACTGAAGTCTCYCATTCTGTCAAGAGACTAATTTTATACCAAAAAAACACACAAACTAGTATTTTGGGGGAAAACACATTACCTTGTGTTCTTGTATGTAGCAAATTGGTGCTTACAAAAATTGAAAACTGACAAAAAAATCAATTTCTAAATGAAACGTATCTTGGGGAGAAATATTAAAGGATTTTTTTTTCTTAAATAGCAATATTTGAGGTTTGTTTATAACCTACAACCAACAGCATTAAAACTTATTCATTGCGCATCGCTGTAAAGAAGCACATACACTGTGGAGCTATTTAAGAGGCAAAACATAACTCCACAAACTTTGTCATAACAATGCAAAAATGAATATTTAATGATAAAATGTAACTTAATCTTCCAAAGATTGTAACAGACAAGAAAAGCCCAGAGGTTTCAATCTAAGATTTAGTTAAGGCCATTTTTATTCTGTTCCAAACAGTTAGACTGTTTTACCAGAGCAGAAAAGAATGGCAAATCCTTTGAAACACATCTGTAGGATCTCTATTATTTCCCACTTGGAGTAAGACWCAAAACAAAAGACTTAGTGATTTAAGCCTTTAAACTGGAAGATTTCCCAGAAAGTAAAGATGTGTTTTCACAGTGATTGAGTCTAAAGAAAAACAAATCATCCCAAAACACAAGAAAGTTGTCTTTCAGCAACCAGAGGATTTCAACAAGCCATCAATTCAAACATCTGATGCAGGGTTACCTACCTACTGGATAGTTAGGTAAAAAAAGAAGTTACATGCACTGAAGTGCTTAAATTTTCTTGACTAAATTGATATTGCTGCAAATTCCATTTGAAAAATCATAAAAATTAGGAGGTTTCTTGTCCCTCAGTCGAGTTCAGTTCTAGCACTACTAGATAGAGTGGTTTGTAGCTGATAAAGGGAAAACATGTCYGTTTGGAAATAAAGGAACAGCACATTTCYGCAGTAACAACCTCATGCCCATAGYTCAGGTTGTCTCAAGCTGCATAAGCAACATGCCTGTCTAATGTAGGGTGTCTTCTGAAATTTGTTCAGGGATGCTTTACTGAAAGATACCACTGATCCTTGGCTCTGCTAAGTATGCATCTTGCCAGAGGAGCTGACAGCAACTGGAGTCATGCGGCTTAGCTGACTTGGGACGGGTTGGTTGCCACAGCATCGGGTTTTAGTTTTATGGTCAGTGGTTTTTTTATTCTCTCTCCAAAAAGATGGCATTTTATTTCATTTTCTGCTTTTAAAAAATAAGAATTGATTCAATGATGGAATGGGTTGTAGTTCRGGAGGCAGGGCTGCCAAAAGTGTCATTATTTCAGTACCCTTTTCACAARTAGACAGGATAACAAAAGCTGTAAGTTGGCAGCTGCAGGTCAGTCAGRTATATTCTGCCAATAGGTGACAAAACTGTGAATTGTACTGCCCAGAGAATAGCATTTGAATGTCTAACACCTGCCACTTTCAAGGTCGTGGTGTTTGTGGGTCCCTTCCAGCCCAGGACATTCTGTCATTCYTGGGTGACTCAGCCATTGCTACAAGGTGCACACCAAGAAGCAGAATCCCAAAGGCTGGCAGATCTCAGTTTTTGTGGGCTGTGCATGGACTCAGCCATAAATCTCATGCTGTTAAAACAATCATTTGGTATCTAAAGTTAGATAAAAAYGTTTCCAGGCTCCATCTGTGGCCAAGCAGGAGACACCTATGGAACTGTATGGATGCACTTCCCAACTGTCTTGCTAGGGAAGACAAACAGAAGGTTGTGCCAGAGCAGGTGGGCAACTCTGGAAAAAGGAATTAGTGTAGCTCCAATCAGCAAATCWTTGATGAATAGACTCTTTTCATATGTAGGAAATTCGAGTTTACCTTTAAAATCTCTGTCCTGGAGGAACACTCAAATTAAGCTTTTTCCTGAGAAGGAATTACCTCTAAGACTTTAGTATTTAATGCTATAAATATCTAATACATGTTAAGGTGTAAGTATACAGAAATAATGCTTTGAAAAATCTTTATTAAGAATTTGAGAAACCTATGCTCCTTCTTACTCAGTCTTTTCATTTATGCCATTTCAAGAAACAAAGGAAGTAACAACAACAAGATGTGGGAGAAAAACTTCATAGTGATCAGCATGAAGAACTTACTCCTGTGGACAAAGCCCAATATGCAAGTTCTGATATGCAATATGACATGAAAATTTTAAGCTTTCAAGGCAAAGATATACATAATTATAAAATAAGCATTGACAGAAGTACTTGACTATTATATCCCACATTTAACCTATGCATACTTGAAAATCTAAAGGTTCTGCTTCAGTGCAAAAGATGAAATAAAATTATTTCCTCCTTCATTCCAAATAGCATCTGACCAAAGTTCCTCCCTTTTGCAAGACATCAAGGTTTATTACCTGATGATGAACAGCCCTTTTAAGTGCACTATACATGTCTCTTCACATTCATTACTGAAATTCTAACATGGTTAGAATTGTTACAAAGAATTATTCTTGTATAAGTGGCACAATACTTGGAGAAGCACGACAAAATCTTACCGCTACATTTCCATTGCACCCTCGGGACTGGCAAACACCTTCTATCCTGTTGGGAATCAGCACGTCATCCCAGCAAGACGGGCCCTTCAAAACAAAACCAAAGCATACAAAGATTATAATCTACTTCATAAATAAACATATAAAACCTGATTTTGTCACTGCTTTTCCTACTCTGGTTKCTTTTAGATTTTAGCTGGACAGTTTTATCATGATCACACTGAGAGATCATTCAGGTTCTAAAATAATAGAGAAGCCCAGTCGTGCACAGGACATGAGGAGGTCCCTCCACCCAAGGTCAGTGTTGTGGACAGGCATCAATAGTAGGTTACATTTTCTTAGCGAAAGACAGGGACTGAGTTAAGCATAATTAAAAAGCTGCAAAGACTCATTGTCTGGTTCAACACTGTTTACACAYGGGCTTGTAGCTGACCAAGGGGGGAAAAGAGAAAAAAGATAACAGTTGCAAGAAGAACATACAGTTAGAAAAACCATAAATAGATTTCTTGGCTCTAGATAAAGTCTTTACTTAACTGTAATACAACATAATGAAAATGTTAAGTTAGAACTGTTAACAGATTTCTGGATATTTACATTAACCTCARTATTCATTAGTCATTATTAAAGAAACCTAAAAATCCCCTAACCTCCCRCAACAAAATGATATAAAAACGCAGAAAAAAACCAACAGAAAATCCTACCAAACTTTATGACTTCTTGCATATACACAGTTCACTTATGAGTATATTACAAAACAGAAAAAAAAAATAAAGATTTCAAATCATTGATATTTCACAACTGCAAAATAGTGTGATTAAGATGGTCTATGAAAGAAGGAAGCTTATATATATAGAGCATATATAGGAACATATATAAAAAGTATTTTTCATCATAAAAAATAATTGACACTTGTAAGCTTTGTCTTTTTATATTAATTTCACCCCAATAAATATTTAATTTATAGACAATAAAATTAATCTGAGCTATAGATATGAAGCTTACAGGTATCCACATACATAGTAGAACTAAACAACTAAGGTAAAAATGAAAACATTTGGTACTTGGTGTACTCAGTGTTCAGGATAGAATCAGTRCCCAGGAAATAGCAGAAAATCTTTATCCAGAAGAGAAATTATGGCAGTCAAGATGTTAATCACATTACTGAAATTAGTGCCTGCTTAAAACACAGTTGAATTACAAAGTAATGCAGTGTCACATCTCGATCCATCCCCTTTTAATTCTGTATGAGGCAGTTCTTCACTATCGCGTGGGCACAGCTGAAATGATTTTAGAATTCTCTTAGTAGTGTGAACTTAGTTATAAAATGTTGCTMCAGGCTATCTGGAAAGTTGAGTAAAACAACTAGGTCGTCACTGAGCTCCACTCTCTAGTGTCACCAACTAAAGTGCTGGCATTTGAGATAGGCAAAAAAAAGAGCTTTAACACATGTTAGTTGAATTGCAAGCAGACACAGGGGTGACAAATCATAGTTTTGAGTCCTTGGGTGAACACAGCTGCAGCAGAGTCAGTATAAAGTAATAATACTCTGTACTGGGGGGGAGGGGGGAAGGAGGAAACACCTTGAATTAATGATTTAAAACATTAGAAAAATAAAGTTTGCAATCRATTACTCCAGTGAATTTTGACTTGTCATAAAGTTTTAGCATTCCAAAAATTTTGCAGGAAGAACAGTAAGGCCACCTTTAGACGCTGCATACAGAACTAGCTCATTTTAATTGCTTTCAACTCRGTAGTTCAAAATTTTGTTTGATGCCCCCAATTTTTCTCCCCCATACCAACAAAGATGGTACAGATCACTTGCATTCTTTTCACCGTTAACTTTTCAGGAAGGAAAGCGATTTACCTTCCCATTTCTCATATAGAGCCTGTTCCTTACATTTTATTTTTTATCTCTTAGTAGTTCTTCCAACTCTACCATTTTGAGGAACAGCACACAATACACGACTTATGTGTTAGACCAGTGAATAGGAAGACTATGTCTCTGAATTTGTTCAAGTACTTTGCTGATGGTTGCTAAGTACCAGGACAGCATTTTGGTGGAGTTATCTATCAGAGCTCTGAGATCTCATTTTCACATATAACATCTATCTCAAAATCCATCTCATATAAATAAAATCTGGCGGGTTTTTTTCCCAATGCACATCACTTAATACTGACATACATTAAATTTCATCTGTCATTTCAGCAGCAGTTGAAATCAGCATCCTGAGGTCCACAGAGAGGCTTCTAGTAGGCACTTTTTAAGTTCTCCCATACTGAACCCATCTGTTTGTTTCCAAGGATAAACCAGCTATATACCTCATTCTCCAAGTCTATGGCAATCACCATGCCATGGATTGGACCTGCACMTTTTCTGCTCCTGTTATAGTTTAAATGGACTCAGCACCAGTTTTTTTCTGCTGTTTGCAGATAAGAAACTTCAGGAGTTTTGCCTGGCTATTRCATTTTTATATTTAGGGTGCTGGAATTATGTGATTTTTTTGGCTAGYGGTTTAGTTACCACTGTTAAAGACCAGATCTTTATTAGTGACATTATAAACCATGTCCTCCTTCTCTTGGAGTTTCTTTGATCAACTTTTCCATAACATAACCTGGTAGCATTCAGAAGTTTACTCATGGGATCATGATTTGACATGATACTTACATAAAATACATTAAAGCAATTTAAATGACACCTTTTCCTACGCTTTCAAGCTTTTGCTTTTCCCCAGCCTGTTAGGCTTGCTAACATTATCTAGTCACACTGTTGTTAAAGAAAGTCATATTTTTTCCTTTTTGAGGGGTGGAATTTTAATCCATAAGGATAACACCTRACTCAATGACTTGTAGAAGACAACCAAGACTAACAGGTTAATATTTGATTGACATCTATCCCTCTTCCTCCATACTCATATTTACTAAAAAAAATTATTAAAATATTTCTTTTTCCAAATCACAGTAATTTAATAGTTTTTGGGGGTTTTTTTTTTCACTTTGGATAATCCTTACATTATATCCATTTGGGAAAAGGATACTAAAAAAAAATAAGGATGAGAAATAAGAAGCATGCGTGCTTTATACAACTTGGGATATAAGAAGGGATGGGGATAGCAGAGAACAGTCATTTGAATAAAAAAACCTCAGAAACRTATTTACTCAAACCTCAAGAAAAGCCTTTTTTATTTTTTCTTTTTTAASTGGTACTGGTTACATACATGGGACAATGATTTTTTTCCTGTTTCTTCATCCTTGCTGATTAATAGGAGATTCTCAAAGTTAATAATGCTACACCAGTGTATACACAAAAAATAGCCCCACCAAGATAATTTTAAGGAGTGTGCAAAAGTAGTTCCACAGGTATGTTATCAGCTCTGGTAATAATTATCTTCATTTTATAAGAAGAAAATATTTCAAAYTAAACTTCTTAGAAGAATTAATATTTTACTTCACTGAAGTTATTTCAGGTGAAAACTCACCAGTATTCATTACTTTGCAGGTCTGGGTATATAAYCATGAAAAGGTAAGAAGGCATAATAATTACCAGCTAGGAATAAAGCCCAAAACATTCACATAAGGTTGAGGTTCTAGAAAAATGCATTTTGAAAAGAGCCCAAAAAGGGATGAATTGATGCAATGTTGACTACCATTAGAATTTAACCACTACAAATAATACTGTTTTAGGTCCAAATATGCTTACAACGAGAATACAGTTTATATATTAACATTAAAAATAATAGGAATTTTGCAGTCACCTTTAAGTTCCTATTACCAAGGGACAGCTGATGTGCCACATGGCTTGATATGAACTTACAGTGCTCTGCCCCTCTGAAATCATTTCCTCATGACATTTCTCAAGCTCACAAGAGTACTTTGCACACAAAGCAGCTCATTATTTGAAATAAAAATGTCATCTTCCACTGAAGGCACATTAGAGCATACACACAGGGAGCTAGGAGCATGGTCCCAGCATGGTAATCAACTGGTCACTCCCACTGTGGGTAACAACTTCCTGTTTTTTCATTCATAAAAAGCCCCACAATGTTCATCACTTCTTTACTTTAACTCTTACGATAGGCATAAAACCTGTAAGAAAGTCAGATGCATTTAACTCCTTTGGTAACATTAACCAGAGCCTGCTTTAAGTCAGCAGTGGTTTCTTTTTTTCTGTTCTAGCAAAAGTTAGATCAAGTTCTTAAGGCACAAGAAGGCATTGATCCAGCAGGAATTATAGACTGGCAGAACATCATGGGTTTCAGCCTGCTTGGCATTGATGAGTGGAGAGAAAAAAACTAATAAAATAATAAACCCCAATCAACCAGAGAGCCACCATTCCACACCTCATTTTRCAAATTAGTAAGAGGAAAAATCTCCTTTTCCACATCTGTTCTTGGCATTCTTCATGGCCATATTTTATTAATAAAGCTAACCTAACACGCTTTCAAAAGATTTTGTGTGCTTGAAAATTTTAGTTTTCCACCTTCAAAACAAAAATAGAATAAAAGACATTTGTCCTTGAAAAACATGGTGCATTCAAAATGTTAATGTTTCTGTAGCGGCAGYACTACTAAATGTCATCGCTATAATTGAGTCAAAACACAATTAGGAATTCTGGCAAGATAAACACTTTGAAATGTGATTTTTGTATCATTCTTTCTTGAATCTAAGAAAAGCCTGTCAACCTGCAGGCCAGCCAATCACTTGTGGTGTTGTAACACTGCAGGCTCAAGTGTTTGTAATTATAAGTTCGCATTAATCAAGAACATACTGTGAGAGGAACAAAGCCTTCTGATTGCGAGATTAAAGCAACTGCCCCTCTTGTACCCAGCCAAATGGCTCACAGGGAAAGCTGTGCATTAAAATAAACACATCAGAGAAGACTTTTCCAGAGTATAAATGGGAAAATGACAGAATAAAGAAAGAAACAGAAAGAACAGCACTGAATTGAAAAAGTCGTATCAAATGTACTTGAGTATTTCCCAAATAAYTAGGTATGGAAATTTCTGTGCTTTGAGCATATGGCAGTTGTTCCTTCCYTTTTTGAGGGGGAAGTCAGGAAAAACAGTTGGCGAATCCTAAGCTTGAAATGAAACTCCTATGCACCATATGAAGAACAGGGAAGACTGAGATGTTTTTCAATGYATGAGGGAACTACTGGAAGTCTGTGTACAATATACTGATGCCCAGTACAGAGGGCAGTACAGTACACTCTATTCTCAGTGTTTTTTATCCTGTAGCCAAGATCCAATTTTGTATTATAGAACCAAAATTAAATTTTTATCAAGAACATATTAAAAAAATTTGAAAAAACATCCCTCAAACCAGAAATACCATCGAGATATCTTAGGTCAGAAATTATTCAAAACRTGGTTGCTGACAGAACTGTTGCCCTGTGAAGTCATGGTTAGGTCAGAAGCAGAGGTCAGTGATAGAAACCAGTGACTCATCAAAGACTCTGAATCACTTAAAAGGCTGGAAACTATCCATGTGTTCAATGCTTTGTATTTTTCCCACTTTATATTCTCCTCTAGTGAACAATAGGCAGCAGAATATCATTAAAACACATCTTTGTACCTGCTATGATACATGAGAAATATAAATCATTAAAATGTTGAGCAAATGATCCAACCAAGGAAAAACTATTAATGCAGAAGGATTTTAAAGTTATGTAAGAAATAATTCCAGGTCTTGAGAGAATTTAAAAATCAGCATACAGGACACAGGAGAAATGTTACATCTGATGCAAATTGTGCAAACATTCAGGCTCCTGTGCAAAGTTATGGCTACTRACTTGTCTGCGTGAGAGTATCTGAAGAGTTAAACATTGTACAGGGAACCCTTAGCATGATTTCACTATCTTGATACAGTAAGACAGAAAAAACTTCCCAAAATACAAGAATTATTAATAAAATTTTATTTCCTTTCTGCCACTCTAACAGTGGTATCCACACCAAGCTACCACAATTCACTCCTTCCAATGCCAGTACAGGTGGACAGCTCTGCCTCCCAGGTACCAAGGATGCAGGAACCAAGATGTGTCCTAATGGCAGGCATGCATCTCTCCTATGAGAAAAGACTCAAAGAATAAGGTTTCTCCAGCCTTAAGAAGTGAAGACTTATGGGTGATCTAAATACAGCCTTTCACCATCTTAAGAGAATTTAGACGAAAAATGGATGGGGATCTTTTATAAGAGAATGTAGTGACAGARCAGGGGGAATGGCTTCAATCTAAAGACAGTAGGTGCAGATTCAGTGTGAAGAAATAATTCCTTACTAGGAGGGTGGGGAGACACTGGAACAAGTTGTCCAAAGAARTTGTGGATGCCCTATCCCTGGAAATGYTCAAGGCCAGGTTGGCAGGGGCACAGAGCAACCTGTTCTAGTGCAAGGTGTCCTAGCACATGGCACAGGGGCAAATGATCTTWAAGGTCCCTTCCAACCCAACTTATTCTATGATTTCTACTAAATGCTTAAATATCATACAGATATTTTTTTTCCTAAGTAAAACTGTGAACCACAGCATCCAATCTAGCACAAAATGCATTTCTCCAAATTCCCAAAGCCCAGCCTTAACAGCATCCCTCACGAGAGAGAGAAGATAAATATAGTTTATAAAAGAGATCACTATTGAATTAGCCAGGAAGTTCTGGGTAGCCTTTTACATATGTTCTACTTAATAAACTTGAAAATTTGTTACGGTAGATAATCCATTGAAGGGGAAAAGTGTCATATTGGCAACTTTTAGGACSAAAATCATCTGCTTAACCACAAAACCTAACACAAAGGCAGAGGTAATTAAAGTTGATCTACAACTTATGCAGATACACAAAGAACCTTTTCAGTGGGGAAGAGATTAATTTTTGCTCCAAAGCTCTGCATTTTTTTTTTTGTATTTCTGACAAGCCTGATACAAACTGACTAGCACATGGGGACTCATTATTGCAGGTAAAGCTAASCAATTTACTGTGGACTGACTTTGACATGGAATCTCCCATGCAGGGAGTGCAGTATAGAAAAAGACTATTAAATAAGTCTTGGGGTTAGTTTCAGAGAAGTTTGTGATATAGAACTGGGAGGACAAGAGGTAACKGCTCAGTCTAAACAGCATATTAAAGAATCCATCAGAAGAAATGYTTTTCTTATTAATGACTTTGGTTATTAGACCACATCAATAAAGCACATGGATAAATTTATTCATATGAGAAACAGTACTGAAGAAAAGTCACTCACATCCTTTAAGTCTTTGTGGGGATTGAACCTACTGGTTTGGTTTATAGTAGGATCTCAGAGATGAAATTTTCCTTTAAGAGTGAYCAGCTTAATTGTTAAATTGACAGTTCTATGTCAATAGTTATAACTCTTCCAAAATAAAGTAGTAGACAATTAGCTGAACTGCTCACAGACRTGTAATTATGAACACTTCCTGCATGATAGTTATTTCAAATGACACATGAGAGGATCACATCAGCAACTGAAAATGTAGGTTAGTAAAAATAATAATGTTTTATTGATTATTGCTTTTTCTTTCTCAAGACAGGTTTCTTCATTAAAAATAAGAAGAAAACACATTAATGAGATGCTTTTAATAAGGTCAGGTCTTTCTTGTCTTTCATACTTCATAGTTCAAGAATTTACAAGAATCATCCTACTGGATCTCAACTAAATAATGAAGGCTCATAAAAGCCACCAAAGATACAAGTCTGCAGAATCATCTCTTCATTGATAATATTTCATAATATTGTGATGCCAGCCAAACACTTYCTCATATAAACAAAAGAAAATTATTCAAAGTGTGCTTTTAAACATTTATTTTGGTTGGTCCTTCCCAGCAAAAAGGGGCAAAAGAGAACAAAGATAATTSAAGTACAACTGCAGCTGAAAAACTTAACAAAGTAGTCCTGCTGCTGCTCTAAACTTAAGTCTTGCATGAGACATAGAGAACAGTAAGAAGTGGATGTAAAGCCTCCTCAACCAAACTTAATTAAAATCATCTGTCAGACTAATGATTTCTAATCTATAAATGCTCTCTATCTAGATGGCATGAAATACTTTTTCAAGGCTGAAAGAAGAAARGAGAACTGGAGAAAATACCTGTAATTTTCTAAACACACCCAGTACTTACTGTGTCCATTGAAATTATAATATTAAAAATTAAAATCTACAGTTACAAGAGTTAACACCAACAGACTCACTGAGGTCAGGAACAGACTAAAGCCCTCTGGCTTCAGCTGCTGTGTCTGCTGTGGTGCCTTCTCAGGACTTCTTCCAGAGAGGACTGGGCAAATGACAGGGAGCAAATGGACAGGAAAAATCGAAACCTCCAAGACCCATCCTTGTTCTCTCTCTGGCTAGGATGTTTTCACAGTTATTTGAGTCACAACTGTCAACATACAAAACATAGTATGTTTTGAAGACTTCTGGCTGGGATCAGAAAGTGCAAAGGCTGTTTTGTTTCTCTACCTAAAACACTCCTCCTGTTCCCATGCTTTCCCAAGTCACAGTTACAAGCTGTAAAAATGGAAAGAGCTTGGATCAAATTTACTGTGTACCTCAGCTTTTTCTGGCAGCTGAGGCAGCAGTCTGCAGCACATGGATTTTGTCCTGCAGGACTTTCTGGGCAGAGCAGTCCAGCACCAGTGGGTGCTCCATGCAGGATGGGGATGCAGAAGGGTATGCTGASGCCTGATCAGGGCCCTTGGGGCACTGACAGACTTGGCAGAATTTTGAAAGAGAAGTGATTAGAAGGATAAATTATCAGTAACCCATAAATCAGAGGGCTCCAGAGGAGCTGCAGAGGAGTGTCAGCCATTCAGAGGTGAAGCACCCTCAGGATCAGGCAGCAAACCCTCACGTATTTCAGCTCTCCAGACATGGGTGGTAGCGTTAACATTCAGTAAACATTTTAAATTCACTATGAAACCTTGCTGCTGATTCTGGAACTCAAAATGAACCAGGATTACACAGAAATTTTTATTTCTTAAGGCAAACCTCTCAGAACAGAGTAGGTAAGAAATGTTTTATGTGTGAAGGTAATTTTTTACCAGTTCAAACCATAATCCCATGTAAAATATGAAACCATTTCATCTAAATGTTTTGAGCTACAGAAACATTTAAGCAACTCCACACATTTTAGGCAGAGAAGATTATGCCAGTCCTGCAATTTGGATACATCATGAACTACATCTGCATGGGAAATATACAGACTAAATGAAGTAGTACACAAAAATAAAAAAATCTAAGCTAAGCTAAAACAGCAGTCAAGGTCTGCAGTTAACATATTGCTAATAATGCCAACTAGACACCTTGCAATTCAAACTAATATGAGTTGAAGTCAAACAAAGGCAATAAACCAAAGATGCAAAATAAAAATCCAAGCCTCATGAATATTCCACACTAATAATTTAATCCAGATACAATAATTGCACTTTAGATCATAAAATTTAATTTTTTTCCTTGACTAGGATGAAAAAGCTAAAATTCTTTTGGCAGAGAGACAAAGCTAGAGCATTTCTACTTAGGCAATACTTGGAGAAGCCCTCAGCCCATTGATTCACTTCTGTAAGGCACTGTTAGTCATGTCCAGAGATGACCATYCATTCTACTACCTGGGCTATGGTAAATTCACATGGAATGGATACTGCCCTTAGCTACATGCTCCTCCCATTCCCTTTCCTTCTCTGAGCTGTCAACTACTGCTTCCTTATTTCTGCTCTTTATACTTTGCCCAAAGGGTCTCTCTCCCATTCCTATGGAAAGACACACACCCATCCCAAGGATACAACATACATCTTAAAAAAAATCCCAAGTAAACAACCACAAAACCAAAAAAAAGCCCCAAATGCCAAACAAAGAAAAAAGCCCCCCTCCAGAATCCATTACACATTTTCACTAAGAATAAATTTCTCAACTAATCACTTRAGCAAAAGGGCCACTAGCAAGAGACTCGCTTCATAAGGTGTTCAAGCAATTTTTTCACTTACTGTGGTTATATAAAACTGTAAAATCAAGATTACACACTACAGTATCTGAGGAAAATAGATTGCTATATCATCCATTTTTGA
Source organism: Alauda arvensis (assembly GCA_902810485.1). Classification (NCBI taxonomy): domain Eukaryota; kingdom Metazoa; phylum Chordata; class Aves; order Passeriformes; family Alaudidae; genus Alauda; species Alauda arvensis. The sequence goes on from CADDXX010000012.1 coordinate 3,719,132, forward strand.
TTTTACACATAATCAGAAACCCTGAAAGACAAAACCATATCCATTTCAGAAAGAATACTTCAATCTTACAAAAGGAAAGGTTACAGAATATCAAATACACTTTTTTCTAAAAAGGAAAACTAAATCTCAATATTATCTTTGATTTTTTTTCTGAATTCTAAAATTACTGTAAACTTCACATTTGCACCACCATATTCTCAAACAAAAATATCTTTATTTTTGCTATTAAGAAGTACAGGCAACCCTGTATCAAGTGTATTGTACAGATTAATTTGAGAACCATTTTAGATTACACTGCATTTATGGTGTTTTTAGAGTTTGTTTTTTTCCCCTAAAAGATGATCCTGCTAGAACACATAAAAGCAAATAAGATTCTTTAAGCATTTTACATGAGAACATAGCTAGTGTTGAAGAATTAAGATTGTACCAGCCAGTTCAGAATCCTGCCTTTGCCATGAAGATGTTGCATATCCTGGAAGGAAGTTGATCCAAACCGCTCACTGAATCCTGGAGTTCTTTAGGCTGCAAGGGACCTTTTTAAGGCCATCTACTCCAACCTTCCTGCAAAAAACACTCTCAACTTCAAGCAGATCATGTTGCTCAGAGCCCCATCCAATCTGACCTTGAATGTTTCCAGGGATGGGGCATCCACCACCTCTCTGGCAGCCTGTTCCAATGTCTCACCATCCACATTGTGGGAAACACCTTCTTTATTTCCAACCTAAATGTGCCCTCTCTTCCAGGTAAAGCCATTACCCTTGCCCTATCACAACGGGCCCTACTAGAAAGTCTGTCCACATTCTTGTTATAAATCCCCTCTAAGCCCACAGCTCTGTCTCCCTGAGCCTTCTCATCTTCAGGCTGAACAACCTCAACTCTCTCAGCCTGCCTTCCAAGAAGAGGTGCTCCAGCCCTCACAATATTTTTGTGGTATAACATGCCTTATTAACACAGATATATTCCTACAATCTGGTTCCAAATTTCCTAACTTTTTCTAAAACTGCTTTAAAAAACAGCTCAGTCTTTTTTTTTTTTCATATCATCTCTCTCTCTCTGCATGAATCTTGAATTATTTTGAATTACTCCTGGCTTATTTTCTACAAATTGGCAGAACCAGATAATACGTTAAGCCCATCTTTATGATTTTCACAAAAATCACCCAAGAGGTGAACGAACTCAGGCTAAAGGGACATTTGAAATTAACTCTTTAATTTTCTAAACAGAAGCTCCTGAGGCACCTGCATAACAGTAAAGTGTGTCCCAACACCTGAATTTTGTAAGAACTTTGTCTAATTTGTGCATAAAATGTGATCTCCATGGATGTCTTGTCAGATGAGCCTTTGAAGGATATTAAGCTGGAGAAATGATTCATTTCTTTATACCTGCTCTGAATAATTTCTGTAATTCTAGGAGTTGATTTTTTTAAATAAGAGGAATTCAGGGCATAAGCACCGACTTTTCCTGTGCTCCAGTGTTCTGAAGAGACACCCACAAGGCTTAAAGGGCAACACAGCAGGACATCACTGGGATAATTCCACCCCACATCTGCCCTGTTCAGGCTCATCTGTGCTTTTCTGGGTTTAGCTTTTGATTTCCTTCCACACAATAGAGTCAGACACACTCTGCTATAAAATTATTAATTCTCAAGACACAGATACTATCTTGGAAACCACTTCACAAGCATCAGAAAACACAGAAATAAGTTACTTTAAAAGGTGACTGCTATCAGGATATTTTGAAATGCATAATTCAGGACAGATCTGCTAGAAGCTACATAAAACATAATTTAATTTTGCAGTGAAGTTCAGATKTCCACTGAATTCTGAACAGCCTCAGTAGAAGATTTTAGTTTTGTAGACAAGATATCGGTATTTCATTTACAAAGGTTATGACTTGTATTCAAATTACTGAATCCATTTCAGGCTAAGGCCACCTGTAAAACYAAGTATGCTAATAATTTTAGAAAAGAGAAGGCCCTCAGACAAAATCAGGGTACCTCTAGACTGGCACGACAGCCATTTCAAACTTATTTGCACTTYCACAGCCTTTAATACATTTTATTCTGAAGAGACAGTTTCCTTTTATTGCAATCTCATTTGGTATCTCATCTGTCACATGGAAAGAAAACAGATACATTATTTAAATGTTTGGCATTTTATAATAACGTTTTAASTATCACTGTGATGTTTTCCTTCCTTATGGCTCAGTGTAAACCGTGACAACAAATAGAATTGATTAACTGGAATTAAYATTATGATTAATTCACGGTTCAGTGCCTATGGCAGTGGCCTAATCAGTACTTTTTATTTATTTGTCATCATCAGGCTTAGCTATAACAAATTCAGTTAYTATAATGAAAAGGATCAAGAACTGGCACTTTAATCAGAACATATATGTGGAGTACAATACATATTAGCAATCCACTCAGAACTACCTCAAATACACACACACACAAAAGCACAACTGTTCTTTATAGCTCTGTTCTGCTATTCCAGATCTCACATATTTCTCTGAGACTCAGTCCCTATACGAGGCACAAGGTGTTCATGTTCATTTCAAGTTTTTGCCTGGTCTGAACAGACATTACAGCTCCAGAGCAACTAATAGCCCAGAAATGCAACTCCCTAAACAATATAATTATAATTTAGGGTGGTGCCTTCTCTTCACCAAGATAAAGCATATGTAAACCCATCACCTTTATAGAGTGCAGTCTGTATACAAGAAATCTTAGTAGATTATCTCCTTGTTGCAAAAACTGATACCAGATACTGGAGAGTGAACAACTGATGAAAACCAAAAGGGTCAAATACMTTGACTCTGTTTCAGATAAGAGGGAAATAAAGTAATTCATCATCTTTGTACAACATTTTTACCTTTATCCCCCAAGTTACGGGGTCTTTTACTTGTCTATACCTAGAATTTTTAAAAAAGCTACTAAGAGGATGCCAYACAAAGTTGGAATCATTTGTGGAAAGGGGAATAAGGGGATCAAGAAATTAAAAAAGGATCTAGTGTTTCTTTGCATAGCTTCACTGAYGAGGAATGACAGTAAGAGTCAAAAATCAGGAAAATAGTACATAATAAAAAAACCTCTCTAATATACATTAGTAAGGGTGCTATTTCACACATCAGTGAGATGCCACCCTCCTTTTAATTYATGTCAATATTCTTCCATCAATTTCATTTGAACAATTTCCAAATTATCAATAGAAGATAACAAGTTATTCCTCTTACACAATTTCTACAATTTTCCACAGGGATGAACACAAAAAAATGTTCTGAAGTTACTGTGCATTTAGACAATATATTTATATCTGAAACAGAAAAAAAAAAAAACAAAACAAACCCAAACAAATCCAAAGCAATTCACACCTTAAAATTTCAAGCAAAATAAAGAGCATACACTCATACTCTCCAGTTTCTGATCTCCTTCCTGCTAAATTCTTTCAAGCTTCCTTGGGCAGAAAAATACTTTTGAAAATAAGCTTTATTCTCTAGAGCATTGGTTCTCCCACCACATGGACTACAGAGGGACATTTATGCATGATGATTGTTCACAAGCATTTAATTACACTGTGCAAATATCCGTGCGCTGCACTGGACAAATTCCCACCTGGCATAGCTCCTTTGAGATAAAGGGCGACAAAAGCAAGGAAGAAAATCCCATTRCAAACAGGAAAGAGAAGACTGCCAYTTCATAGTAATCAAATACTGGTATTGGAGAAARTGTTTGTGGCCCAATATCTAACAGRAATAGCTGGGATTTGRAAAAAGAGGTTTCGGTTCAGAGTGCTCACTTGCCTACTGAGTGKCTGTGGGAATGAGACTTTCTTGGCCCATCATTTCTTAAATCCATAATACTCTCATTTTCTTCATATTACCTTGGAGCTATTGAGAAATCTTCATTTAAAAATTTAGCATAACTTATAATTTAGCATTGAATTGAAAAAAAWATTAATAAGAYATAGAAATAAAAGTTATTACAGCMATGAAACTTCGAAGCAGTCCTACTKGCTCTTTYTATAAAATTATWTCTTCCAATGAAATTGGAAGAAGGATCTGTTCTCTACTCAGATCTTAAAAAAATTCCTTAATCAGTGTTCTCTGGTACCTTAATTTTTAATTTTATTTCTCTTTAGCAGACTTAGAAGTTGTGTTTCCTATTACACTAGGGGAAACTGCTTCCTTTTAAGCTCAGAAAAACAAACTTGTCTTTTACAATCATGGTTTACAACTCACTTCTCATCTTTAATGTAAGCATAGAATTAATCTATCAATTAATGCATTGTCACTTTTGTCTAATTACTCTATGATCACAGAAAATACACTGCATTAAAAAAATATGCACATGTTGATAAGCATTCCATGCATTCACTGTTTTAAAGCATTTCCTTGGAAAGCCTTCTCAAGGTGGGAGGGGAAACAGCAGCAGCAACAACAAAAAAGAAAAAAYATAATAAAATCCCCAGCCCTTAATAGCTCATTTATAGATGTTTTATGTTTTCCATTATAGCAATCTCCATTATCTCATATTGATATGCGTATGTCAGCTGTATTCAGACTTGTCTCATTTCTTATAAAAGCAATGACCTTTCAAACACTTTCCTCGCTTTCCTTTAAGAGAAATAATCACAAACATGCATGTGAGTGTCAGTGAAGTGGAAAATTAGCCTTTTGAAACAAGTAAACCATCCTCCCCACAGTATTAAGGRAACTGTAGGACTGAACAACAACAACAAGCACGCTGAGCCACATAAGGCTGATTTCACTGTGCATGCTCCTAAAAAAAGTCCTTGACATTGGGAATATKTGCCTTGCATATAGGTCCCAGAGCCAAACCTCCATCTGGAAGAGATTTGAACTACCATCCAGAGGCATTTCAGGATCTGAACCAAAAGGTTTACAGCATTACAATCCAGTTAATTCTATTGCTTCTAATTCCAGTTGGACTTAAAGTCTTATCTCTGCACTCCAGGCCTTCAGATACAGCCTATCACRGTAACACCAATTCCCAGAGAATTCAACTCCATGACCCAAGTGAGATTAAATCCCTCCAGATAGCCCAAGTAAATGGCTCATAACTCGTTTCTGTCACTTTCACTAATGCCTTTGTACCGTGAAAGAAACCAGCAAAGGTGTAAATATCTACAAATTATTAACTGCACTTTTTCTCTTGACTCCTATCAGCGATTCCAGTTGTCTGGTTCCTGCTGAGAACATCACACATATTTACTGGCTGAACTTGCTCTTTAAATACTGCACTAATCAGCTACCAAATATTTGTGTTCTATACCTGAGTGTTGCTATTTTTGATTAAACACACACACAGACATGGAAATATAAATAAATAGAGAAACATCAAGAACAAGAGGAGATACATCTTTGATGTAAGTTGGATTTAAACTCCCTCAAGTCAGGTAATTCCATAGCACATCTTGCATTAAGTAGTTTCACCCAAAAGAAAACAGATGTCAGCTGAAAGGGAGCATATCAAGATGTGACATATTTAGTTTCTGCTTGTCAGGACATGTATATTTTAATGAACTGAAGACACAATTCCCAAATATTTCTTTAAGATAAATAGAATAAAATTGTAATTATAGTCTTAAAATATTGCATACTATTAAAGGGACATTCCTGTGCAAAGCAAAGCCTGAATAAAATCCTACAGCACAAACCTGGATGGTGGTCAGAGATAGACGTTGTCAAACAAAGGTACCAGTTTTGTTTATTTTTTATTTAATGTTTTTCTTTTGTTTTGTTTTTATATTCCCAGAATATTCAGAAATATTCAAGTGTCTGAGTTTTTTAATTCCAGGCTTATGAAGTTCTATCTGTCCAGAACACTGCAGAGAAATAGGTAAGGAAAAATAAAAAAAAAATCACCTACCAGAAGCACTGCTCTTTTCTTTCCAGGATAAGAAAGGGACCCTAAGAAGCCTTTGAACACAGTAGATACCCACCATCAAACTTTATCATTGCACAACACAAAGAAAGCTCTRCCCCAGAACCTCTTTCAGCAGTTTCCTTTCAAGACTGGGGCAGAACACAGGCCCAGGAGCCCCAAATGACAGGTGAGCAGGATTATCACTAACAGGGATATATGAGATGCAGCTGAGTTCCCAAATCAGAAGGATTACTGCCAGCTGGGGGCGCTGCTCAGTGACAGGGTTCTTGCTGGGCCCTTGCTGGGTGCTAAAGCCACAGGACAGAGGCTTGGCCATGTGTGCTGAAACTGCAGCTGGATTCACTTGCAGACTAGGCACAAGTCCATTAGGCTAATGAGGGAAAAGCTGAGGCAATCAAGAGCTGGAGACAGAAGCTCTGGACTCTGTAAATGCTAATGGCTACACTTAGGTTGCATCCTTGCTGGTGGAGAACAGGGAACATGGGCAATGAACACATTGGTTTGTCACATCCATMTTTTTAATCAGATACTGGGGGTGCCAGCATTATTGCTGGGAAGATTCACACAAAAACTCTTTTCTGGTATGAAGTCCAGACAACACCATATCTGKTTCATAGGGTGCTCTTACCTAAACTGGTCAAAGCAGTTACATGAAAATTACTCAGAATAAAAAATACAAAGAAAGCCCTTTCTTTGCATTCTTTTCCTTGGCTAAAGCAGCCAAGGAAGCTGAAACTCGTTTATGGGTCATTTAAATACCTTTAAGTAGAAAAGGACAATGTGGCTATGCAAACCAAATATAGTTAGATCTGCAGGTTTACTCAGCAGAAGGGAAATTACTCAGTATCAATGAGGCAGGTGACYCATATTTGGTTTTAATATGAAAATGAGGAGAAATCCTAGCCAGCACAGCTCTGTTTACCAATTGTAAGACTGTGACCATACGCTAAAAGACAGGAARCCTTGATAATCTTCTTTGTAGCACATAATAAATTGCCACAATAAAGGTACAAGTGTGGCCCCATTTTTAGTAATCTGTATATTATAACTCACAGTACACAAATCCTAAGAAAACCCTGTACATCCATCAGCATTCCATATATATTTTTTTACCTGAAGCAAGCTTTGTAATTCTTAACAAGGTAAATTACATGATGGATTCACCCAGCTGAGAGTGTTTTTATTTGATGTCAATAATATTTATGCAAACTAGCAACTTTATTTATTGGTATTTATCCAAAATACTGAAACTACTAAGCATGTTAAGTGTCTTTCCACTCACTATTTACCCTTTTTAAGTAACACCAATGAACGAGGCAATATTTTTTCCTACATTAACACTGATTGTCTATATTGAGACAAGAGRTTTAGGCTCTAAATATTTTAGACATTTCACCACTTAGTTTTGGAAGGGTTATGCAACTACAATGGCAAAGACCCACTATGGAAATTGCGATGCACCAATAAATCACAGTTCACTGACATTCAGATTCCTATTCTATCTTTGAAAGCCTGGYCCAGAGATGCCTTCAGTGGTATTTATTTAACTAAATATAGACATTTATGTGTGAGCAAGCTTGCCTATATTCTCTTTATAATGGAGAAAAATACATAGATTCAGAGTTGGATCATCTTACACTCAAGTAAATGTCTAGCACAGGTCAGATGATTTGTGTCCTGATTTTGTCTATTCCTTTTTACCACAACATAGAGTGAACTCCAACACGAGTATCTGTGTGATAAATGTTTAAGTTTAGGTGAGGGGAATCTATTTATTACTCATACTCAGACAGAAGAGAACTGGTTTTGTTTTTCTGGTTTTGATATAAGAATTATCGAAGAGTTCTTTTTCATTAAAACAACTGCTGATATTAATTGTTTGCAGCTCTTCAGGAGATATGAAGTCAGGGAAAATATGATTCATAATAAAAGGGGCTTATAGCAGTGATGTCTTTAGCAAATGTTCATACAACAWATAAAGAAATAAGTGTTTGAATTGTAATAGAGGCTTATTAAATAAGGCATAATAATGGGAATGAAAAGTGGCATTACCAAGATAGAGGAAAATGTCTGATGGGAAAACTTACTGTGTCTAGACTTCCCCAAATCCCCTTGGACACAATGCTAAGTATAGAGATTAGGTGAACAATATGTAYCTGGAGACAGAAGTAAGCAGGCAAGAAATCTCCAACGAGAAATGTTTTCAAAACCGAAAAAAAAGTATTTTTGTGTGGGTCAGAATTAGATGCTTATATGTTTACTAATGTTCAACTTGAAAAATACCCAGAATTAGCATTTTTTCTAACTCAAGGGTAAATAAGTGAAACTTAGAGCTAAAAGAGAAGTTTGCTTCCTGGTTCTTTGCTTCTWGAGAATGCTGGAAATATTAATCTGATAGATCAAATCGTTACAATTATATTATTGAGCATCTAATTAAGGCTGAAAGAACCTTTATTTTGTAACTTTTCAGTTAGATTTTGTATTTTAAAGAGAACCCTGAAATTTTATTTCCTGTGGATTGTTTCCATTCTTACTTTGCTATCTAATTTACATCTTCATTTGATGATGCTCTTTTAATTTATTAAAGATGACAAAACTCTTGCCTTCTAATTGATGACAATAGTTTGAACRAAATTAAAAAGGGATATAATGTTTGGGCTTTCTTGCATGTGATTACATGCCAGAACACTATAAGCCAAATTGATGAATACATCAAATGCCAGGGTATCATGATCATCAATCAATCTGCAGATTACCAACACACTTAAATTAATTGATAATGTGCATTATAAATKTACATTGATGAGCATTGACATAAACAACAAGTAAATCCTAGTACACCTTGGACAAAAGTAATGGTCTTGAGGAAAGCTGATTTTTTACCTGGATTTATTTGGCTCCTCACAGCTGAAGGTAGGGGGGCCACGCTGAATTTTTGTTGTTAATAAGTATTACATACAAAACAAGTAYACATCCTGTTTTACTTAAGCATTAATTACACCTCTGTAATGACATGCGAATAAACTCTTTATTCGAGCAAGTGTATGTATTTAATTCCTGGAAGAGGTCACAGTAGCTCAGCAACCCGCTGTCACAGCAGTCCAGCTGCTTAACCAAGTCAGAATGTATTGCTGTGGCAAGGCACAGAAGGATTTAAGCTTTCAGAGGAGAAAAGGAAAGCTGAGTCCAGCCTCATTAGACTTTATCTCAAATAGGAAGCAAAGAAATAAAGGGCCTTCATAAAAGGACAGTTTAGGTATCCTAGGGGAAAAACTTCTCATGAGAAAAATTAAATTTGGAGATTTGTACTTTTTATCTTTTGCTTTTAGCAAAGCCGGCAGTGGTTCTAACAATACCAAAGGCTTAAGATTATGCTCTACACAAAAGAAGGACACGAGTTTAATTTTTATTCTGTAATAAAAAGTACCAGGATCTTTGGTGTCTTTGACAACAAAGATAGGAGTGTAACTTTGCACTTTCAAAACAGCTTTTTCTAAAATGGCTATTTTCTAAAACAGCAGAACATATTTTATCCCATAGTACATTCCTCTAGAAATGAATCTGGTATAYTGCTAAAGTGTCATACTGAACCGCTCATCTATGATTGATATACTTCTTATTATTTTGAATATTATTAAAATATTTTCCTTAGAGAAACATTTTGTGTTTTTACTTCTGTAATTTTTGGCTCYAGTCTGCACTCCTTAATCACTAGTACAAGACATTACAATTTGGCATGAACAAAACGAAAATCAGAGTTATGCACAAAGCTGAGAATAAATGTTAAAATGTACTGGCAGTCCACAGACTGGATATGAATTGTGCCTTTGCAGAGCTTTGTATTTCAAAGCCTTAAAAAAAAAAAGCAATTCTGAGACCTTGCTGAGAGCAGATCACATTTTTAGATACCAAGCCTAAAAGAGGACTTAAAGGTCATCAAGCCTGATTACATTCTGTTCAATACAATAAAGTGCAGCCATGTGTAAATTCTTATTGAGCAAATTATGAGTGATTCATGGCAGATTTTTCATTAGAATGTAATGTCTCCTTTGCTGTAAAGTCAACATTATGATCTACAGTTACTTCTTAGAGATATTTCTATTAAACCAAGCAGGAGGAAAGATGCTTTTATTTGTACCATTTTTATCTGCATGCAGTATATCAGATAACAGTTACATTCAAAACTGCCTCTCCCTCTATCATTTCAAAGCTCTCTATCACAAATTCAGCAGGAAGGGTTGGTTCTGACAATACCTAAAAACTTTGCTGTTATCCCTAGTATTTGTTTTGTCAAGGTAGGATTATCATAAATAAATACAAATTCTTATAACTTACTTAAGCACTGCTTTCTGCCAATCTGCATCCATGTTTTTCAGTCTGTGATCATCACAGCCCTCTATTTACTTCTTAAAGGTTACAGAAAAATATCCTTGCCTGCTCTTTAGAAGATAGCCACTTCAAAGACTCTTTTGAAAATGAACAGCTTTTAACAATGTTTGATACTAAGCCAGAAAAGGGCATGGACTAAGTAACAGAGAGGAAATGCTTAAGTTAGCACTGAGAAATAAATGCCAAAAAATCAGTTTATCACCCAAATGAAATTCTCTTTTCCCCAAATAACTCTCTGCTCCAGACATGCACATAGCCAAAACCCTTCAGTGCTGAAAGCCACAAAAATTCACATTTGAAACCCTGTTCTCAACATATCAACTACTTTTTGCTTCAGTACTCAGAAATTGCACTGTTCAGGGTCAGATGGGGACTGGAGCTTAGGAGCAGCTTCTGGATCTGGGTTCTGGCATTGGAAGTGTCTGGGTGTTTGGTTTATAGATCTGAATGAGCAAGCTTTGCTTCTCTTCAGAAGAAAGAGCAGATGCTGCACCCAGTCCTCTTATGTTGGTTTAGCAGCAGGCAAGAACACAGCACTATGTTTCTATATTTGACTGTGACTTGGATTAGAAAAAAAAATGAAAGCGTAAAAAAATAAAAATAAGAAAAAGAAATAAAGCTAATTCCTTTTTTCATTTTCAAAAGGCTGTCTTTAAAAGAAGAAGGAAAATTATTAAAGATCATTACTGTATAACTACCAAGAGAACAAGCTTTTAAAGAAAATAAGCAATATAAGAGAATGAAATGGTTTTGGGATAGCTTTATGCTGTAACTTAAATAGATTGTAAATATGTACCTCAAGAGCAACATAAATCTAAATTATTTATTAAAATAAAAAAAGTACAATGAATAATTTCCACAAAGAATCTCATACAAGACAGCTAACTAGAGGCTATAATTAAAAATTATAAACTGAAGTATTTCAAGGGTTTCAAGAGATAATTTTGGCTTTGTTTTTATGCTGGAGGGAAGCATGACAGTAACAAAGTGTGCCTAAAAACATTTATGTCACACATTATCATACTAGAGGAGAATGTGAGATGACTAAAGTGAGAATCCCAAGTGGAACATGTGTAGATTTTTCTGGTTCTGCCATAAAACAATGGACAGGATTATAGGAACTATGAAAACTTCTAATTTGTACACCCAACTTTATAGCTAATGTCCTCTCTTTTGAAAATTTTAAAATCTAAAACCAATTTTTGCAAAGCTGACTTTCAGGGTTGCTTTATACTACAAAACAAGCTAATTGTAAGAAGATATTCACTATTAATTTTGGTCACCTGGCTATAGAAAATATACTTTGGATACTGAACACTAAGAGCTGACATAATACTTTCTTATCTTAAAAAAAAAAGGGCCTTATTTTGTGGATGGTAAATCAGTGGGTGAGTGGATAATATGCAAAAGTCTATCCCATTTTCCATTTTTGTTTACCTAACTAGAAATTTTGTTGTAATCTACTCCCCTCTCCCACATTAAAATTTCTAAAATTTATAAGTAATATTTACCACCAAGAAATTGGAGGAATTTTATCAGCTCATGTTTCCTCTATCTTTTTGAGTTACTTGAGTGGAAGAAAAATAGTCACTTTTTGAAGAATTGTTACTATTAGAACTRCCCTGAGAGTAATGTGGAATAAAGCCATTTCACAGTAATTTGTGCCCTGAAAATGGCCCTGATTCAGCAAGGTATTCAMCTAAATTTACATATAGTGCCATTGGCCTGGGCAGCTGTATGGTGAAAATTGCATAATATTTAAAATGGATATACGTAAAGGAAAATAATAAAACCTCTGTCTGTGGCTGTATTTCCCCAGTCTGATTCTAATTCAAGCTCTGACTAAACTCTAAGCTCAATAAAAAGTAATGCACAATCTAGAATCTTGGTTTCTGGAAATAAGCAAACAGTACTTCATAAACTTCTGTTTCATGAAATTGAAATGTCAATTATGTAATGAGCCTTTTTGTAATGTATTCCAAAATTATTCTTCTAAAAATTTAGTTTTTTCTTAATGAAGAACTAATCAGACAAATAATAAAAAGCAACAKATCTAAATGATGAAGTTAATATAGCCTTGAGAATAAGGCTTGTAATCGTAACACCATATCTCAGCTTTCTCTCTCCTGCACTGCCAGCCTCCTTTTTACTTAATAAAAGTTTCTGGTTTATTTCTCCAGGGGCATTTATAATATCTAAAATTGATCTCCAACTCCATAGTTTTAAAAATAATATACACAAAATCATTGACAATAATTTCTTCTGTCAACTACTAATATATTAATGTTAATGTAAGTCATTCTTTATGTAACCAGTGTATCCTTAAAAGCCCTAACCCAGCAACTCAAGCACAGGGTTAACTTTCAAACATGAAAACACTCCCCACTRAAATAATGATGCACCTGGGCTGGAGCCAATTATGCTTCATGAGGCTTATTCAGCTCTCTGAACTTACTGTAGCTGCTGTACATTTCAAGCTATCACTGAAGTAAGAAACATGCACAGCAAACTTTGTTATGGATCCTAACCTCCACAGCATTGTGCTTTCAGGAATTTCTCTGAACCTGCAAGATATGCTAGCTCCCTGAAGGTAATGAGAAGCCCATGTAGCTTGAARGTGAGGTGAATTTCTGATATATTTAACAAAGTGAAGAGAATTTGCAGAAAAACAATGAGTTATGATGCATTATAAAGCAGTGACAACAGTGAACAGTGTCTGAGATCTGCAATGAGCTGGAGCATCTTGTCAAAAGATCAAACTCTGACCCAACAAATTTATTCAAATTTGCATGGTCTACTGTTCCTGGTTTTCTCCCCCATTAAACTCTTTTGCTATTGTCTATAACAATTTGTCTCAGAAAACTTTCATWAATTTTTTAATATTTATGTTTTTTATGGATAACAATTGGGAGTCATAGCAAAGGCTAGTCAAAAATAGATTCTATTTTTAGGTTTKTTTTATCTGTAATTGCATTGTAATAGCTTTCTACTTGGCCATGGATTAATTAAAATAAAGCTGAAGTATTCTATAACATAGAGACTTCCACCTAACCAGTATTTTAATGGAAATATTTGTGTAGGTTCTCAGATATTGTAGAAAGAAATGTCATGAATAAAACAAATAGGTATTTCAACTAAGTAACTGTCTAAAACAAGCATCTTGAGAATTAATACTGCTGATCTCTTGGGAAAGAAACAGTTTAATGGAGACAGCTTGAAATTCGTGGGAGACATTTCTCACCACAATCAGTGTTATTTGCTTACTACACAGATGAAGCRTGTTTTCAAAAATGGTTCTGTATGTCCATACATTCGTATTTTTCCCTAATAAATCAAAATGATTGCTTCCTATTTACTTCCTTCTTTCTGAAATAAAAGCCTAGGATGGCAGAGGGATGAAATTAATTACAGTTTCATGCAACTGCGCTTCTCCATAGAAAGTTGTCAAATTCAAAGGTGCCTATAAAATACCTACACACTACCAGACCATGACCACAGTATTCATTTGGTGTCGCAAAAGGAAACTGAAGATGTGCAGTTTAAAAATAAATAATTAAAAAAGAAAAAGCCACAATGATATTGTTACACAGGATCTGGAAATTAGTTTAACTTCAAGCACATTTGTGGGTTTTATCACAGGCAAAATGAGAGGATTTTATCGTAATAAAAAGCAACTGCATACATTTTTTATCTAGCTATGGCTTTTTCCATTACTTCTGAAGAGGAGGAAAACCTCAAACCCAACAATTCAAGCCAAATTACATGTCTAGGTACTGAAGTATCCTTCCAGGCCCTTGCAAATTATTAGAAATCTTGAAATCATTGCATAATGAAACCAAAGACATTGCAAGGAAAACTATAATTCCATCCTCATAACCCCTTGAAAATGCCCACACAATTACAGAAATGATAAAGTAGGAAGCAACCTTTAGAGATCATCTAGAACAAGCACCCTACTCTAAATCAGCTGGAGTCTGTTGCCTAGACCTGGAGTCTGTTTTCCAGCTGAGTTTTGAATATCTCCAAGTGTGGAGACTCCACAACCTCTTTGGACAACCTTTTCCAAGGTATGCCCATGACTCTTCTGCTGTCACTGAACACTGTTGGGAAGACAATGTCTTGGTCTCCTTCATGTCCTCCCATCAGGTGTTTACACAATTACTTGTATGTTAAACACTAAAATGAAAGTCAGTTTTATTATGGTGTTTTCATATTCATCTCTGAGTTCTTAAAGCTCTTCTTTTTTTCTATTATTTCACTCCCTTTTCATWATAATTTTTCACAGTGTCCTCCTTTTCCCACATTTTGCTATTTGCTTCTCTGCCTCACTGCCTACCCATCTTCTCCATKTCCTTGCCCAGTAGCCTTTGTTYAATAGCCTATTAGTTTCCCACACCAACCCTTATTTCTTTTCATTGCCTCTGTCTTGGATGGTCCTGTGACAACATTCCTTGCCTCTGTTCTCTTTTCACTTTCCCCTCCACTCCCAAATTTCACTTACTGCTTTCCTTTTTTCTCCCTCAAACAAGACCATTACTTTTCACAGTTCCACGAGCTCAAATCAATCCATTTTAGGGACAGAAGAGAGAAACTGTACATCAGAAACCTTTCTGTGTAATGAGCTCTGTCATGATTAAGACTCACTTGCTGGATAAAGCAAGGCAAATCTATAAAATAACCACATGCTTATCTCCTGCAGAAATRCAGGGYTTCTCCTCAAAAGAAGATRTGTGGGGATTTAATGGCAGGTGAGCAGCACGRGSTACAGGGGCTGCTTGCTGGTGGCAGCAGAGCAGCRTGAGTGTGGCAGCTGGCTAATTATGCTGCAAAGAACTTGGCTGGTTTTCATTTCCCTTTCTGCATTTTATCAGAGGATKTGTTGGAGTCTGTGGAATAGGATGTAGATGATCCTTGGTGGTATTTTTTGCTGTTCCYTCAAGTGAAGAGTTAGTTATGAGGGCTAGCTCTTGCTGCCTTCATCATTTAAGGTCTAGCCAAGGAGTTCTGAAAGAAAAGACTTAAGGACAGCCAGAAGACAAAGGTTAAATCTCACATAACCTTTTAGGAAAGGATTATAATAAACAGCTGAAGAATCATAGATTAAATTACATACAAAGAGAATGACCCTATAAATAATTTCTTAACTTATATAATGATGTGCTTTATGACCTCAAAATACTTGCTTTGCATATGGAACAACAAGTATAATAAAACCATTTATTACAGGGAAAAATTCTGAAAATGTATGCTACTTGGAAATATTTTACATCAGCTTTTCCTGAACTCATATTCACTTCTAACATGTGAAATTTCATCAAGAATGTCTCAGYCCATTATACTTCTAAGGTAAAGTGTGTTCCATGCAATTTGCTACAGGAAGCACCTTTCAGATAAAATATTAAAAGCTAGTAATGATCAGGGGCACTGATAACCAGAAATTCTAATAGACCTAAAAAGAATTGTACTTGCTCAGCACCTTTAAATAGATGAGTTGGTCCAGTTTTGTRTTCTCTTAAGCCTTTATAAAGTCACTTCTGTGAGTGACTTCAGAAGTCAAAGTGATGTGGAATCAGAAGTATTGGAGCATCCTYCATGCCTTAAATTTTATGATTAACACTTTAAAAAGCCCCCCCAAAACAATGAAGTTCAGTTGCACCAGTTTCTCTTTTTAACTGCTCCTCTGCCCCCACTGTAGAGTGTCATGCACCATTTCTCTGTCTGCTTGCAGCTCTCTGATCTATGAATCTTCTCAAAGATGAGAAAACTCATMCCTGAAAGTACTCTACACTAAAGGCTCTTTATTTCTCTGCACCTTAGTTTAACTATCTGCAAACATTCAGGCTAAAAATTTCTGTTTCACAGCATGACCACAATTCGAATATCTGGGAAGCTGTTTGAGATATTTGAAATTAAGATGCAAWGATCACAGCAACAAGTAAAAATACCAGAAAACAACGTGTATATTTAAACAATCATGTTTAATTTCTGCATTCCCTTCTTGTCAAGAAAGAGAGAAAGAGATAGAAAAAAATTATGAATTGAAAAAGAAAGCAAATCAAATATTTCACTTCAAATTTCAATATATACATGCAAAAGATAGTTGTGGTGGTGTCTTTGAATGGCAAAAGTGGTCCTTTAACTTTGCACATCTTAAAAGATTTTCCTAGGAGCTGGTAATTTCATCTTAATGAAAGATTCTTTCCCTACTGGCATTTCCAAAATACAGTATTTTTTTAAATGTTTGCAAGAACAAGTGAGTTCAGAGAGTGAGTTAGTTTAAAATTGCAGAATACCTAGAATAGCTTAATTTTTTTTTAAATTAAAAAAAAAATCTCTGTGTATAAGCAGATGTAGTTTTTACTTATGAGCAAGATCTTACTCTGTAACTTTGTATAACCTATTCCTGATCCTGCTTTTCATCTGTGGGGTGTGGGAGAAACGTCTCAGTTTAGACATGATCCACAGAAATAAAACATATTCTTAAACTATGATATTTTTGAACAAATAGGAAACAGRAACTTCTCAATAAAACATCCTGATTCATTTAATGATAAAATTAATACTGTTTTTTTTACCAAAATATTACTGCTTAAAATAAGATCTGTTGTTCTTCAATTTTGTATCTATTTTTAGTTAAAGCTCTTTCAAGGGAGTCTGAAATGTAAGAACTATATGCAGCCTACCAGATTCATTAATAAACAATTTAATAAAGTATGATGATACATAATTCCAGCACATTTCCCGYAAAAGCCTGCATGGTTTTGAGCACGATTAAAATCATGCTATCATCTTACTGACAGGGGCATATAACCAGCAATGCTCTGAGTAGAAGCTTCTCCTCCCAGATAATCCCTGAAGTGTCCAAACAGGAGTACAGCATGCTCACTGAGTATCCAAACAGCACAGAACACACGCCCTGAGGAATGTGATATCAGCTGGGAATCAACACAAACCCTTCCCATGCTCCTCCCCAGTGATGGACACAAACATTCCCACTGACTTGAACAGACTTCGGATCAGATCCCAAATATTCCCACATCTTTTTTCTTAAGTCCTTACAGCAATGAGGGTGTAAATAGGAGCGATTGCCTTCTTTCTCCTAGGCTGAAACCCCAGGACTGCAGGCACAGTTCTCAGTTCTTTGGCATGCACCCCCAGGCCACAGATTCTCCCTCCCAGAGCTGGGATGGGATGGGGCAGAGGCTGGGGCAGGGAGGGAAGAAAATCTGCATTTGATCTTCAGCCTTCAAGGAGCACCTGTCAGGATTTTGTTCCCTTTAGAAAKGCAGTACAAAGACTTCTCAGGGCTGGAGCTGAAAGTGAATAACTGTACAGTTTTGACTAGTTGCTCAAGGCATGTTTATGCAAGAATCTCTTCTCCTAAAAATGCCACATACCCATTGTTATGAGAGAAATATCATGGAGGATATTCCTGTGTGACTTAAAAAGAATGGGGAAAAAATCAACACAAGTGACAGTACAAAAATTATCTGCCTCTCTTGATAGTATGTTTGGTGTTGAAAAAAGATCAGTGAATGAGAAAAGTAAGGAGTGACAGTGAAATGGAGTAAAACAGAGGTTTACTATTTCTCCCACTTATCTGTGGCACAGCTAAGTCAGCCCCTTGTTGACTCTGGCAGATTTATACAGATGGTGCTTTTTAAGCATATCAACCGTCCTTGAGTGGTGCCTCCAGTTCACAAGACATATATTTTACTACAACATTGAGCATTAGTTTCTTGCTTTCCCACCTCTCTCTCTTCCCTTTGTTGTGGAGCAAAGGGCATGTTTCACTGACCTTTTATATCAGTAGCTTTCTCTTTGGGGGATTGAAATTGATGTTTCAGAGGRTTGTCCTTGCTTTGTTATTTAAGAGTACGAAGTGCTGTGACTATAGAAGATGCTGAGGTTACAATTTGCTACATATGGCAATACGTAGCAATGTCATGACAATGTGAACAAAGTCAATGTGAACAAAGCCTTGCCAGGTGGTTCTTCCACCATTGATTTGCCATTTTATTTTTCAAAACTGAAACCTTATCAATCAGCCACTTGCTTCTCTACCATGTTGTTATTTTGCAGTGAGATTTCACAGAAATGGAGGTAAATTTGTATCTGAGATAAAAGATTTACTGGCAGTTAAGACAAAGTACCAGGAATACTTCATACCTAGGAATAAAGATGTTAAACAGATGTTACAGTTATCCCAAACTAATTTTTATGGACAGGTGAATTTTAGAATTATACAGTTGCATCTAAAATTTCACTCAGGCTTTTCCAATCTAAAATTACACATCCTATTATTGCAGTCCTATATTGTCACAAAATCACACCATTAATGTTACAGCATGCTCATGTCCATGGACCCAGTTTTRTGAAAACAGAGTTTAGATTTCAGAGTTATACTTACAAAATTATTTCAAAATAATGTGTCAGGAAGATAAAGTAGTTTGTCRTWTTCASTCAAATCCAAAGATCAAGGGATTGCTAGGATCACCTATTGCTGCTACCTTAACTGTCTGAAAAATATGTAACAAAATTACTTTATCTTCCTTAAAAGCTGTTTCATGCTAATTAACTATGAAGTTACCATGTCTTTTTTTCTGTTCCTGTTGGAGTTTAACTTTTATCTGCAAACAATTTAATATTGCTTAGCCAGATATGAAACATGGTGGTAGAGCAGATGAGATGTCTCACCACAGCTCCCAGGCTTTCTTCAGACTTCTGCTGAAATTTGTTGTGTTTAATTATGATCCTGTTAATTTAGATTGGGAAGCCCTATGTTTGTGGACACACTGTTAAATGAATTCARCTTTCACCAGTTACAGAAACTAGTTCACTCTCAGAACCTCCTTCAGGATGAYCAGGCCTGAGAGATCTTTGTCCTTCTTTTTTGCCTTTTCATTTTTATTATCATCACCCACCACGATAACTAATAACTAAGCTTGCAATAGTTTAATGAAATTCTGCCCCTTTGTGCTATCTTAATATATTTGGTAMGACAACTCTGAAATATCTGGAACTCACCTATAATACTTTAATGATGTTATACAATACATTCATTTATTTGATCATTATGATGATGTTTGCTATGCAACTGAAAGGTGATAATTCCAATGAGAGTTAAGTGCTGGCAGTCAGGAAAGCAGATAAATACATTTTAAAGCCCCATTTCCTCACCTTCAGTAAATTGTGCAGGTGCTATTTGCTCAGGCCATAYTGAGATCAATACTGCAAATTGTGCAAGACAGAGAAAAGACAGGTAGGAAATTATGGGGGGAGGGGGTGGGGAACAGGAAGAAACCACAGATCCTGAGAATGGTGCCAAAAAAGGTCCCAAAAGGAGAGAGAGAGGGAGAAAATCAAAGGCTGTCTGGWAGCTGACTGAAGCCCACTTAACAGAAATGGAGTATTTGGATTAAGACTGACAAGTATGGCTACTTGTTTGCATTAAAAGAGCCTTGTCTTGATATATATTGTTCCTACAATTGAATTAAACATCATTTTGTTTCAAATAAGCTGGTTTGGGTTGCAGAATTCATATTTTTCCAAAAGATAGTGCAGGAATAACTAACACAACCAGACATTTTGAACAAATACAACTGGCAGCAAGGCTGCAGTAAATTGGTGATGGAGTCATATAAACTATTAGATTGAAGGCTGACAKGAAATGTCTTTAAAAAGCACCTGTAATGACACAAACAAATAAATAAAACTGCCTTTGTGCTGTGGAAAACTGAGTGTCACGTTTGATCTGAAAATCATACCCATATTCTGTAAGACCTAAAATGAACCAATATTACATTTCCACRTTTTATGTTGAGAAGATAGCACAATTAAAGAGAAAGAAATCWGGTKTGGAGCTGCTTGGCTCACCCTTTCWTTTGAAAATGTTGCTTTCCACAAGAATATCAACTAAATAGTGAAAAAGCAAAAATAACTACTTCCTAAAAGTCTTTCATCTTTCAGACTTTCAAAGTACARACAGGAACATTAAAAAAAGCCATTACCTGACCTGAGACATTTACCAGAAAAAAGAAACCAACCCAAAAAACCCAACCAAACAAAAAAACAACAACAACAAAGCAAAGCAAAGGAAAACAAAATTCCGGACACAGAAGTTCTGCTGGCAAATAATTATCTGCAGAGTCTCAAACCATAGAAAGACCCAGACATCTAAGAGGTGAAAGCTCTAGTTCCCTAAGCTAGCTGCATTCACAGGAAGATTGAGAGCTCTTTGCAGCAGGCCTACTAAACATCCTGAGCTAAATGGAAATGGGACAGCGAGTCCCAGCACATGAGTGCTGCCTGGCCTGTCCATCCTGCCTCCCAGATTCATGACCATCTACATGGGCTTCGTCAAAAGCTGTGAGAAGGGCAGCAACAGAGCAACCTAGGGTTTCTGCAGGCTTGGGATTGCCTTGGGATAGACATAAGGCTCAAACCCAGGCGTAAAAAGGGCTTTTTATTTCCCCTAGTATTCAGCCTTTTCTTCTGGAAGCACAGACTCCTTGCTTCAGCACATTGAGCTCTCACAGCTCAAATGTTTGACTTTGCAAAGCTTCATTACATGTCTCCTACCTCTCACTCCACATAGCACTCCATAYAGGAGCAATTAACTTTATTATATAATTTCTAAAGCTATTAAGTATAATAAATACAAGTGGAGATTCTCAAAATAATTAATAAGCTATATGATACAGATATATTTCTAAAATACCTATTCTTTCACATCAATGGTAGTACAAAGTAGGAATTATGCAGATTATTTTWACTAATAAGCTTGGAATTGAGAGGAAATGGGGTGATAAAAACCCTGTGCAGTGAGCTTCACAGCCAGGCAAGGACATTAGGGTTTTAAAGCASATACTTTGGCCACAAAGACCAGAAAGGTGTCAGTTCTGCAATGGCTATACTACTAATAATTTGTTCAAATCCATCTTTGTGCAGTGTGCTCTAATCATACAACAAAAATAATGCACATAGGTCTTATCTGCAAGATGCAACACTGAAATTACTTTTATATTCTTTTTGTGCATGTGTGTGTTCTGTCTCTTGTTTTTCCTTAACCTCAGTTGCTCTTCTACCCATATCTATTCTTTGTTGTATGAACACAATTTATGGCACTGTTCTCTCTGCTGAAAAGTACTTTCTTTCAAGTTGGTTATATTTTGATTAACTTTGATATCTRTGTTTTAAGAGACACTGTGTATTCACATAATTCATCTTCCCCAACAAGAATCACAATGTATGTGAATGCAGTGTATGCAAGCAGCCAGCTATGAACTGACCCCAGTTATGCATCCACATAGCACAGACTACACAAGGCCAGCTGGACTTAGCTCCATCTGGGATCCCTGAGTTCATTACTTTTCCTGGAGATAAAACGTGCCACCCCAGGGAATCAAACAAAATAAAATCTTTTCCAAAATTATTTTTCTAAATTCTTTCCCTAGCTATTTAAAAGASAGTTGCTTAAGATCCTGCTTATAGTATTGTAACTTCTCCCTGGAAAACTACCAAAAGGGGAAAGGCACAGTATTGGTATTTTTGGATTACTGTTTTTGCAATGTKAAATTGCTTAGCAAATTTTTCATTSAAGCCATTTCATAGACAATAGAACAATATTTCTGGTTGTACTGAATATGAGSTAGCTAGCATTAATAAAATTGATTTTCCAGTTTCTCTCCCCCRTAACAGTTAGCAAAGTCAGATGCAAATTGCATCCACCTGTATCAAGGAGATATTGACTTCCAGGAGAGCACAGAAAAAGTTACTGACTGGAGAAATGTCTYACTGTCAAGGAGACTCTGGAGGTTGCATAGATTTTACAGAAAGCCAGCACCTTCARGTCTTCCTATTCTCTTGTTTCTGAGGATGATTCAAGTGTGGAGCTTTGGTTTTACTTCCCAGATTGTAACATTTCTCTGCACAGACTTTCCACCACCAAGAGACTATCAGACATTGTGAGGTACAGGTTCCTGAGCATTAATTTCAAAAGAAAACACCCAACTGAATTGCAAAACAGATCACTAAACAATTTCAATCAAATCCTTTTTCTGAAAAATATTTTCAACTAACCGTTAAATGTCTCAAACTAAAATAAAATTCAGACTAATGTCATCTCCCACGTGTTTAGGCTTTGAGATGGAAAACATTGCTGTGACAAAAATTCTTCCATCTTTTGTTTTCTGTGGAACTTTCAGGAACAGGTTGCAGCAAAATAAAAAAAAAATAAAAAGGCATTTCCTAATAAGTTACTATCTGAGCTTATGCAATAGGAGGCTCTATAATGACAATTCCAGATTGACATCTTGATTTTGTCTATCCAAACCTTCAGAGTCACTTTCATTTACTCTAAGGAGTCAAAGAAGAACTTCACTCAAAGTTGTGAAATACTTTTCATTCTGTTTGTTGTCAATATGTTATTTAGAATTAAGTTATGATGTCAGCTATTTCTTCTAGTCTAAAGGAGAGCAACTAAGCTCTTCCTCTTCTTTGGCATCAAATCAAGCACTGAAAGACCAGGCCACTTTGTTCTCTTTTCTAGTCCAGAGTTTCAGAAAAAAAATAAAGAATCAGAAAAMCATATTATGACAGCTAATCATTTGCAAACATACAACTCTTTCAACATCTGCCATGTTCAGCTTCMTTTTATAGGATCTGTCTAGCCAATATAAATTGTGCTTGGCTTCAGAGGTGCTTTGTGCCACACAGAGAAGAAAAACAATCATGACAACTGAAAAATAAAGAACAGGATGGGAGCAGGGAGAGAGAGCTGAGAATGCAGAAGCTGTTCACTTTTTCYAGATTTATTTTAGAAGATTTTTATGTTAGCTTTTCCATATTTTTTAAGCAGCAAAATTTCGCCAATAGAAGGAAAGTGACAACTATTGCATTCATGAAAGGTGCCAAACAACCTCAAGCATTTCCACAAGAATCCCCTGAAACAGCTGCACAAAAAGAAAGCAATTTATTCCAGCACACACAGATGAATGATGTCAGTAGAAATTTATTGCTACAAGATGTTTTTGGGGTTTTTAGACACAGASGCTGTATTGTAAGCATTCCAGGAAATGCAGGAATTGAGAAATATGGATTTCACATGAAAACTACAAAAGAGAGAAGGTAACTGTGCAGAACACTGCATCTTCATCATCACAACTCACTGCATAATTGAAAGGGTTACTATAACTTTCCTTTTTAAATACTTGCCATACTTAGAAGCTTATTGYAATGAGCTAAAACACATTGAAAATAAGCCTGCCAAATACCACACACCATATAATACACAGAAGACTATTTCACTCAATCATATTTTCCATAAGCATAAAGACTACACATAAAAATGTTAATAAAGTTAACACATATTGTCCATGTGCATTAGAGGCTAGGTGCTTTTCTGTTTTTGAAAATAGGTTAATCAAGGAATAAAATAATGTATTTATAATAAATTCTTCTTGGGTAAAYACTGTGCAATTCAAAATACTTGAAAAATGTCTGTAAGCAGTAGTGGCATTTTTCTTGATCATACTGGTCTGCATATGTATAATATGCTACAGAGCAACTCCTCAATGAGTTACAAATTCGTGCTGTGAAGCACAATTGAGATTTCTCAGTGGTGAATTTGTAAATATTTTAAATACAMTGCAACAAATATTTCTTTGGAATTTAAAAAGACAAAAGATTTCACCTAAAGCTAAAAATAAAATAAAAATTCTTTCATAGTAATGAAAAAGAAAGAGGAAAAAGACATTGTTTCAGAAGTCTACTACCAAAACATTACTAAAACACATAAAAAAGTTTGGTTTGTGCTTGACACATTCTTTTCAACAACATCTTTGTATGCGTGCTTATGTCACAGATGATTTAATGAGATGCTGTCCATAATCAAAGACAATAATAATTTGCAAGTCTTATACCCAAACATCTTTAATATATCTACATACTGTCATCCAATACTCCATTTAATCAGGTTAAGCAAAACATTTGTTTCTATCTCTGTCATGACAAACAATCTTATGAAAATTTTCTAAATAATTCTCTTTTTTTTTTCTCCACTTAATTTTCTTTCATTAAAGCAGTATGATATTTAATACAATTCAAGAAGAATGGAAAAGAAGATGTTCCAGAGGATAGGATGCAAGCTTGGAACCAAAGCTTGCACCTTTTCAGGTCTGTTTCTTCAGTCTGTTACGATTTCTAGGCTGAAGGATTCTGTAGGGATCTGTAAGGATCCAGATACATTTCCAACAAAAATATTGTTAAAATAAAGTGCTTGTTCCTTAATTCATTCAGCTGACTTCCTCTAATTTACTAAGGAGCCCCCAAAACTTACTCTGAAACACTAGCATGCCTCCTGAAGCTCCCTGGACTTGCAGCTTAAATGAAAAGTCTCAAAAAGTCTGTTTCTGATTTTGCGGCAGTTCAGGTGCACTGGCACCGTGTTTCTTTCCAACTGAGCTCCTGGAGCCACTGCCGAGGTAAAGCCTCAAATAAAGCCATACACACAACACTTGGGATCTGGCCAAACACTGGCTTGCAGGGGTTGGGGAAGGCATAAGTAGTCCAGAAAACAGTGCAAAGCCTAAGAGCCAAATTCGTGCTAGTAAATAAAGTATGATTTACTGAACACAGAAACAGATGGATATTAAGAAAATAACCAAAGCATGTTGGAAATGAAAATATCCATCCAAGTTATAACTGAAGTGTGTAATCTCTAATACACACATTTATCTTAGAAGGATCCTGTCAAGCTGTTCCTCAAAACTTTTTCAGCATTTGTTACCAGGCTGAAAGATTGTGAAAACTCTTGCTTTGAAAGAGACTGAGTTATTGATGAGCCAGAGGAAGCACTKCCAGCCTCTGGGGAAGTTTTCCCCACTGTCCTGGTTTCAGCTGAGATAGAGCTAMTTTCTTGTCAGCAGCTGGCACAGTGCTGTGTTTTGGATTCAATATGAGAATAATATTGTAAGAAACTGATGTGTCTAAGGACTGAGGAACAATTTAGGCTGTTCCTAAGTCATGTTCATCCTAAATCAAGAATTTTCTGTGTCTCAGGCTCTACCAGTGAAAAGGTACACAAAAAAGCTGTGAGGCAGCATAGCCATGACAGGTGACCCAAACTGGCCAGAGGGATATCCCACACCACAGAAAATCCTGCCCAGAATATAAACTGGGCAAATTACCCAGGTGGGGTCTGGCATGAGTCAGCAGGTGGTGAGCAATTGTATTGTGCATTACTTGTTTTGGGTTTTTTTTTTTTATTATCATGATTTGCTACTACTGCCATATTTTATATTGTACCAATCATTAAACTGTTCTTAAGTCAACATGTAAGCTTTACTTCTGCCTCTCCTCCCCTTTCCAGCAGGGTGGGGGGAGGTGAGTGAGTAGCTGTGTTGACAGCTGGGGTTAAACCAGTACACTCATGGAGGCAGKGCTGCAGCTCACACCTGCGACACAGGGACCCTTCTGAAACACAGGCTACATCTTTTTCACCTTGCTTTCCCCCTTTGATCACTTAGCCAAAGAGCTGCAGTCACAGAACAAAATGAATCAAAGTGATGCACCTCTTCAGCATTCTATTTGTGCTTGGCCAATCCTTGAAGTAAAAATCCGTTACCCTAACAGGAAAACCCTAAACAAAGTTTGTTTGGTTTTTTTTCCTATTTGTCAGCATATGACCATCAGGAAGATATTCAGAAATTTGGGGAAAAAAAAAAAAGTTAAAAAGCACAGACCCTGTTCATTTGCTTCTAAGTTGCAGAC
Organism: Alauda arvensis; assembly: GCA_902810485.1. NCBI lineage: Eukaryota > Metazoa > Chordata > Aves > Passeriformes > Alaudidae > Alauda > Alauda arvensis. The sequence continues at coordinate 3,745,200 of CADDXX010000012.1, forward strand.
AARTAATTAAAAACTTGAAAATGTAAAACCAGTGACTGAATTACATCCTACATCTTACTATGACGACATCTGGCCAAAGCAAGTGCTTGTTACTCTACTGATACAAYGTTTTGATGTTTTCCTAGCACATCTAACCTAGTTCTAATTAATGTGGTACAACTGTGCTTTACCAAACTTCTTTCTCCCAGGCAAATTAAGCCATTGCTGTACTTCCAAATTTTATCATTAATTGTGTTTATGGGGGAATTTACAATACCGTGKAACTCAACATGAGACTGAGTCCAGGGAAAATGCATGCAGAATGGCAGCAGAATAATAAAGTACCAACCTATTCTGGTTGGCTTTTTAATTACTGAGTAAATAAGAAAGCAAATAACGTACACAAGCAAGAAAAAATAAATGCATAAATTCAAGTGACAGATTACGTTTCTAATAACAACAAAACACAGTTGCTTGCCAAGGCTATTAATATAGTTTAATTATGTCACAGGTAAGATTTGTGTATATATATTTAAGTCATCTCACACCAAAGAGTAAAATAATTTGCTAAAATGCATTTGGACAGACACTTTATCATCTTTCATAGAGCAATTATGTTTGGAAACCCAAAGAAACATGCCTATGTCTCCAAAGAGACTATATTACAAGTTTATACATAATTTTAAAATCTTTTATCCTCGTATAAGTACAGAAATTACTTCCTTTCTAGGACCAGAAGGAAAGCTGAAAAAATAATACTTGGGTATTTTCTACAAACAAAAGGTGTTCACAGTCACTATAAGCAAGATGGATGAGCCAGGAGGGGAGAAGGATGGGATGCATAAGCCAGAGCTGAAAAGTGGATTATTGATTTTAACCATCAGGCAGACATCAAACTGTGGCAGTCACACATAATAAGCAACATATGATTCAGATTTCCCTTTAATTTCATGGACGCTCTGCCTAAGAGGGCTCATTGCTTTTGATTGTTTTGTTTTATTCAGGATGATTTGACAAAATTAGCTTGTGCTGTTGTTTCCTTTATTGTTGATGTTTTATTTTCCACAGCATTTTAAGAGAGAAAAYGGTCTAGTAAATCCTACTGATAAAAAAAAATCAAATTGCTAAGAAAACAAAAATTACATCCTAGGCTAGGATTTYAACTGTCTGTCCAAGCAGTCTGAATCAAACTCATGAAACTAAACCAATCWTTTCTGTTAAATTCCACTTGTACTACATATATGTGTGTGGAWGTATGTTTGACTTGTTTTAAATAATAACTGTATTTTTTTTCAATTGCCAGGTAACTGAAATAAATGCTGACTTACTCAGTGAATTTTATGTGAGGAACTAGAAAGTGCTTTATGTTGGAATTCCTTTTATGTCCCATCAACCCATTATATCACTACATCACATGGGGAAAAACAGAGATCTTTGGGACTGCTGTCYTGCAGAAAGTACAMTTCAAACWTRCAAGCTATCTAAATGTGAGTTGATCTGATTCCTTTGCACAATATTATTGCTGAGAATTTCATCCTCCAYTATATGTAATAATACTGAACTGTAGCCTGTGAATCTCTCCATATTATTTTAGCATGTAATCTAAGGGAAGAATTGGCTTCAGTTTTAAAATAATATACACTTTGAACAACTTTTAATTCACCTCTCTTAACAGCTTGCATTTTATTATCTCAGACTATTTGTCAGAAGGAATATTTGATTAATGCCTAAAATCACCTAGAATAAAAGTGGATATAATAGTATAGCTGTAAACGCTAAGTCTCACCAAAGTTTTTAATGAAGTGCATACTGCTAAAAAATAGTCKGTGGTAACTATCTCAAAGGATTAAAACAATTCCATATTCAGGGAAGCAGCTTTTATCTAACTCTAAGGAGCAATTATAACAACACAGTAAAAAGTACAAGCAGACTACAAAACCAGGACACAATAAGGACTCAACAAACCCTTAAAAAAAAAAAAAATCTGGAAGAGAATATATATGTGAACGTAAGAAATATAAAGCCTAAAACCATAAGCAAAACATGATCAAAACTGCTTAGGAAAAGAACTGGAAAGAAATCCACAAACAAGAAAAATCTGATGGAACTACAAAACTATAGACATTAATTTTGGTTAGGTCTGACATTACTAGGAAGTATTTCAGGAACAAACACGCAACAAATGAAACTTCCCTTTATGAAGTGTGATTTTTTTTCCCCTCTACTAGTAGTACACTTACCATTGAAAATACAATATATGCATKTAACAACTAAAAAAGCATTCTGTACTCTGAATACTTCTAGGACAGAAGAATCAGAAGCATAACAGATTTCTACACCTTCCCATCCAATTGGATTTAATTTTTAAATGGACCTACTTATAGACTTCCATGAAATTCATTCTCTGCTCAAGAAAAGATGCAATTTTTCGAGGMTAAACTATTTTTAGAACAGAACTATGAATGAAACAATGAATATGGCTTAACTGCAAAAGTATTGTGAAACCTTGACAAGAATGAGGAAAAAATTGAAAAAATTCTGGTGGAAAGCCCTGTGGTGGGCACAACTGAGGGACTGCTTCCAATTTCTAGCAGACCAGAGAAGAGTATTCACTTGATGACAATCATGACTCATTTTAAGACCTGCTCCAAGCCATATGACTCAATGGCAGCATCACTGTGTGCTTACAGATTGACAGGTTAAAACAGGAAACACCTTGAAGAATGTTGCCTCARAATGATAAGTAGGTCCAGAAACCGTGTCTGGAGTGTAAGAAAAAAGGAATGTGATTGTCAAGTGAGCATAGCAAGGGAGCTGACTAAAATTTGCAGTATATTCAGTGATCCAATATTGAAGTTTTAATGAAACAGCATTTACCTCCCCACATTGTTTAGAAAAAAATTTGAAGGCAGATCCCATCATGTAAGAAACTATATATTTGTGATCTCTCAGAACCCGAGAAACAGTACGGAGAATTATTATCATTATTGCCATTGTTAAATGAAGGGAAAAATATAAACACAACAATTAACGATTCAAGTCTCTGGCTTAAGGTAAATTAATAAGGTTTCCACTAACTTACAAGTATGGTAGGACAATGTAGTCATACTGCAATATGTATCTACTGCGGTATAGGTATAGAGTAGCATAAACATTCACTTGATTCAGGTGAAACAGAACCTGAGGAGGGCCTTTTTTACTTTTATTTGTAATTTTTATATAATACAGCACATTTATCTTACCAGCTTTTATAAGGCAYGAAGGATCATCTTTAGATGTCAGAGTGGAGGCAGCTTCAGAAGCTGTTATATKTGCCTCCCTGAAATTACCCTCAGCTGAAATTACACTCAGGTGGCCTAATTTGAGCCAATGGCTTTTCTTTGTATTTGGTTTTTTTTGTCTGGAACTTTCRCTTGAAAGTTACAATCTATTATTTCAAAGCTCCATCAGCTGCCTGCCTTGCAACTTGTTGTAATTGCTTGATTAGTTGTAATAAACTTACTTTCCTATCTGCAACACACTGCAACACAGAGAGGTGCAACTTAGATGACTAACACAATGCATTATTGAACAGCCCAAATTAAAAGGGAATACAATTWAGGCTGCTATCTGTCTAGATGATGGATGTTCTTTGTTTTCCTCTTTTTAAATCATGAATCTAGTTTTCTGTCTCACCAGTTCAGCTTGCAAATCTTCCACAGAAGATTTTTAACATATTAYGTTTCTAGGGAAGTGGCAATTCTCTCCATCCCAATGACCCCTGATATTTGACATTCTGTCCCCCACTCCATCTTCCCATATCTGATCACATATAGGGAAAGGTCAGAATTTTTATTTCAGATACCAGTGTGCTCAAAGGACTTGACAATCAAAGAAAAAACTTAGTATGAAGGAAAATAAGTGAAAGTGATTCCTTATCCTCAGCCCCACAGATCTTTGGGATCTCTGATTCTTTCTCGTACTAAAATCCCTCAAAATAAGCAATGTAAACTATTTCCATAATGAATAATAGAAATAATTTGACTCTCCTAAAAGCCTACGGTGATGGCAGGAAAAACTAGAGGCAGGTCAAGAAGGAATCATATGGCAAGAGATAAAGCAGCAATGAAGTTTGTTCACATCATTGGAAAACCTGCAGATTTTCCTGAGAATTAGCCTAAGCTTCTATGATCTATCTTGTCCTTGTGTGAAAAAAAAAACTACCTGTGAAGAAATCCTAAATACCACAGCTGTTCAAAATCAAGGGGTATCTAATATAGGGGTACCTTACTGTACCATTTACTTTTAATGTTGTCCCTTATTGCATAAATAATACACTTTGGATATACCAATGCTCAGCAAAAGATGGTAATGTTCAGAGGCTTGATCACCCCATGGAGGATTTCTAAATCAACAGATCCCTTCACGATAAACAACAAAGTTCTAACACGATGTCTCAGGAAATTTCCATGTAAATACATATATGCTTGGCCTTCTAGATGGCATATTTGGAAACCAACTGTAATATTGGCTGCACAAATACAAGTGACATAAGTACTGACAGGTATGTAAAAAAGGTGCCAGTACATTAAGGAGACATCACTTCAGGCTGGCCTTATTTCAACATACTTTTCTCAATAAACTATTGCCACAGTCAGGCTGAGAATTTCTCTTTAGAGGTCTATTTTAAATGTTCTAAAATTGGATTTGCGTTCTTGCGCCCACTAAACTGGATGGAATAACTAATATATAAATCAAATGGGAAAATCACTGGGAAGTCTGATCATAAAGCAATAAAATGTCATGCAACTTGAAACATATCTAAATAATCTAATAATTCTAGGGAATACATTCCGAGACCCCCTCTTTCAGAGACAAAGATAATTCTGAAAGGCATGATGTGGTGTGTTGTCACAGCAATTGGTGATGTAGAGAGGAGCACCTAATGGAAAGGAAAAGGGCCAATGTACATTTCTTCCATGTGTATCAAAGATACTCCATTACTGGAAAGAATGATAAAATGCATTTCCTACCTACATCTTGCATTATGGCACCTTTGTTTAATTCTCTTTCCAGAAAACTCACATATATGCCTACARAAAACAGGATCATAAATTCCTACACATTTTAAGGCTGTACCTTGCTAAAGAAGGAATAAATGATTAAGCAAATAAAAAGAAAGCACATAAGAATAAACTCAGGCAAGAGAAATGCAAATTATGAAAAAAAGATCCAAAAATTATTTAGAAGTTTTATTATTGTTATTATAAAATATGAACATTTAACAACTACTAATGTATTAATTCTAAAATATCGTAGTGAAATAAAGATGCATTATTTAGATTTCTTTTTCTTTTAGAGAATAGATACTGGTTTCCAGTTCACTGAAGTATTTACTGGAGTATTACATTTAAGAACTTGACTAATTTCAGCTTTCTAACTGAACTACAAGTGTCTTACTTATTCAGGACCCTTATATATAAAGTCCTTAAATACCCATACTTACAAATTAAATGGTAGAAGAGCCAAATTTGAAGTGCTCTGAGGTTCTATCCCAATGCCTTTGCTGAGAGCTGATTTTTCTTTTTCTCTTCTTCCTTAAGCTCACAAAAAGAGCAGCAGAAGCCAAAGGCASTAATAAACGTARCCAGGAGATTAGCAACACTGGTAAACACTGAATATTGAGCTAYATCAAGAATTAGCAGAGAGATAAAGCAAGAGACTATTAYGATTTTTTCCCACATCTTGCCAATATTTCTTTTATGTAACAGTAAATATTCTTGTGTTATTCAGTAAATTCACAATGACATCTATAGAATTAAACACAGATCAGAAAACATAAAGCTTAACCTGTGTGCATGGATCTGAATTTATAATGCAGCCWGAACTGTCTTCCTTTTGCTCTTGTCTATTAAATACACAATAAGTCAAAAAAATAAGCCCAGYAAAAAGTAGGACCAAATACCAAGTTTCCCATGTTACTATTTATTAGGAAAAAAACTTATTTAGAGGAACTGAACAATTGTATATTYAAAATACTGAAATTTAGCCACCATCTGTTAGCCTCTAAGGCAGCTTTCATTAAGGCCATCACCTCTTCATGAGTCACTACAGGGAGCTATCAKTAACATTAGCCATGATTAATGAGGATGTTGCCAATTAAAATTATTCCACTCTAAAGCTTAGCAACATTCTGASAGTGTCACATAGCCTAACTACCATCTCCATCCTCTCAGTTGCTTCATTAAAAAAAATCCCTGATGCAGTTGACTTTAGATTATAATGCAAGTTCTGGGAGGTTCTCCTTGGTTACAGGGACATGTTGGTCCTTTCAGGTGCCTCTGGAAAGTACCAAGATGCAATCCCTGAAAGAAGAGTCTGCAGCCTCTATAACACAGGGGGTTAAAACAAATCAGGTTAATGGTAAAAAAATCCCTTTATCCTATCACTGTAAATTTACAGGACCTTAATTCAAAAACGTATATTTCAATATGCTGCTGTTGATAATACTACCATTAAATGTCATTGTAAAGAAAACAATATTTGAGAACCTATTTTCCCCTTTCCTCTGAATACCTCATATCTTTTATTTCTTTTCCATTTGTTTGTTGAGGCTAAGTAGCAGGGTTATTTTTGGTCTTTGAACGGATCCAAATGAGAAAACCTGTCTTTTCTGTTTGGCTCTTCCACCCAAAATCTCTCTCTTCTGTCAAGTGGGAACAGTTCAACCAGAAAAAAGTATGACACATTACAAAGTCATTCTTTCAGGAAGAAAAGCAGTTTCCTGGTTTGGTCTTACCATATTATACTGGCCATATTTCCACTCTCACAGTCTGTCCTACATTTGGGCTTCATCAGTTATGTGCAGCATGGAACTGCAGTAAGACAATGGGCTATTTTAATCACACAAAATGCATKTTAGGTAAAGAAAACAAGTTTYAGTTTGATGCATGGGTAACATAAAAACAGAACACATTAGAAAGATGAAGAAGTAGCCATGAAGGAACTGAAGGCCTCGTGAAAAAACTGATGAAAATTATATGGCCTGTTCCTAAAGCATTTCTTTGTTTAAATTATATTTTAACCTTTTAAAATAATAATTTAGAATGTTGATATAAATAAGTAGTGCAGGAAAGCTGAATGGCTAGGTGAAGGAGTTTTATTAAATACATTACAATAGGCTATTTTCTAGTAGCCAAATATCACTGCCAAAATAGCAAAAGAACTCCAAGATAAATTTTTTAAAATGTCTATTTGTTTAGGCAGTTCTGSTTTGAGGTCTTCCAAATATACAATTATAGCAGTTATGCTAAAAGCAATCTTTTATTTCCTCTTACTTTAAATACAAAAGGAAGAAAAAAAGCATTAAAACATCATTAAATCTTAGCATCACGAAGGAAAACTCATATCATTAAATCCATGGTATCCCTCACTGAAGGAGTCCCTAACAGCATTGGTCTGTCTTTGTGCTTGTTCCTTTCTCTCACAGCTTCCCTTTCTGAGGTTGCCTGGAATGCACTGTGCTGCCAGAACCTACTGCTTCTGAGGGGTTTGGTGCTTCTGCTCCACAGAGGGACAGTCCCTCTCTGCTGAGGAACATGACACTGAAAATATAACTGGCAGACTAATCCTTAGTCCAGCTCCACAGGCTCCTGCTTACTTTGGGATTTTGGTCAGCTCAAACACTCCCAGGAAAAACCTGATTTTTGTGAATTTATTCCATTTATTTTGAAAGGGAACTGTAAAATCCTGGATATCTATAAAGATTGAATCCCAAATTTAATTTACCATTTTTGTTCCTTATTTATAGTCTTTACTTTGTTTACCTAAAACAATTAAGCTTGGCTGGTTGGTTGCATAARCTAATATTAACCAGACTTCCAATAAATTCTCTTTTATTAAAATAGGAAAAAACCCCAACATGCCTAATGCCAGTGACGTTACATATAAATCTCTTTAAAGAACTTTCTAGAAGGTAGAAAAYATGACCAAGAAATTAATTCCTCACTTTACCAAGTTTCATTTAGAATCTTCTATGTGAGTACATACACCAAAAGAACCTTCTCACCATTTTTATTTACAAACAAACACCAGTGTACTTTCTGGTACTGTTGAAAATACTTCAAGCATGTGTCTTCCACCTTCTAGTCTACACTGTGTTTCAGATTGAAATTCTAAAGAAYTTCATTTTGCTTTGCCAGAAGCTGAATGTACTGTCAAAAATCAATCATAACATCTATGCTGAAAGATTTGATTGGAAGCCAAACTGACTCAGACCTAACTGTTCATCTTTAACAAGGCCCATTTCTGTACTGAGCACTGCAAACACTGAGAAATAGACACAGAAATGGCTACCACTCTTTTGCTTCCTTCTGTGCTTAGGAGAAAATTTCTAATTTGTTTCTATATTTGTTTAAATTGGGGTCAGTTAGCAAAATAACGTAAATAAGAAACTTCTCCATGTCTACTGGGAGGATAGTGCATTATCTGCATAACACCAATGTTCCCTTAAAATCCACTACAAAAATATTCTAATAAGCAAACAAGGAATATAAAAGATATTACTTAAAGTTCGCAAAGTTACCAAAGTAGCTTATTTTCAGCATCTAGGAAACTTAAGAGAGCACAACAGACCACTTGCTTCTTGAAAGAGAAAAGGTGGTCAGCTAGGTAGCTTTGTACAGGAGTGTGGATGTTAAGTAGATGCAGATCTGTTGCTAGCACTCGAAAATATTCATCTGTGTGCCAGCTGGCTTGTGGCAAGATAAACTATATCTGGAGTTTGAATATTTCAAACATTTTAACAAGTGAAGGTCTGCAGGGGATGTTCACACACAATGAGACCTCAGTGTTGTTATGAAAGGTGGAATCACAACAGCTTCTTAGGTAAACACTAATTAATGACTGTTTATTAGAGAAACAAAATATGGCTGTATGGTTAGAGAAAAGTCAATGAGAAAAGGCAGAATGCCAACTCTATGTGTTCAAAGGTACTTGCATTTCCAGAGCTGAGTGCTTTACACCTGTCATTTCCCACCTCCACAAATGTTAAACTGGGGTTTTTGTTGTGGGTAATAAAAGTGAAAAAAACCTGTACCTATTGCATGATAGTAGTAGGGGAAGGAAAAGGCAAAGGTCTAAACACCTACTAAGCATTGCAGAATTGGCATAGGCAATGAGGAAAAGCATGGACTTACATGAAAGCAAAGAAGCTTGTGTTTAGATATATTTACTGATGAAAGTTATTAGAGTGTTTTCCARTTTCAAAAAGCCTCCTTTTATCTGCATAAAGTGAAGTAAGAATTTGCTAAAACTTCTCTGTGGTAAATGTTGCTCGCTTGTTCTCATTAATCAAATTCAATGTTTAGAACTGCCACAAGTCCCTACAACATTTTCCTAATGACTATCACTTTTTGACTATACATCCCACTGTTTTTCTGTAGCCTAAGTAACTGCCTTAAAATTCATCCCCTTTAGCAGACACAGAAACAACTTAAATGACAGAGCTCCAGGCTGAGAGAAGCGAGGTGGAAGGAAAAAAGCAAAGTTGGTATCCTCTGCAGYTGAAGACTGATAAAATCCTGAAATTATGATTCAGTTGACTACACAAACAGGGAATGAAAAATTCTACTGGTTTTAAGCCAGAGAGTAACCCAGAAAATGAGCACAGCACATTGTGAAATCTAAGCAGCTCTGTAAAACAGTGTGACACTTCCAAAAAACACATTTAGTCCAACAGGCTGTCACCACACAGCACTCTTTGAATGAGAGTGCTACTAAACAACATCACTTCTACTTATTGCTGTCACCCACGGTGAGCTGCAGATCTTACAAGTCTTACTAACCAGAAAATGCATCTAACTATTAATACAGACACACACTTAAATATTTCCAAAGCAAATTGTGTAGAAAATGAGCAGACAACATGCACAAGTGAATGGGAATGTGCATGCACAAAGGAAAGCATCAGTCAAAGGATCTCTGCAAGCATGCAATCACACGTTGCTCTACAAGGGTCATGCTGACAGCATGTCTAACTTCACATTTGTAGGACTTCCACAAATGTTTTTCTAAGCATATTTTTGAGGGTGTATTTCATTCATATTCTGATTTTACACTGAACAACCTATGGGAAGAAGGTTAATTTCACAGTCCTCTTTAGATACCAAAGTGTGTGTACCTGGGACAAAATAGAAAAGACTTGTGTGTTACTCAGCCACAGTTGCTTCAGTTGGTTACTTGTTTATATTACTAGTGACTTGCAGCCCTCTGCTTAGAAACCTGGCAGTCAAGATATGGTAGATACTTGTGAGGAGTTGGTGGAAAATGGGAGTTTGCCATCAGAGATGAGTTTATGCAACCTTTCTGAAGTTGCTAAGAGAAGACTCCTCCAGCCACATCTTCTAATGACAAGTTTTCCACAAGGAAGTTTAAACTGAGTTATATTCTGTCTAGAACAGCCTTAAGAAAAGCTCTCGTATTCTGAGAAGATGAAGAAAGCTCTTTTAGATGGCAATAATTTACTTAAATCATGTGTATTTAATTCTAAATAATAAAATAAGACTCTGTTCAGCAGTCCTGGAGTSGTGCTGTAGGAGTGGCTTCTCCACTTGGAAATGCCTCCACAATGAATCTTTCAACATGGAGCTTTTTTCTGCCTCTGTTTCTGAACTGGAAGAATGCTCTAGGAAATTTATGCTGAGAAGGAATATATTTATTTGCCATGCTGCCTGCTGGAGCAGCTGTCTACTAGACCTCAGAAAACTGAACATGTTCTTGAATATTGACGATTGCAGAGAGGTTTTTTTTTTTTAACATCTTTTAAAAGCAATGCTGTATGTTCAGCAGTGAATTACCCAGTATATGTGACACCTCACAGGTATTACAGGAAAAAGAATTTTAATGGGTGACTTGTGGTTTTATGGTGCACATTACGTGGGAGGAACTGGAGAACCCCACTTGTTGTGGCACTGTAATGTAAATGATTCGAAGTATCAGCTGTATAAAAGGGGAATTACTCACTTTAGCATTAACAACTTTGCCCAGTCTCTCTGGTTACCCTGAATATCTATTCATTAAAAAAATTAAAACATTTTAAACTAAAGCTTTTTAATAAAACATTAAAGTGATAATAAGCATCTAGTCTAGATTAAGTGTATTTCTGCAGTTTTCAGGCAATATTAGCAATATTTTTTGCTCATATTTCATATRATCTGCTATATCTGAGATCAGATACCTTGATGACTTTGTATATATCTTCATGATAATTCTTAGGTAAATTCTACAGTTTCATGCATCTTCTACCAGGGATTAATGTTCAAAGTTCTCACCATCCTTCCAGTGCCACTGGGGAGCAGACCAGCTAAAAAGGCCCTTTGCAAAGAAAGGTAGTCCTGATAGACAATGAACAACCAACGTGACCTCATGGCAAAGAACAGACTGTGGACAATCCTTGGAGATACAGCCCAACCAGACATGGCCCTAGGCAATTGTAATTTGTTTGGGGCTAAATTTGCTTTCCTCTGAGCTCCTGCAGAAAGTCTTTACAGAAGGATGAATCTGAATCCCTGAGAGAGACTCTCTTGATACTACCGTTTTTGCTAGAGATATCATTGGGACAACCTGCTTGTTTGTTTGTTTATTTTTAAGACATCACTGGAAACAGGAACATTCAACAACTTGAATATGAATCAGAATGTGGTTTCAATATTACACAATGGATTTCATTGCACAACAGAGAATGTCAGGATTGTAAATTAAGGAATGAGAGTCTCTAGTAGCTGTCCTGAGCTGGAAATCTGAGAGATTGACATCTAWGGATTCTACAGCTCACCAGGGCATTGCATAGGGATCCACCAGGATAGTACCTCAGATACAGCAAAAGATCAAAGAACAAAATATATTTAAAGTGCAATTATTATAATTCAAATGCCAYACTTTTATGGGAAGCTAAGTATTGTCAGGCACTTTCCTAAGTGCTCAGAAAGCAAAAACATGCCACTGGAAAACATAACATACCCCTTCTCTAATGAATTCTATCTACTCCACAACATTGCCTACGTTTTCTGAAGATTTTTGCCCCAAATTAAGCATATCTATATTATTAAACACAGTAACCTTTGTGTGCTGTGTGACAAATTCTGTCTTGGTTTACAAACCCTTAGGACTTGACATTCTTCAAAATATATTGCTGAGGACTCATATATTTCTCTCAAGCAATGTTCCTAAAAGATGAAAGCAGCACTTACAGAACTTCGAGTCACACAAAAGCAACAAAAGGATTTAAGTAATTAATAGTTCTGGCAACACAGAATTAATATGAACACTATYACTTTTCCTTTCTCAACACCAGGCCCTAACTATTAATGATTAACTTATTGATCCATGAGAATTTAATTTATAAAATAGCATTTTCAGAGCTGATATAAAAAACTAGCTCTTTTCCTGAGCCTTTGATATCTCAGCTCAAATGCCAAGATTTTATTAAACTCTTGACCTGCAGAGGTAAAAAATAAATATTTCTCTGCAATTAAAGAAGCCTTTTCAGTCATAAATACTTTTTTTTTCCTATTCCACTTTTAAGAAATATTTYAATCAAAATAAAAAGAGAGGGAGATTAAAAATAATATTTTTCAAATGTATTGCATAATATTTCAAAATCTGAGACTATTTCTCTGAAGTACTTGATTCATATACCTTACCCTTGACTTGGAGATTTAAAAGCTTCCTTACATTCCTTCACCATCCCTCTGTTATAATAATGCTGTGGTTAAATGTACCTTGGAAAAGACCTTAAGATGTGCATTTGAAAAAATACACAATCTTCACTTGAGGAGATAAAAATAACTCAAAAGGCTGAATACAGTGATGGTTGATCAAAACCTATACTGCAGAAAATACTTCCATTAGAAAGGACATATAAAATATACCAGCTTCAGTCCACAGACATTTCTAATATACAAACAGATCTCTCCTATTACATATTTAGACAAATTATCAGAGTATGGCTTTGTGGCCAAATAATACTTAATTACAAACACTCTGAGAGGATCATACCATTTCTTACATTCTGCACTCCACGCTGAAGACATGGAGCAAACRCACTTGTCAGGAAAACCATGGTGGCAATCAGAAATTCTGCCCCTGTGTCTTGGGGTCCATGTAGTGCTTTTACTTAAAAACCTTCATAAAAGAAATGAGATCAATGCTGTGTCATGACAATGACAGAGGAGCACGAATTAATTTGTATCCCTGGTTTTCAAGAACTGAATTTAGTTGCCATGGTTAGGAATAAATAAACATTGCTAGAATCTATCATATGTTACAATACAACAAGTTAGAAACAATTGTTTCAGAAAATGTGACTGCAGCTTAAACTAAAAGATATCAATCAAGACTACACACTTGACATGTTACAGATACTTTACAGGTCTCAGATACAAGGCAGCTTTTTTCACACTTTACAAGTTGTCTTATTTCAGCAAAGAAAGACTGCAAAATACTTTTGTAAGCAATAAACTGTCTTATTTTGAAGCAAAATCAGGGCTATACAGATGACTCCCAAACTCACCACCATAAAACACCAAACTAATTTTTTACTGGTAGCTTCATTCTCTATTAAAAAAACCCTCAATTTTTACATCTATGCAAAACCTTAAAGCATTTATCAATTTATTTATTTATAGTTTTTATTTGTGTAAGATAAATTCAGAGAGAATATCCTGCTTTCTCAACACTAATCCGCTTTTCATAGAAGATYTAAAATTATCTTTGGAAATTCAGCTGGGTGAACAGGCAAACTAAGTAGACATGCACAAACYCAGTAAGATTTTCCAACACAGCTCCTGAGCAAACAGATGTAACATGCCACTGCTTCTGTTTTCTTGTACCAAAAAGTTTGAAGTGATTTCAACCAACTCTAAGATACTGACTGCTTTATTTTAGGTCAATGTTTTTACCAGCAGCTGCTCCACTGTAAAACTTCTCATTTGCTGGGAAGTACAAGGGGAAAAATTATAATAACGAAGGGGAGAATGACACTCTGGTACCTGAGAGCAGTTAAATTCAAAAGCAAAGAACCCAGCAGTGTCCCAGAGAAAGCAAATGATTTAACCGCATGGCTGCCTACCTCATTACACAGAGAAATATAGTCTTGTGAGTTTTGCCTTCATCCTGTGCTGTGTGGAATAGCAAATCCCAGCATTTCATAGAACAGCTGTTACAGTGAATTTATGAAGTACATCCTCTTCATCTTCCTCTGTGCCTTCCCTCTCTTTTTTCCCCCTTGTTCAGGCATCAGCAAAACAGGCATGGCTGAATCTGTTTCCTACCTTTTCCATTACTTATTTAGTTTCCTACCTTTTCCATTACTTATTTATGTATGTCTGCTCTGGGGCTATACAGGATGGTGGGAGATGTGGGAAACATTTTGCACATCACTGTTGCAAGGTAGTACTGGTATAAATGGCAGTGATACAGCAAAGTATCTTCCCACAGGCACTAATTAAAAAGCAGTAAGCTCACTCAAGAAGCATTTGCTTCCATTTTTTCCTTCAGTACTCAATGCACTGAAGTTTTTCTCCTTTTCTCCCTGATTACAACCACATATTCMTACCTGAGACAAATGAAAGTAGGAGACATAATTAAAAAAACCTCAAAACCCCATAACCCAAATATCTCTTGCTACTTTCCTCTGCATGYTTTTTATAATGCATTACAGTTAAAATTTTCTGACTAGAGAGCCTTGTTTTTTATAAATCTGTTTGAAAGAGCTGCTTATTAAGAAAAGCCTGGGTTTTGAAAACAGGCTTCTGGCTTGACTACCAGTTTGTTAGAAAATATCAATATTTGCATACTTTCTGCAAAATGTTGACTTCTTTAATAGTTACCACATATCTGTCACTGTTAAGGACAAGTATTACAACATGTGCATAAATTTACATTCYTGTGTGAACATATAARGTAAGCCAGGTTATATTCTGACACCAAAACAAAAGCAAAATCAGTGCAAGTAAATGAAGATGTTTCATTTTGCCTGTAAATAAAAYGCAGACAGCTGAGAGAGCAAAAACTGGGAGCAAACAAATGAGACCTCAGAAGTCACCAGTGGGGAAAGAAGGGAATTGGGAGAAGGAAACGAGAAGAAAAGTAATTTCACTTTTATTTAGGCCTATTAACAGCTATCCCTTTACTTCCTGCAATTCCAAATTATCTGTTGTCTCTTTGCTTATATACCTGGTCACTATATAAAGTCATCAAATAAAGAAACTTCAGTAAAATTTTTGGGTACCTAAATAGGGAGYAAAACAGGTTTTACTACTGAGGAGCAATCCTCACTTTTCTGCTGAAGGAGATAGGTGAAGAGTCTAAGCCCMAGGACTGAGTCATAACCTGTAACTCTACTTCCTATAAGTCTGTAAGTCTCCATCTCCCTGAGATAATGTAACTGAATTCAATAAAGTGCATTTAATTAATTGATTAACTTCTAATTGAGACTTTAAACAGGAAAGAACTGCCTGCTCATGCTATGTAATGGGATGCWGAAGTTCCTCCTCTGCTTTTCATAAAGAATAGGTGTTATTTCTACAATAGAACTGTAGAGGTAAGAACTAAAGGGMTGTGTTAGGTAGAAGTCTGGACAGGGCAAATTGGAGCTCACCAATGCTTACAAACAGACCAGAGAAGAGGAGTTAGCTGGCCAGTACTGAGTTCCTGATCCTCTGTGTAAGGGGTCCAAGTGAACAAGTATAAAGCCYACTTTAGTTTATATGAAGGTCTACAATAAATCTACTACATTCTGCAATGARGAAGTGTATAGAGTGGGGTCAAGATTTCTCTCCTTATCCCACAATGCATTTCAATATTTGAATTTATGTCTTTCCCTTCCCATATAGTTCCTATATTCACATCCAGAGTATAAAACATTTTCCTTTAGAAAGAAAAATACTGTGCAAACGAAAGGCTGTGCAAAATGCCTGTAAAGAATTACTCCTTTATCTCACTATGAARGAGAAAAAAATCTTCTTGGACAAAYACATATATTCTCCCCTTAAGTCCCTCAGTCATGAACTGAGGAAATAAAATTTCCTGGTGGGTTTAAGAGCAGAAGTGGTAATACAGAAATAGGAGTAAATTTGGCATTATGATATCTGTTGAAGGAAACCACATGTTCTGAAAGTGATATATTTGGGCCTGGGGCAGGGGGAGAAGTATGAAAACAATTACAATACCATCGACAGATGTACTTTACATTGGGATTTACAGCATCATAAGGAAGTGTTTAACAGCTGACCCTTCAGCACTAAGGTTGGTGTGTCATAGGGGTTAGGAAGCTCCACTGGTAACTGCCAACATGGGATGAATTTCTGCTCTATTCTATAATTCATGAGGACCATCTCACTGGCAAACAGGCTAGAAAATTAAAATGAATCCCCAAATTCAAGTGCAGACAGGTGGTAACAGGAATCTAGGAAGCTAAATTACCATTTTTGCAAATCTCTAGGCATAGTTAATGACAGATTTACTTTTCTCACAAGAGAAATTTTCAACTCCATACTTGCTACTGGCATCTGAACTGAAAATAAGAAAATAAGTCAGGTCAGTTTAACAAACGGGATTTTCTCTTTAACCAGCCCACATAAGATTTTATCTTACAGCAGTCCCAGAAGTAGTAGATGGTAGTTTGTGTCTTTGATATGGCACTGAGTAACTGCTGCAGCAAATAMTATTATTTTCTAAACACTATTACAAAGATAGAAAATCATGATGGAAAGTTTCTACCACAATGCAAAGGCAGGAAAGGTTTACTTCAGCCATAAAAATTTCCAAAGGTGATGAAAAGGAGCATAAAACTTTTGAAGTTTAATTTTTCACAGAGACTTAACTTTCCTTTCACTTTCATGASTGAGGGTTAAGTATAACCTCACTGAAGTAAGTGTTTTAGGGCTAAAAGTTTTACTTCAGTGTAAAACAAGTATAAGTGATAGAATAAACCACCTGCTTTTTAGGAACTTTCAAAGTCTATAGAATACTGTGTGGGCTATAATATGTGTGGGGGTACTAAACACTAGGACAAATGTATTACTCTAATAAGTTAATTAATCGTGAAGAAATACAGTATATTGATGAATACATAAAAAGACCCTGTCTACAATAACACTGTATTTTTCAAACCACAAGTAGGCATAATATAATGTAAAAATAAAGAGAGAACAGTATTCTTGTTTCTTATACAACACCCCTGTTAAAAATTGTGAGTCCCTGTGTTTCAGTGTCAGCCAGGCATCGCATACGGAGGTTGGTGCCTGAGGACAGTCTCAGCCAGTGGGACTTCCTGCAAAGTTAYACAACATGGATCTTGTTGTTTACTTGATTTTACACTACACTGAAATTAGACTCAAACTGTAAAATAACRTAACTGAAGCCAAGTAAAGTGCTGTTTAAAATTCAATTTACTTATCWGTTGCTATTTGTCGAAAAGAGACCAGTGGTTCTCTCCATTTATTCCCAAACTGAAATTTTATTCCGATGTAGACGTGCTGCTGGTGGTAACAAATGGAGAAGCCTCTTCCCTCATGATTCCCAATGGAAAGGCATTTTACACATAAAAATATGTTCCCTCTGTCCTCCCTCAAAAAGTCCTCATCTGTGTCTGCATTATCCCTGCTCTCCCAAGACAGCAGAGGAAGACAGCCAAGGACTTGCTACAGACAGTCACATCCTTCTTCATTTTATATAGAGACTTATTGCCAGTAAATACATCAAAATTTTGGCTGCATAGTTGAGGTTGTCATAAGGTTGTGATGGACCACAAAATAACTTGYTTTTTTCACCTATGGTCWCCCAAATTGTGTATAAATATGAGATGCCTTGTTAATAGRTGTGTTGCAYTCTGSTGAGTTTTAGCTCTGTATGAAAGTAGGTAGAAAAAGCTTCGTCATTTCATCTTAAAAGCATTCTTAGAGATTTCACCTCATATATTCCAAGAACAAAGATATTAACTAAGTCAAATATCAAGCAACATATATTGATTCCACATTTCAGACAAYTGACAATAAAACATGTTAAATATTGCAAAAAAAGCAAGAATTAATAAAATAAATCCTTTCCTTTCTCCACTTTTTGCTACTACATTTTGTTTTCAGGAGGCTAACTAGGGTTTTTTACATCATCCCACTAGATTTTGCAACCATATGGTCAAATAGAGAACACAGTGACTAAGTGTTGAGACTTCCAGCCTCAACAATCTGCATTTGAAAAGGAGCAGATCCATATGTTTTTCTTCTTCTCTCTTTTTTTTTAGTTTTTTTTTTCTTTTTTTTTTTTGTGTCCTCAACCAGTTGCTACAAAACTTGTCCTTTTTTTTTTGACTAAGGCACAGGATTTGCAGAAGCACTTCATGYTATGAGACAGTTTAAATTCCTGACAATACAGGAAGCTTAGAGTTTGCTCATTAAAAAGAGCCTTTCCCAGAAGTTAATCTACTGCCTTAGGTTTTACCAGCAGCTTTTGGATTTATGTATAATTAGAGAATATTTATGTATAATTAAAGCACATACAGACAGGTATGCCTAATGCAAATTGCTTTCTAAGTGGGATGCATCTATTTACAGTACAATAGTGCCAAGATTGTTGCAGCCTAACTCCTTACAGGTCTACTTTCTGAAATTGGTAGCAACACATTGTTGAGACTCATTAGAAATCAGTATTAATGGCATGAAGGTTTTTGATCTTTTCTTTCTCATTAACCTCAATATCACTTAAAATACTGGCATAGACCAGAATCTGGACCAGCTGTTTTCGGGTGAAATCTTCTTTCTTCACTTGAAAGAATAATAAATACAGGGTCTACCATTTTCTGCATTTAGCTATTTTATACATACTCCATACATATGTTCTTTGCATAGAAAATCCTTGCTGCAAGACAAAAATTCCAGATGAGAGGTGATCCTGCTCACAGAATATGCTCTACTAAATGAAGTGCATCACTCCTAATACACTTGATCATATTCAGTTTTAATTAGTACTTGACTATTTAGARATGAATCTTTAAAGAGGAGGGAGAATAGAGTATTCAATTGCATTTATTCTCACTTTTGTATTGTTTATGGGTCTCACATAACCTTATTACTGTAAAGGGAGTAAAATCAGGCATAGATTTGGCTCACTAGCCACAGTAGCCCTTCTTTTTTRAGAGAAGTCCCCAATTCAATTTCTCACTGGAATGGATTTTTCACAAATAAGGATAATCCTTCATTTAGTATTTACACACTTGGTTGCCTCTTAGCATTCCTGCCTGTCATATCAAGTTTTAAAATTTTATTGAAAATTGCCAGAATTCATTTATGCAGTAGTTGCCTTTATTATAGTTATGGACGAGCTGGCATTCAACAAATTTTGCATGAGGAAGTAATAGTCATGATTTTATCAGAATATAGCAGCACTCATACCAAATTTTGCTTAATTTTCTTGTGACATGTTACYGTCCATGCATGTCCAACATATGCAGCCAACAAAATGAGTATCTGTACTGGCAAAAAGTAAAGTATTTTCACTCTCCCACCTTCTTTCTCCCCTTGTCACCTAAGAAAGACAAAAAAACACGCAGGCCCCCTAATTTATTTTATCAGAGAATACAGGGTAAAATGGATTGGATCTAACCATGTCACCTCCCTGACRTATACMGGAAAACCTTGCTCACCACACAAAGTTAAAGTTCAAATAAGAAAGTTACAAAGTGCCAATTCTCTTCAGAATATATAAGTTAAATATACTAGAAAGAAGTAAAAGCAGAAGAGAAACATGAGTCAAACYGAAGAAAACTTTTTACAGCAGAGTACTAACATGTTAAATAAAATGACAAAATTTGTAGGTTACAAGAACCTTAAYCGAGCAATTTCATTCTAGTTGAAGTAAATAAAGCCTATGAATTCCATTTTCCTCTTTAAATCACTRTTTTGCMAAAATGCCAAAAWSAGCAAGCTTAGCCCTCATCACTGGGCCTGAATTTCAGGAAAAAGCTTCTTAAACCAGCARARGAACCCAGCAYTGAGACAGAAGAGGACAGASAACCAAAGAGGGAACCTGCTGGCTCTTGTTTCTGATTACAGTTCAGCCTAGAGTCTGAACTATGCATTTCTCTTAATTGGGTTGGCCACAGGGATAGCAGGAAATCAGGTCTAACATGTGATGACATCAACTGAAATATTATAAACACACTTTAAAGAATTATTGTCATGATGTCAAGACCTGTAGGGAAATAAGGAAAAAAATGGGAAAAAAATGGGAAAAAAATGTCTTGGGCACTGTTCCAAGCCAAAGAATGAGGCAAAACTAGTTTATTTTTAAAATCCATCCTCAATAAATAGATCAGTACATCAGCATCAAGAACTGATGGTATTTTATTGCATGGTCTTTTACCAAAAAAACCCCACAATGAATAACTCCACATAATAAACACATTACCTRAAATGCAAGCAAAAGAAGTGAAAGAAAACATAAATAAAATTATTGCATAGTGAAAGCACCCTTGCTTCCATACATTGGTATTGTGGCTTTTGGGTTTTTTACTTTTAAGAGTTTTTAGTGCTGTACAAAACTGCAGAGTATCCTCGTCTATTAGTCCAGAATAAAAACAAACCTCAACCTCACAAATTACTGAATTGATTTATACTCTATAAGATGGGAGATGCATAAAGAAACTGTTTATTCTGGTGGCACCTGACTGCACCATTTTAAATCCATTTTGCTTCTTGCTGAAAGTACTGTCACACTTCCTTAAGGCAGAGGCTCAGTCTGGTGACCTGACCTCAACAGAAAGGTCCATGAGGCTCAAGACTCATGCAAGTAACCAGAAAGCCTTTCAGTTCACTGATTGTTTTTTAAAAAAACTGTATGAAATTATTTCTAACCACCTACAGAAGAATCTTGGAAGTTTTGGACCTGAACTAAAGCACATATAACTACAGATTCARAAGAGATTGCATATTAAAACAAAATTACTCTCCCACTCTTAAGCACCACCTAAAACACCAGGAAAACCTTGGGCTAAACACATTCCTTCCTATTTGCCCAAGTTTGTTAGTTCAAAACAAAAAAAGCAATTAGACCTGACTAAAATGGAAAACCTAACTTCAGTGGAATTAATTTTCTCCATCAGAAACTTAATTTTTCAATCAAGCAAGACAAAATATGCACAGATAGTATGAACATCCGAAAAGCACATTGCTCAGATGAGGGCAGTGCAAAATGGGACATCCTCTTAGACACACAGGACAGAGTGCATGAGAAGACAGGCAATCTGCAATGTGAGCAAGAACAAACATGCTTTAGGGAAATAGGTTTTTTTATGTTTTGAGAATAGGCTCTACCAATTATATTGGTAACAGAAAAGAACACCATCTTTGGTCATTTTTTCAAAGATGGAAACATTACAACACTCCTGAGTCAGAATGAGGCAGCAACATTTTCATCTGGCAAGGTATGTGCAGAGCTAAGCAGAAGAAAGTCAGCAAAAACCTCTCTTGGTGCACTTTACAGGAACCTGAGGCATCAGCTAAAATGCAGTGCCTTACTCTGAGAAAGGTAACTGGTGCCAACTGAACTGACTTTTTTGACTGTACTAACAGAAATAAGGACATGTGGAACATATTGATTATAATTATTAAATACTGAATTGAAGTTTGGTGGTTTTTTTTAAGAAAGCAATAAAATCTAGAACTTGGGGGTGTACAGACAGGTTCAAAACAACTGCAAAGTGCTTCAAGCATCAGATCCTAAACAGCTGATGGGCACATGCAGATCTAATCTAAGTAAATATTAATTTCTCTTCACTCATCTTTTATGCAACAAAGTCTACAAACCTTCTCAGGGTTGAATGTTACATGTATATTTGTATAGTTATTTTTAAAAAACAGGACTGGACTATTAAGATAAACAAGTTCTTAACACAGAAGYATTTCTGATATTTCAAAGCTACCCCCAAAAAAACATAACCCCTTCTACATTCAAGATCTACTACTAAACTTTTTTTTCTGCACGACGTAGCAAGCTTTAAACATATGCAATGACTACAGGGGACCAAGGGTGCTAATTTTATCCAGTAATTTGCAGCAGAAAAACTTAAATAAGTACTAAGAATTTATTTGTGGATTGTTAACTGGCCATCACCCCCAAGAAGAAGGGGAAAACCTTCATTAGAACACCAGATACCTCTGCCAAGAAAGTTAAATCAATATAACTACCCTGGTTGTGGCTCCATCATGTTAATAGATGTTATGTAGTAATGAAGCTCTGAGGAAAGGTTTAATGAATTTGACCTTAATACCTTTAGATCACAAACCTTTCCGAACAAGTCTAATCAATATAACTAAAAATTAGCTGATCTTTTAGTTAGAGATGTCTGAGTTTTACTTACATAATGTTTAAGTACCCCAAACTTTTCTTATTGAGTAATTCAGTCCAAAACTAGGAAAAAAGCACAAGCTGAGACATTCCAAATGTAAAGACTTAGAAGACTAAGACACACTGACTTAGAAAATATACCTGTTTATAGTTCTTTTAGAGGTAAACAGTCCCTTCACTCTGTTTTAAATTAATCATTACAAATTATAACTTTATTAATAATCATCATCATTGTGATGATGATGATGATGATTGATATTGTTATTAGGAATATACACCAGCTTCTTAATGGAGATGAAGTTACACTTGCAAAAAAATAGTTTGACATTTGCTACATCTGCTACTACAATGCCTTAAGTAAATGCAGTTATTTATTCCTCCTGGGCCAGCTGGTGCCTTAGATATTCCAGCATTTTAAAAACTAGGATGAAAATTAATGACCCTTTAGATTTGTTTAATAWTATTCATTATCAAAAATGTTGAAATAATGTAGTGTGAGCATGATCTCTTAGCACCCACAGCTATCCAAGGAATAATACTGGGTAGACAGAAGTTTGGCTGTTCTTAAGTAAAGAAAACAAATTAGGAAAATTATGCACAGGCACATCTGAATCTCAGATTGTGGCAGCTGCCATATTTTAAAAAAGCCCCACTATCACATCCCATGACTTATTTGTATTGTAATATATTTCAGTAACACATCCACAGCACATTTTGATCTTATTGAGTAGAAAAGGGGACCCAGGAGGGACCAAGGATTTACCAACATATGCGACTATGGCTCTAATATCTAGAATGCTGATGAATATTCATTCTATCTCCTTTCAACGTAAAGGGCTAAGAAACTTCAGAAAGAGGGCCCTTCTTTGTGAGAGGAGGCGTTACTAYATGGAGAGAAGGCCATCTTTGCATGTAGTTAAGACAATGACAGCAGTGCTGCCAAAAATTAATGTGTAACTTTTCACTTCCCTGGAGAACAATACATGTTGTGGTTGCAAGAAGAGGGAAAGAGCATTCCCTCTCTCATTACATTTCTGCCCCCCAAAAAAGGGGGCTCCAAACTGCCCCCTCAACAAGGCTTAYCACACCTGTTGGTACACCCTTTCTTTCTTTCCCTGAAAGGTATACAGCTAAACAAAAAGACATAACAGCATTAATGGAAATAGCACAAGACCTATAAGAGAAAGAGTTTAAAGTMCACAACTTATCTACATTTATATATTTGGAGAATGGACAGTATTACATAAAAAAAAAAATCAACTACAACTACTATTTTTGACTAAACAAGTGTTCCTTTGATCATGGTATTTTTTATTAGTCTCAGGCCTTCCATGATATACTGGAACAGACATCAGTGGTGATCTCACCTCTTTGTATAAATATGAAGGGAGAATACAAAGAAGACAGAGCCAGTCTCTTTTCAGAGGTGTCTAGTGACAGGACCAGAGGCAATGGGCACAAACTGAAACACAGGAGGTGCTGCCTGAGCATAAGGATCAACTGTTGTACTGTAAGGGTCAATGAGTGCTGGCACAGGTTGAACACGGAGCCCATGGAGTCTCTGTCTTTGGGGATGTTCCAGAGGACACAGTCCTGGGCAWCTGGCTCCAAGTGGCCMTGCTTGAGYGGGGAGGGTWGGACCAGACAACCTTCAGAGTTCCCTTCCAGCCTCAGCCATTCTGTGAGTCTGTGCTTCCTGATATCACAGCAAGGACAAGATGCACTGAACACCATCTGCATTATTAGGCATAAATCTATCCTCTCTGGCAAAAGGGTTTATTAGGYATTTGATTCAGAAACTCATGTAAAAGTCTTATCTGAAAGTAAATTTGGTAACTGTTTTCCTTTTCATTTATGACTGTTGTCACCCAGGCTGGAGAAACTCACTCTAGGCTTCACATTAAAAGGCAGTTTTATTTCACAGCATGACTTGAAGCAGTACATAATACTGAAGTCATTTTCCCTCTTGCCAATGGTATTTTTTTCTAGCTTTTAGGATGCTTCATAATGTGTAACCTCACTGAAAATGCATACTGCAATAAATATTATAAGTCATGCATAGATATCTCAGAGCTTCTAACAGAGTTGAGTTAAAATATACTTTCTTATCCTATTAAAATAAAAGAACTTCTATTATTTTTCAACATAGAGGCAAAAATGCTTCCTTAGCCAAGTTTATTTTGCATGAAAGAACTGCTGTTCCTGTCTTTTGAAATTGATGAGATTTTTTTCATAAATCAAGTATGTGTTTTCATTTACTGTATATTACAATTTATGTCCAATGTAATGAAATTTTTCTTAAGGGATATTTAAAAATAAATGAAAGAGSTAGCTAAAAGCCTGAATAAATCCATGTCAAGTCTTCTGAATCCTCCCAACTGTTCTCTTCAGATGRGAGCTGAGCATTTTGGAAGCCATCCCTAATGGCATTGTGACTATGTGAGACAGGTGCAAGAGTGAGGTTGAAGAGGTTCAGAATGAAATGAGATTTAGAGCAAAGAAAGAAGTGGAGAAGAAAGAATAAAAATYGTTGCAAAATAATAATTTGCAGCTACCTAGAGCTGAGCTTTCTTCCTTCTGTAAGTGCCATGGCATCTTAAACAGGCCCCAGGAGTATCTGTTGGAGCAGCCTCTCCAGGGTGCATCTGGATTTGGAAAAATTCAATCGATCAAAGAAAACAGACTTTTAGAGATAGAATGCAGGCATTATCCTGGTGGGTTTTGTTTTGTTTTGTTTTGCTTTTTCCCTGATGTTATTAAAAGCAATGGAGACACTTGATGAGCAATGGAGAATCAGACCTGCAGATGCCCTGTGATCGTCCTTAGGGCAGTTCCACTAGTATTTCCAATGCAGATGCTGTGCASCAAGTGACTGCAAGCAATGTGAGAACAATAAGGAAGAGTGAATGACACAAACTCCTTGTGTGAATGGCAGTCTCAGCAGCTCACATTCTACATCCCTGTTACCATCAGATCACTTSCTAAGAGAAATGAGCGCACAGAAGAGTACTTCCCTGTGCAGCCGGTAGGGAAAAGATCAAAATATGCCTGATTTCTCTCTGGAATCCTGGCACAGCTGGGCTTGGCCTACACAACAGAATAATGCATCTATATCTAAGATGTTCCCTCTCAAAAAAGCACTGATATTTTAGGAAAAAAACATTAGGCTTACAATCAAGATTGCTGACTTAGTATAACTAATGAAGAAGGATTTCCTGATTCTGTGGAAACCCTGGGAAAAATTGTTCAAAGAGCTTTTTTTCCTCTGGCCTAGTCCTCTAGGCAGCATTAACATCAGTGCCCAGTGGTGGCAATTTAGATGTCAGAATTGAGGCATTTTCCATTATTTATGTAGAAAGAAGCACATATACTGAATACGTGTAATTTCCTGTAAATGCTACTTCTGTCAGCCAAATGCAGGGAAATTAAGCTATTTTTGTAGTAACACATTCATTAGCAGGAACCCAACAATAAATGGTTGTTTCACAATTGCTAGTTTGACCAAGGAGTCGCACTTCATACTGGTAACTTTCTTATGCACAGCATCCAATAGAAGCATTTTAACACACAGTGTTTGTCACATGTAAGCKATAATATATATCAAAAACATTTGTATCATCCCAGAACACATGTAATATTTGAGCGACATATGCCTATGTTACCCACTCTCAAGAATTCAATCACATTTTTATATCTTCCCAGTCTGTAAATGAGATCACACTTTTTTACATACACTTCAGTGGCTGTTTATTTTGCTGTTTATCTTTAAAGGATAAATTGATTTTTTGTAATCTGTTTGCCATATTACCCCAGCAGTGTAACCATCAGAGGGGAGAAGCTGACTCAGCAGCAGTAAGGACTCCATAATTTCAGAGGTGCTACTTGTCCCTTTTTCTTTCAGTCAGCCTTGCTCTGCTGCAGTGAGCAGAACTCCTTCCTTTCTGTCACTGAGGGAGGGCACAGGTAATTAATTCCAGGAAAAAAATGTGACCTCAAATGAGCAGTGGTGAGAGGTTTTGCACTGTGAAATGGAGTTTTACAATGATATATTAAAAAAAATAGAGACCAAAAGTAAACTTTCTATTTTATATTATTGTAAAATCTCTGCTAAGTTTATATTAATCAAAAAGAAAATACTTTATTAAAATAGCTTGAATGGAGCTAGGAAGTAAGAACTCAAAGCAAATTACTGTGTTACAGATTTTCTCTTCCTATGAAATATGAATGTACCAAATTCCAAAYACTGTACTATCATCTATTAGGAAGATCACTTGCACCATTTATGACCTGTTATTTTTCAGTCACTGAAAGGCACTCAGAAAACTCTTGTGAAAAACTGTGGTGTACCACACAGCCTATGCTGACAAACCACTCAAATCACAAGCCTTTCATGGTTCCAGAGAAACAAMATTCAGCAAACATCCATTTCTTTGTTAGGTTCAAGATTAAAAGAAATAGATGTAAGCAACATCCTTAATTTGATAAACAATGGAAGAACAGTTCTGTGGCAGAGACATGTAACAAAACCTGTGAAGTCAGGAGGCTCCTCTGGAGCACAGAGGGCAGGGACAGCAATGGGACAGTATGCACCAGATGTGCTGTAAGTGGCAGAAACTGAATCTCATCTCAGCTGCAGGGAGTTAGATCTGAATATAACTCCCCATGTCTGAAAAGATCTGACATAATGATGTGAACACTTGCAAAGTATAAAGGAGCTATGACAAACTCCTTTGGTGCTTGTGCTGGATGACATAATGGGAACTCAGTACTGACTAGCAAGAACACAAGAAGAGGAAGAATGACCAAGTAGTGATGAGTCCCCACACCAGAAATGGCCTCACCAGAGCACCTGTGCCTGAAYAGGGAGGCCCAAAGTCTGCTTGTCACACTTCAATCCAGACTCTCAYATTGGTTGAATTCTGAATTATGACACAGATACCAAATCAAACATTCCTGTCTTTTTTTACCAGTACACACAGATTCAGATACATTGGAAAAGTGGGGGTTTGTGTAAAGCCTGGTGCATATCAGTTCTCAGAATCTGCCCTTCCATTCACAGACACACAGTTTCCTTTTCACTAGAGAACTAACACTGTGAATGTTAACACACTTACAGCTCCAAAAGAAGGACTGCAAATGTGACTGCTATAATTAGACCTTTGTCTGTTGGTTGGTTTTAAATTTTCTGTTCCTTTGTTGTTTAATTTGTTGTTCAGTTTTTGGGTTGTTTTTTATTTTTTTAGAAGAGGAATACYCTAATTATCTGAATCATGGCTACTACACTTTTCAAGCTATATGAAAAAACTTACTGGTAGGCCTGTAGGTGACCCACACAAGACTCCCACACACCAATCTTTACAGATATCTTTTGTGCTTGATTAATTGG
Organism: Alauda arvensis; assembly: GCA_902810485.1. Classification (NCBI taxonomy): domain Eukaryota; kingdom Metazoa; phylum Chordata; class Aves; order Passeriformes; family Alaudidae; genus Alauda; species Alauda arvensis. The sequence continues at coordinate 3,772,945 of CADDXX010000012.1, forward strand.
AGAARCTAGGGAGATGTGATATTTTTACAGTGACATCTTCTTATAATTAAATTAACCTGCATACATCTCCCATAAAGCATTAGGTCATTAAATTTTTGTAAATTGCCAGGTAAGTGCCAACTGTAAAATAACAAATTTAATATTCAGATGGATGTCCTCAGTWAAAATATAAACAGTGGGCTCTTTAMTTCCATAGAAATAGTGTGTCRTAAATCTAATCTGAGCATCATATATTAAAATAATGCGCTGCAAATAAGCATGTCTGCTAAATATGGTTTTAGAATAAATCTATTTAAATGAATAAGTAATATTTTAAATGCCAGTCAACACACCATGAAAAAAGAAAGCTCAATTTAATTAGGCTGGTCATTTGTAGCTTAGGTAGTCAAAGGATTAGCAYGTAGAATTGAAGGCTGCACAAAGCTTTGTGCAGGTTTTACACAGGTATTCACTTTCATCTCAATAAAAGATTTAGTGTAACAAATGTTGGCTTACAGAGTGCTTTGGTGCTTATGGCACAAAAGAGCTTCTCRAGAAACTTGCTGTGTGGCCATGTAAAGGTCAGGCACAGTTTACCAAGGCTGAGGGAAAAAAGGAGAACTAAAAAAAAAAAAAAAAAGTGGCTTTGCTGACAGATCTGTAGTATAGTGGTACAGACAAGNTTTTTTAATAGTTTGTTTATGTTAACTTTATTTTGACTAATTTCTCTCYAGAAGGAGAATAATTGTAGCACCAGCAGAGAGGATATCTACCAGCAATCAGTGGTACAGCCCAATGGGATTGGGGTGGTTTGGTTTTAAGTTTTTGAAGTTTTTTAACCTTTTCAGCAGACTTTGCCTACTCTGGACTGCAATTCATTGAAGAAAGCAGGGCAAATACAGCTCCCTTGCTGTGAGAGCCACACTTCTGCCTGGCCTTAACACAGAGTGGTCTCTATACAGYAAGAAATAAGTCTCAGGACTTATTAGAAGCCACTCCAACTATTTTCTGTCTCCTTGAAAAGTGGACCAGAAAAGAAGGTGGACCAGGCATTTGCAAAATCTGCACCTACTCTTTATAACCACAGGGGTGAGATAGATGCTGTGTGTTTATAAAACAAACTGAAAGTTGCATAGCACATTCATGACATTAAGAGTGCCCATACTGCAAGCACTKCCCTTTGGAAGCCCATAGGACTGCCAGCCCCAACTGCAGGAACAGCATGCTCACTGTTCCTAACTGCTATGCCCTGCTTCAATTCCAGAGGAAAATAATGGTTTTCTTTGTTTTGGGGAGGAAGTAACAAGAATCTCAAGTGCAAATTATTTTCACAGCCAATCATTATTTGAAAACCAAACCGAATAAAATTACAAACTCTCCAGAAGATATCTCCCTTTCCTCTTYTGTACTATTATGCCAGAGTACCTTATCAAATCTTCTGAAAGCTGGGATTTTTTAAATCAACCTTGAAAATTGAAACAGCTTCCACTACAAGTTTCCTGCTACTTTCTTTTCATATGTACTATAAAATATGCTAATAGAAAGAAGCAGCAGCTGTAATATGCTCATTCAATTGAGTTTATCAGCCTGCATATATTTATTGTGCCATTGAACACRTATTTGCCAAAAGGATGTAGGCCCATGTACATTCAAGGAAATCAGAAATTATTTATAGGTATACCACACTGAAACTTCTTATAATAGCATTTCACCATGGAGTTATGAGGAATTCCTGGGAGRCAATACAGGGTTGWTGTTTTTTGGGGGGTTTTTTGAGTCTCCAAAACAAAAAACAATGTGGATACTATAAAAGCTGAAAAGTTTGGAAATGTATTTGGGCTTATTTAATACAAGGAATGCAATGATCCCAAATCAAACAGCACAGATGTGAAAGTCATCATTTCCAAAAGTGGACATGCTGAAGGAAGCTGCTGAGTCTAGCAAAGGACTCATGTTGTGTGATTTCAATGGAATCCACAAGATTCAGACTCATCTAGTGATGAAAGCAATGCCTCATCTAATGATARAAGCAGCACTGACTTCATGTATTCATGAATACAATATTGCCTGTGCTTTTATCCATTGGAAATGTACATTAATAGTGCCTTCTGTCTTGATTTATATGTGATTCAAGCCTATACTAATCACCAATATTTCAATACTAATTTTGAGAGAAAAAGAATCCCCTTAGATGTGTTCATCTGGAACACCACAAAACACACCACTTTGAAATAAAGCAGAGATAGTTGGTTTATTCAGGAATAGCACACAAAGCTTGAGGGGCATTGTGGTTGTGGCTTTTTGTATTASATGTGTATAAGCATGGTATGATTTATTCTTTTCAAGGAGAATACAGAACCCGGGTTTTTAATTGCTGTTTTTTTTCCAGTGCTATTACATGTAAAGACATTGAAGTGCTGTGCTACATTGAGAACACAAAGCTGAAACTTTAAACCACAGCAAAAGACAAATTTAAACACTTGAACCTGGGCTGAATATGAAAGTCCCTCATAACTGAGCTATGGCWTGGTATGACTCAGTCTTCTTCAAAACCTAAGCCTCTCACATAACAAACCTGGCTGACAAACACCAGTTTAGGAGA
>CADDXX010000012.1:3780884-3802499 GCA_902810485.1 Alauda arvensis
AACTACACATCCGTTCAAAAATTTCTGGCCTCAGCCCATAATGGTCACAATCTAGATCTGAATTCAGGTCTTTCTGAGGCCTGAACAACAGCTCCAAGCTTTGAATAAACACCTGCCATCCCATCTTTTTAGCAGATATGTAGTTGTATAGACTGTGCATACAATCAGGTAAATCATTAACCCTTAAAATAAAGAGTGAAGTATGTCTTTGAAGGACTGGAGCTCTAGTCTGCACCATGTTCCTTCTACATGTTCCAAATAATGGAAACAAGTGAGTGAAATTGTCAGCATCCTTTGAAATGCTCTTCTCAGCTATAAGCAGCAAGAATAAAAAAAAAAGTAAGCTTACATAAATATATATATATATACAGCCATATGTATGCAAATAAAAAAGACTAGATATGTCATCTCCATATATCCCAGAACCTTGAAACAAATCCAAAAAAGCTTACCCTTGCCAACGTCAGGGTTCCTTGTTTACACACAYTGCAGCGGACCCTCAGTTTTCCAGGCTTCACAGCTTGGCAGAAATTTTTGCAAAAAACATAAAAACTGTTGTAACTTGCTGCACCTGTCAAGAGGAAAAATAAACAAACAGAAAAACAACCACTTTTGATGTGTACTGAAAATCAGCAGCAAACTGTTATGAAAGCTTTCTGTTTGACTCTATGAATGGTAAGTTAAAATAATTTTAAGTTCTGAAGACAGCTTTGTGATCACCTTTCATTACCTGGCTTAGTTCCCAACACTGCCCAGTAACTCCTGCTTCCTGATAAATAAGTACAGGTGAACTACACTATAACTCTTTGAAAATGTATCCAGAGCTTACCACYGATGACCACCCACTGAAATCCCTGGCAAGTGATGTATGAGATTAATTACCCCAGCCCTCCATAATTTGCATCTCACTTCTACTCTAAAATTGTCTATTTCAATTTTTATGAGGTCAAATTGCATGAAAATTTCTTTAGATGAAGTTTAAAAGATGAGTTTGACTCATATCACAGGAAGAAAACAAATATTTAATTTAGCAAATTTACTTCCATTCATGGGAGACTGGGAGCCAGTTCTTTATTCTTGCTGGCAGCCTTATAACCTAGCAAAGTTTGCAAACTGCTGCCAAGATATTAGGCCAAGTAAATTTTCAAGGAAAATGAAATGAAACGCATTCTGTTCTGTGAAAGTATGGAACAGAATGTGATATGCAGAGAATTGTGAAAGCCCAGGGCAATGCTAATGAATTTGATTTCACAGGCAATGCTGATCACTGTTTTSAGAGAAGCACTTTTTAGAATAGCTATGGCTATTCCTTATAAAAAGGACTATCCCTGGTATGGTTTTAATCTAGACTGGACATTTCCAAGTTCAGAGACTCAAGCGTATCATCAGATGTTGAAATGAGACCAGAATAAAGTTTCAAACAAAAATTTCTCAGTACCAAGAGGAGATTTGATCCRTTAACAGTGGTGAACTTCAGGATCAGTAGCAATCCCTTAGAGATGAAAAGTTTTTCATTGTCTTTCTCCCTATTCTCTTATTTCTCCCTACATTCATCAGCTATATGTTTTATGTACATTTGAACCCTAGCACATTACTACAGTAAATATGACCTGTAATAATATCTTTAAACATGACTGACTTCCTTTATTTTTACATGTCACTCACATAGTAAAGGGTCATACTCCATGTTCTGCCAATGCAAAATGCCAATCAATTATGTTTTATATCTATTAATGGCTGTCCTGATTTAAACATGTTCAAATATAATATAAATGTAACTCAAACATAATTTCAGTTTCCAAAACTCTACCTCAGAGAACTGTTATCGAAAAAAATCTTCTTTTCTAAGAAAAAGTATGCAGATGTCTAAAAAGATGTACATTGTTGAAAGACATTTTGTAGCACTTTTTCAATTTTTCAAAAACATTAGCTACATAAGAGTGTATCAGTGATGTATCAAAAACTAATTTTAGTCAATTGATTTATCAAATGTTTTCACTATGCTTCCTTGGAAAGTATTAGCCACCATGGCAGAACATAAAGTACTACAGAATTTAAATGGATTCCATTTTTGTGGAAAATGACACACACCCAATACATTCACACACTTACACACTTTTCATACGAGTACCTGGAACTCAAAAGGCTGAGAGCACACTTCTCAAATCAGTCTAAAAGACAGTTCTGGGATTAAAATAGTTAAACTGAAGGAAACAAAGGGCTTATGCTGAACTATTTAATATATGATACAATGTTGTGAAACTTAATATGACAAAGTTTTGAACATCTGGATATCCATTCACTCGTATTTTGCTGGAGGCTCTAATTACTGGAACAGAGAGCACGTCTGGATTAGACTTGATTTGAGCTAAAATCCACATCAAACATCTAAATTATGGTATTGCACATGACAAGGAGGACACTTGCAAGTGACTTAATTTTACTTTTGGCAGTTCCTCTATGCAGGATCAGCAGATCAGTCAATAAGAGTAAAGGTCAGTGCTTTTAGCACARTTCAAAGGGAATGCTCCATGACTTATGAAAGCAAGAATGCTAGTGCTAGTAGAGGTCCMCAATAAACAAGATGATTTCAGCCAGTTATTCCTGAATTGGTCTCAACAGCAGGAAGTGAGACCAGAGCCCATTATCCATTCTCTTATCACCATTCCTCTCCCTTTGTTCCAATCTCGTATGTGGGCTGTCCAGTGGGACTACTGAAACTGCTGCTTCTAGTCACACTCRTCCTGAGTAATTCTGTGGTGCCAGTGCTCACTGTTCTAGTTCAGTCTTACACTCCAAATTGATTCCTGGCATGACTTTAATGAGACCCTTCCAGTTAAAGAGAACCATCTTATTGAGAACATGAGCCCTTAYAGCATAAATTAATTTGTTAATTGGCTGATGCCTTTCCTGATCCAGTCCTCCACTCSCTGCTGTCTTGTGTCCCTGTCTCACATTTTATGCCAAGGATTAAAATTTATTTCAAGGATTAAAACACTTGAGGCAGAAATCATGCTCTCTGTCTGCTTTGTGTTATAAGCTCATTCCATCTGGACCCAAAGATAAAATTATTTTATTGATAATAGTCTGCAAAATATTCACAGGATAGTATGGCATAAATCAGCATGACTGAATACTGCAGTAAAAAATAGTAGTCATAGGAGAGGCCTAAAATGAGACATATTGCTGATTTACTACAGAGGATAAATCTTATGCATTAGCTTGATATTTGCTCTGTGCAAAAATAGACTACATTAGCTCAATATTCATTTTTCTTAGCACTTTCAATTTTGTTTTCGGTTTTCATGAATATAAAAAGTCCCCCCAAACACATTCCCTGTGCACAAATTTSAAGCACAAGAAACAAATTTATAATATAATGGGTTGGAGCACTTAAGCAGCACAGATCCATTCAGAGACACAGAATAACTTTAGAAATATCTGCTATAGCAAGGAAGCTGGAAAGGCACAACACGACAAGAGGAATGCACTGATTTTAGAAGGAATGTGTTAAATGGAGATTGTCAGCAACACATTCACCATTTTATGTAGATGTGCAGATCACATTCTCACAAACTGCAGTTACATCATTAGCTGCACGTCCTGAGCAGCATCACCAGGCAAAACAAAGACTTAATTAAAAATGCAAATGCTGCAAGTTGGCTTACAGAACAACACTGATGGCCAGCGTTAAGCTCGTTACTGCCTTGTTCATGTCACTGACTATATTAGCATGCCCTTGGCTGAGACCACATCCCCTTGGAACCCCTTTTCAAAGAGAAAGACTCTGGAACAARGAAATCTGTCTTATGCACCAGATCTGATGTATCAAGAATGTAATTGTGGCATAGTGGCAGTAACCACTAAAATTGCTGCAGAACCAACCATATAGATAAATGCATGAGGCACACACCTTTGGGTGAATAACTTTAAATACTAATGAGAATTCAGAAAACAATCTATTATTTTGCAGTTTTCACTTCCAAATATTATCATATAAAGCCACTTATTAGATGCTAGTTCTAGGAAAATGCTTGATGGTTTTCTTTATGGAGTTCATTTACTTAAGTTGCCTTCCTTGCCAAAGTAAGATCATATGAATATAAGAGACCTCTCATTTATGATCTGTGTCAGGGCCTGTCCTCTCACCCCAATGATACACTCATTCTCTTTTTTATCTCTTCAAAGCTAATTTCCTCACAAATATTACATCACCAAAAAAAAAGTCTTAGAACTGTTTCCTCTCTTTAGTAGTTTATCAAAAAGGGGAAGCAGCTTTCTSTGACGTGTATCCCAGTGTTTTTATACTGTCTTCCCATTTAGTTTTTTAAGCTCCTTAGGACATGAATTACTTCCTTATTTCTGTGTTGTTAGTGATGACCATGCTGTGGGAGCTGTGTACATGTTAGTGATAGCAGAGACCAATTATTTTGATATGCATGACTAGTTAATGAGAAAACATTAGTCATAATGACTATAGACTTGATCCTGAAATCTCTAATCAGTCAAAACACCCATTATCATCTCTATGACTGTATAAATGAATACAATCTAAATAGGGATATGAGTAGCCAACCTACTGTTTTCATTTGAACCGCATTTTCATATAGATTATACTGATTACTGAGTCTTTCCTATAACCACCTATTTAAAACAGGACACAGTTACAGGAAATCTTTCAACAGATTGAAAACTACCTAAAGTTAGCATTGTTTCAGATTCCATTATATTTACATTTAGACTAGTTGTAATTTGTAAAATGCAGRATGACTGCCAGAGACCTCAGACTATTTTAGCAATTTGCACCCACATAATGAAAAATACACAGTTAGAAGAGAATGAAAAAAAGAATATTTTCCCAACTGTGTTCACTTTAAGGACTCTGTATGATTCAACACAGCAGGAGGAAAAACATCTGAAATACAAACCCAGAAGGCTCAAACTAGTGAAAATATCTACATTAAACTAACAAAAAAAAAGTGTTTAGGTTGCACTTCTGGACCCCAAAAAAGATAAATTAGTTATAAGATCTCATTCACTTTGTAAAATACAACTGCTCTGTTCTGTCTTTAAACTTTTGTCCTTTAAGCACTTTTCTTTGTCTGCAAAGATTTCACAGAGCACATAGCTTTCCCCCTCAGTCCCATGTATGTGGATGCACATATTRATAAACTTTTCTATCTGTTCTAGATTAAAACTATTCTTTATGATGCTTATCTAATGTAGACCACACAAACAGTGTTTATTTAACAGCTGGAGTCATCTAAACTGGCTGTGATATATTCTCGTGAGAAAAACTGACATTTTTACGGTTTGATTCAATTAATCCTAAAGTAGATATAAAAACATAKAAACATGTCAGGTAAATTGTATCYAAAAGGGTCWCCTTCTCTCTSTTGTGGGGATTYAGARCCACAAKATGTGTAGAAATATCTACTTTGCAAACCTCTAAAATTAGGGAAGATGGACCTCAYTTGGTGATACCATGCAAAGGAACTCATGACTAAATGCTGAAGAATTCTGCAGTATGGGTAACAATATGAAACAGAACAAACCTGGAAAAAACTCAACAAACCAAGCAGAATTCTTTCTCTTGAGACTCAAATAGGACTTGCAGAATGTCTATGGATCTCAGGTATTAAAGTATATGGAATACAAAGATATTTAGAAAAAAAGAAGTGGACTTGTCACTGTGTACTAGGACTAAAAATTTAAGAAGAGTTGAAATTTGCCTGAAGAGGGTGTAATGCCCAAGAAGTGGAATATCAGAAATTAMTTGATAAAAACAATGGGGCACACTTCTTAACAGCTTTTCACTGAAAAGTTTTGTGTGAGAAAAAACAACCAGGAGACATCTATGAATTAAAAACCTGCTAAAAGCCCAGCATTTGATCTATCTTAAATTACTGGAATCCTGGATATTAGTATATCAGGCTTTCTCTTTCAATCATTATCATGAAATAATCACCTGCTTCACTTTTCTGAGCTCCAGTATCATTTACCTTACCTTTCTTTTATATTTCACCCAAATCCTTCATTATCTTGTTACCCATCTAACTTCTGTAATTACCTTTTCCCTGTCTCATTCCCTTTCCTGACCTCTATATAAGCTTCACCTTTCTCTTACTTCTCACAATATATCTTTCTCTCTTTCAGCTTGCTCTCTGATTTTCAGACAAAGGAGCAAAATTCAACATTAATGCTCACATTAACAATAAGGAGTGAAGGATTCAAAAAGAGAATAAAAAAGAAACAATTGTGATGATTCTGCCAGACAGAATAACATGGAATAAAAAAAAAAACCAAGCACAAAAAAACAACCAACCAACCAATGAATCACACAAGAGAACCCAAAAAAAACCCCCAGAAATTTCATGAAACTGCTGAAAGCTTGGCAAAAAATACATGGGAGAAAAACAATGTACAACAACAAAATGTTCAATACTTAAGAGTATCAAAAGGTCCCTCATAAAATCTACTTCTTGTGCATGAGAAAACCACTATGCAGCAGTCATAATATTCCCCACAAAGCTCCCTCCTGAGCTGCTTTTTACATCATTGAAGGGACCAAGTGTGACCTGTGGTGACAACTTGCTAGGTCTGGTTTATTTGCAGCTGAAGGCAGTAACTTTTGAGTTTAAGCCTAMGGATGTGAAGGGAAGTGAGGATGCTTCAGAAGTCTTTGTGGGTTGGACAGACCATGCAGTGTAGGCTTCAGTACGAGCAGCAAATACAGTTGACCACACTTTCAGCAGATAAACTAAGAAATGTTTAAAAAGTAAACCAGTGGTCATCAAGAAAGACCATAAGGACACATCAGGTCAGAAAAACAATATACAAGATCTACATCCAGACAAAGCACAYTTAAAAACATAGCCCAAGGATGCAACAAAAGAAAGGGCCTGAGCTTAAATGTAAGTCCTGGGCAGTGGGCCCACTGAGGATGTGTGAGGTGAAAACCTCTGACAAGGCTTCCAGCAGCACTTTCTCACACAGATCTTTTAATAAAARTCTAACCCAAGGTTACATAACTGCACATTTCATAACTGGCCTTTGACACAACTAGCTTAACACCCAAGGAGGAACGGAGGTTGAAGAAGTCAAAATAATGCCTATTCCTGCTAAGTTGCTTCTCTGTATTAGCTCCCTGATTACTTCCTGTGTCCAAAAAACCCAGGTCTGCTCAACTATGATTRCAATTCAAGCAATTACAACTATGAAAGGATGGAAACCAGCAGCAACATTCTGCTGTTAGCTTTGTTACAGTCTGTCACCCTAATAGATGAAATTCTGGAAARGTTTGGTTTTCAGAGCACTCAAGAWATACMTAATTAGGTAGCAAAGCTTATGGAAGATAATTGATTTATTCMAGGTACTAAAACTTTATCCTTGGAAGTGGTCAAGGCCTTCTTGGATGGGGCTTTGGTCAAACTGGTCATAGGGAAGGTGTCACTGCCCAYGGAAGGGGATTGGAACTAGTTGATTTCTAAGGACCGTTTCAATCCAAATAGTTCTATGATTAAAAAAAACCTTTCTCAGTAGTTTTTTAATAGAAATTATATTGTTACTGAAWAAATTCAAAATTCTCTTGTGTTCAAATACTTAGTTAAAAGGCAGGAAATAAAGTTCAGGAATAAAGGACCCGTTTTCTCAAAAGAAATTTGTTCCAGGACTTGAATATTCACCACCAGATRAACAGAAATGAACACTGAAGCAACAAAGTTTGCTAGTGAAATTATTTTTTTCCAAATAGTAAAAATTAAGGCCAACCAGAAAAAACACATTGAAGACTGCAGAATGCTGAATGAATAACAGGAAAATGAAAAATTAAATTCAYTGTAGATAAATGTGAGGTGATATACATGGAAAAAATAATTTTACCCCAACAGTGATGGTCTTGACCTGTTTTTATCACACAAAACCAGGATCTTAGGGGTATAATAGCTAGGCCTATGAAAATGTCAGCTCAATGCCCRTAGCAATCAAAAAAGTAAATTGAATGCTAGGAATTATTAAGAGAGGAATTGGGAAGGGAAAAAAACCTAACAAAAACAAATAAACAAAAAAAAAATCCCACCCCAGAAAACAATGTTGTATAAAAGCTGTAAAAATCCATTATGTGCTCCAATCTCAGTAGCAAATGCAATTCTATCTTTGCTTTGCATTCATAAATTCCACAGATACATCTTTCACAGGACTGCCCATTAATGTACAAAATAACTTATTAGTGCTTTTATTCTGACATTTCAGTGTGTCACAGAACGTTGCACAATAACAGTGTRCCACAGAAACTGTCTTTTCAAATGACCTGTGGTACTTTTTTTTCATTTTCAATGCCCTCTATGTCAGGCTCCTCACTCTGAAGTTCCCACAGAACTAGAATTTTAATGACAATTTACTTCTCTTAGAAATGAGAGTTGGAAAGTGGCTCAGGAAAGATGTATGTATGACTCAGTTGATATAATGATTTTCTCTACAAACAGAAAATACCACGACTAGCGCTTTTAAAATTGAACTGTTTAGTTTCTGAAATGTGCTATTTAATGACTTATTAATTAATGGCCTATTTAATAATACATAATATTTCAGGAGAAGTAATATTTTGAGGAAGTTTCTTAGCTGGTTTTACAAGTGTAAAGACATATATTGACAGTATTTCTCTTAAAGGTTCCATTGCAAAAATGGAAAAGATTGAGTGAAAATGACACTTTACCATGCTCTGTTATCTCAACATAATGGCRTGGTCATTGCATCAGTTTTATATAATGCAATACCACCACTATATYGAAAAGAGTAGGAATGATTTTTTAAAAAAGGTCAGCTTAGAATTTCACATACTCTATTTGCATATGCTCTAAACTGGAATGTTGGATATGCAGCAACACCCTTTTGCATTTAGAAGAYAGTTTTGAAAATACAAACCTAATTCAAGAGGTTTCTTTACCTCTTTAAACCATTGACCAAAAGGGTTTGGGAAGAAGGGAWGCAGCTTTTCCAGGTTATTAAAACCAGCCTAGGTATTTAAGCAATGGATTAAGCAATAAACAGCAGCTCTTTAAAGCAGTTCAGTTGTGGCACATACTAAGAACTAACTTCCTTCTGTAGAGGAAGGAAAAAACAGAACRAAGTATTTCAGGGAAAGAAGTAAAGACAGACAAAGAGAAAGACAATGCACTCTAAKCTCAGAGCTTAAACCTCAAAACTCCTCTAGCTCTGCTTTAACTAACAGAATTCCCCATCCACAGATTAGCTGAAAGGCAGCAAGATTCATCCCATTAAAGTTAAATGTGCAGAAAATGGAATCATAGTAACCCTCACTGACATGKTTACATGTACAGTCTGCTGAGCATCTATGTCTGTTATTTGATAAGAAATAATAGTTTCAGACTTTGAAACAGTGATACCAACTAATCCTATCCTTGCAACTCTTACAGGTGCCTCAGCACATCTAAAAATTCATCACAGAGAGATGATGGTACCTATGATCTAGGGATCCCCCTTGCTGTGCCAAGACACATAATTCTACACAGGAAATCTTTGAGCTTCAGCTCATGGCCTTTCCCTACTGAACTTCGGGGAGACCCTTTGGGGTGGCTCCAGCCAGATAAACCTGTTAGCTTGATCATCTTCATAAACAACAGGAAAACACACTTTGTTACCCAGAAGGAATCAAATGGCTTCTCTAGCAGAACCAATTAAGCTAATGTTGAAGTTTTAATGTAGATATCTGTCTCTTTAAATCTTAATTACCCCTTTTTCCTTTAATGTAAACCTATGATGAAGTGAGAATACAGTAATTTGTAGACCCTGTGAGCCTTCTCAGTAAGAGGTATTATCAATATACATATGGTTCATTTACCAATATGTTCTTTGATTCACTAGTTACTATATATTTTTATACTATATGTACAGTGTCTTCAAATGTGACATCGGTATTAAATGTTCATTGCATTTTAGAGACCAGATTGCACAGCAATTCTCTGCTCAAGATTAATTTAAACCAAATCCTGCTATCATTCTTCAACCTGTCAGTTTAGGAAACMACCCTCTGCCCCACATTAGCACTCCTACCACATGACCTGTAGACCTCCACTCCTCACCACCCATGTACAGCACAGAGCTTTAGCAGCTGCTTCTTACCCTACTCCCAATTAGTGTGACACCAAACCAGAGGCTGCCAGCTGAACTCTCAGTTGTTTCCCAGGGTGCCAATCAATTAAACAAATTGATTTTGTAGAATGGTTTTGTTGAAGTTAAACAGAAATGCTTAAAGACTATTCTGTACAACTTGAGATGTACTTCATACCTGTTAATCTCCACAAAAGCCTGTTCCACTCCTGCCACTTCACATGAACCYAAGAAAGCAGGTTTGTTGTTTTTCTATACAATGCTTTTCACAGTTTGACAAAGTTTTGAGCTGGAGTGGTTCGCCTTTCTAGCGTTGAATTCCCAACTCAGACTATAAAGTAGAAGACATTCCTGCAGGCTCTAAAGAGAAAAAGAGTTCATCCCAATGCCTCCCTACCTCCTTCATCAGTAAGCATTTGATCTCTAGTTGATTCTCTTGAAGAATTATGATAATCTAGAAAACAATCTAGGTATTATATCTACATCTCCAGTACTTAATGCAGATTCCTGTTCTACTATATACCTCTGCAGGAGGTAATCAACCTTGCAGTTCTGCCCTATTTATAGTATATTTATAAGCCATTTAGCCAGAGAAAGAGACTCCAGAGGGGGCAACAGGAGAATAGGGATAGCAAAATGAAATATGAAAGAGATTGTGCAGAAAAGCAGAATGTTGGATGTTTTTAGATGTGACAATGTTTCATTAAGATGTTTTATTTATCTACGTATAAATATGTGATCAGACACAGAACTTTATGGCTGGATAGCAGATATAAAGTGTGTTTTTCCACATTTACATGGCTAGATTTAGTGCACCTGAAAATTTTCTATTACAGATTAGGACAYCAAATGTTTAGGACTGGTAACATTTCTGTTTGAAACATATTTTTTACATTTCTATTCTACATGCTTCACAATGGTTAGAGTTATAAAGAAGACATTGCTCAAGCTGAGTCAAATATTAGCTCAGCTACGGCTCTCGTTATGTTCCCAACAAGTTAAAAATTACTGTGAAAAATGCTTTGGRGTTTAGAAACCAGTATAAGATGATCTATAGCTATTCATCACATTTTGGGAATCAAGAGGAATTAAAATATCCATAATCACTAATCTGCATCAAATCAGGAATTTAGATCTTAACATTTCACAGCTGAAGATAGTGGAGGTTTGTAGCAATGTATTTGCTTGTTAATATGAGTTAAGCTATTCTTTGTACCATCCAAACTCCCTGTGATGTTATCTGAACACCTACAGTTCTGTTACTCAAGCCTCAAGAATGCATCAAGGCCACTGAGAGAAAACAAGGCTAAAATAAGATTGAGAATCTTAGGAAACTAGCCATCAAGAATGTAAACTTGAGAGAGAATTAGGCTCAGCATGAGAATGAATTCTAACCAATTGGGTGCCCTAGGAGGTGCATGCCAGCCTCATGGACAGGCTGAGGTTCCAATCAAATAACGTGTGTGTGTGTGTGTCTATGCTATGCAGAAATCTATAACTGTCACTTACTGTAAACAATAAATAGCTTCTACAAAATCATATTGATTCAGAGTACAGAAGTCTGTGTTTTCCTGAAGAGGTTTTGCTATTTATTTCATTATTAGAATAAACACAATGTTTTTTTGAAGAGAACTAAAATTTGCTTGGGAAAAGTCCCTGATAATGGTTATCATGACCTTCTCCTGGCCATTTCTCCAGCACAGACTTCATTTAAAGCACTATTGATGTTTGATTCCGTTGCTCCAAAAATAATTAGTAGAGGCTAATTATTAGGGAAGAGTTGAAGTAGAAAAAAATTCAGTTGCCAAGTGATATRCCTTTAAATCAGAAACCAACTGTTGCCAGAGTTTTCTTCCAGTAATATATGCTGAGTATTAATTGAGTGACAAAGCTAAAGAGCACACTGTGGTGAACAAAAGGAGGAACTGTAGCTCCTGCTACTTTAGTTAGTCAGGTGAAATTTTGATCTTTTTTACAATTTTGGTTAAACCACCTTCATAGCAAAAAGGCAATAAGATTATGTCAGCCAACACTGAAAACCAGGATATCAGGGCTTATACTAAAATCCTTGACAAGTTGTGCTGTGTTGCAGGAAGCTGAGCATCAATGAGTACTATATGATGAACAGGCTCAGCTTGGAGCATGATGTCCTTCTGTTCCCTSACCCTGCACCTGAAGACCCATGTCCATATCCATATTTTTCTTTTTCTCTATTCCTGTCTTTTGACAGGTACATGTCAAGACCCACAGAAGTGACTGCTGCAGCAGCAGGGCATCATGAAAGCCTGGAAAGAGACTGATGGTGCTCAGCAAACGTGGCGGCTTTCAAGGACCCCTGGGGCACTTTGCTCCAGGATGCAGCTGCCAYCTTTGATATTTCAAGCTGTGTTTTSCTGAGTGGAAGGATAGCCAAAATATGAGCATAACTACATACATCTGTCTCTATATACATATCTCAAWCTCTACCACATGGGCTTGCATGGGCTTGCAGTGCAGTTGCAGATACTCTGCCCCAGAAATGCAGAAAACATTACAGGCAGACAGACTATCAAAACCTAATCTGAAGAATTCATCTGCAAATACCGGTTACAGCAGTAGTTGATTGTAACTGCTAATATATTAATAATATATAACTGAAAATATATTACATTTTTATCAGAGAATCTGTCATGTTCTCAAGGTAAGACCTAAGGCTGAATACTCACAGAGATGTCAACAGTACAGACAGGCTTGCAAGATACARTTTCAGGTGTATCAGTGCATATAAAGATTAATCTTTTTTTGAACTAGCACTTGAAAATGGTATTTTGAATTTTAAGATTGATGATTAAATAGGAACTTCCCAAGCCTGGACACCTAATAAARAAAATTGTGATTCTGAGACAGTAGYTGCACAAAAAATTGGTGCCACAGGGCATGTAATCTAGCTAAGAAATATTCCAGTTYCACTTGCAGGCCACTGTAGCATTCTGTCTCCTACGTGAAAGGCAGATCAAGGAAAAAATTTTCTTTGTTTATTTTCCTTTCATTTTGATAAYGTGATGCTTTGACCTATCTAAGTCAAACTTTCTGCCCAGTGCCAAGAGATCCCATAGAATAGCAACATTTCAGAAATTTGTAGAAAATATTTATCAATTACAAACAATGATAAATATTGCTAAATATACATCTTTCCTGTTCCAACTTAATAAAATCCCAGTTGCTGGGCATAATGTAGGCAGCGTACCAATGTGTAAGGAAGAAAAAGTTTTAAGCAAAAGGTTCAGTGTACCTCAGAGCAGRAGGAAAGAAGCCCTGCACTGAAGGGTTTTTGGAAATCCACATAAAGCTGAGAGAGAATCTCAGTTTCTATGATTAAGTATTCTCTAAAAAAAGAAAGAAGCAAACAAACACAAAGACAACAAAACAGAGGCACAAAGAATTAATAAAACAAACTGAAATYGCAGTTGGCAGTCTGTGAAGAGAATTGTGAATGGACATGAAGGTCACTACCTTGGCACTGCTAACAATGGTCACTCATGTAGTGGTGAAAATGTGAAATTTTCACCAAAACAAAGTTGATAATAAAATCCTAAAGACTTTTGGTACAGCAATGCAGGAGCATGCACTGACTTTARTTCTGCTTTTCTGTGAATAGGAAATAGAACTTCTGACTTCATTGTCTATTTTTCTACAATGACCACTTTCCCTAAAAAAAACCCAAAAAACAACCCCACCCCCCAAAAAAAAACCCCAAAACAAAACAAGAAAACCCCACCAAACCAAAACCAGAGAATCTGTCTTCCTCTTCCAAATACAATGATCTTTTCCTTTCACAGAAGTTCAAATTTAGTCCCCCTTAAACGATTTGTATTTATAAGGAGAAAGCAGGGTGTGTTATGCAAAGCTATTTTTCCACCTTCCACTATCAAAAGAATGTCTTAATCTCTTCTATGTAAAATTTCTGTAGATCAAGCCTTTTTAATAGGYCTGTTCTCCCAGTGTCCTTACTGTGTGCACAGAGTTCCCAATGATATTAATGAATATTGAGCACATCCTGAGCAGAGATTTTGGATCCTGTCATTTTGTGTGCTAAGAGCTCATAACAGAGACCATGTAGTGCAAGCACTAAGCTGCACAGTGGCAGCAGCTACTGCTTTTTTAAATGAACTTTAGGCATTCTTAGAATGCCATGAGATAAAGCCCTGGAGGAAAGAGGGGAACAAGAAAACTGGTTAATATTCAAGGATCTCCTCTTCCAAGATTAGGAGCGATGCATCACAACACAGACGAAGTCAGGAGGCCTGCATGGATGAATATGGAGCTCTTGGACAAACTGAAACACAAAAYGGAAGCAAGGACAGGAAGCCYTGGAGGAATATACAGAGGTTGTTCMAGCAGCCAGGGATCAGGTCAGGACAGCTGAAGCCCTGATAGAATWAAATGTGTTCAGGAACATCAAGGACAACAAGAAAAGATTCTATAGGTAGGTCAGTGATAAAAGGAAGAGTAGRGAAAATGTGGGCCTGCTCAAAAAATAAACAGTAGAACTGGTTACCCRGGACATGGAGAAGACTCAGTCTTTAYCAGTAAGTGCTCCAGAGGCACTGCCCATGTAGCAGAAGGCAAAGGCATGGATAGSTAGAATGAAGAAATGTCCAGGTGGAGACCAGTGACAAGTGGTGTTTGTTCCCCATGGGAACAAACATGTTGTTGGCAACACGGACAATGGTGCAGTGCTGCGGTGCAGTCAAGATACTGGAGGGAAGAGATCCCATCCAGAGGGACCCTGACACTTGAGAGATGGGCCTACACAAACTTCTTCAAGTTCAACAAGGCCAAGTGCAAGGTCCTGCATGTGTCAGAGCAATCCCAAGCACAATCCCAAGCACAAAGGCTGGGCATGGGTTGAAAATGGGTTGAGAACAGGCCTGAGGAGAAGGACTTGGGGGCACTGGTGGATGAGAAGACGACCTGCAGCATGTGTTCACAGCCCAGAAAGCCACCTCTGTCCTGTGCTGCATCAAGAGAACCATGGCCAGAAGGGCAAGGGAGGTRATCCCTTGYACTCTCAWGAGACCCCACCTSGAGTCATATATCCARTTCTGKAGYCCCCAACAAGAGGACAGGGATGTGTTGGAGTGGATCCAAAAGGCTGAGGAGATATCAGAGGTMTGGAGCMCCTCTCCTGTAAAGAGAAGCTGAGAGAGTTGARGTTGTTCTGCCCAGAGATGGGAAGGCTTATAGCAGCATTCTCATACCTAAAGGGAACTAAAAGCCAGCTGGGGAGGGAGTTTTTGCAAGGGGAGAATGGCTGTAAAATAACAAGGGGTAGGTTTACGTTGGATATAAGAAAGTTCTTTACTGTGAGGGTGGTGAGGCACTGGCAGTTTGGATGGAGCTTTGAGCAACCTGATCTAGTGAAAGGTATCCATGGCAGAGGGGTTGGAACTAGATCATCTTTAATGTCCCTCCCAACTGAAACTATTCTAGGATTTTATGAATTTTACTTGTTCTTCATAATTGAACTCTTCCTGTCAAAAAATAACCACMCTAAAATTCTATCTATATCAAGATTTTTACACGTAAGAGATGTTTCCTAAGTGTTACTTTCCTATTTTCCAGGCAGCATCAGTAATAAATTCATGCCAACAATTATTCTGGAAAACATAAAATGCATAGTTTTGTGTAATCAGTACAGAACATTTTCCACCTACAAATATCACCTCCTGCTGGTGGTATAAAAATGCAAGTGATGCACTTGCAAATGAAAGTCCATCCATGTTATCCCCCCCCATAAACAATCAAAATACATTCTGAGAACACAGCTCTGTTCCACCCCACTGCTTGACACAGGGGAGTCAGCAAACGCTACTGTTCAATTAACATGGAAGGGCCTTTAAAAACAATAAAGTAATTAGACACGTTCATGAGAGATAATTATGTCATGAAAAGATAAGCATTCCCGGAAGAGCTTCAACCTCTATTAGAAAAGAGCATTTTTTACATTTTTCCTTTCAAATTAATTTCACAGACATGCAAGGTGTGATGGGAAAAYGGCACCATTCTCATCAGTGTTAAAAGCATATGATATGAATGAGGTCTCCAGCATGGCACTGGCTGCAATAAATTATCAAGTGTGCGTTCTGTTTTCTGAAATGGGCTCAATTTATCATTTTATTGAAAAGGTTCCATTATGCTAATGTCTTATAAAATCACTTTCTGCTGTTGCTAGAAGGTGAAGAGGGGATATCAATTTTTATATATAGAATTTGGAAGTATTGCAGCGGTGAATTGTCAAGGGTTAATAACCCTCACAGAAGATAAAATGTACATAAGAGCAAACTTCCAAGGACTTTGTAATGACAAATTTTCATAACCCTACTGGAAGCAGAATTGTTTTCTTAAGCTTAACTTTCCTTAAAGAAATGTTGACAGAATTAGCAATACTTAATTTCTGGGCTGAAAAATCTCCCTTCTCTTCCCCAATTAACCCTTGAGTTGACTCTGGAGACTGTTTTTTTTCCACTTAAGATCAGAATAGAAAATACCATTACCATTATTGTCAATTTACCCAGATAACAAGTATGAAGGCTAGTCAGACAGGGGTACATGGGTGATTATTTGAAAAGGGGAATACTCCTTCTCTCAATAGAACTTTCTCTAATAAGAACACTTTTATTCTTTTGAATTATTGTATACAAAACAGGAAATTACTGAAAGAAGAGGACTTGATTTTGATAGGCGGTATGTTTGATCTTGCATAATAGCAATTCTGTGGTTTTGTGGTTTGTATCCAAAAAACCYCTTTTTTGCTGTTTATCAAAAAACCAGAGTACTGTTTCAGAAACATTATCCTATTTTTAACAGGCAGCATTTTCCTAGGGGCATGCCTTCCCTACCTCTGAACAAACTCACAGAGCATAATCCAAGAAAGTACAGCATCAAGTGGGATAATTTAATATATGCTGACATTAACAAGCTGCCCAGGGAAGGATTTGAGTCACCATTCCTAGAGGTAATTAAAGTTCTGATGTGGCACTTAGGGACATAGTTTAGTGGTGGACTTGGTAGTGATGTGTTAACCTTTGGACTCAATGACCTTAAGGTTTCTTCCAACCTAAACAATTCTATGATTCTGTGACAGCAATATATTTTAGCAGTTGAAAACAAGTGGATCTAGAGCACTCTAACCACTATCTCATCGGACCATCAATAAAAGCCCTTCTGGATGTCACAGCTTCAAACAAGGATCACAGTTCAACAACTTCTGTCATACAAYATTTACCAAAAAGCTTGGGAACTCAAAAATTTTGAAAAAATTCTCATTCAATATAAAGGAAATATTTAGTGCAATTGAGTTAAAATTAAATCCAGTGTCTCTTTACACTATGTAAATGTTATTGCCATACTCTTCAATTAATACACATGGATTATTAGACCTGAGATGCACATACTTAAAAGATGGTTATTTCTGAAAAACATGTTCTAACACTGTGACAATCTAGTCAGGCACAATGTGTAACCATTTTGCATCAAGTATGTGRGCAATGTGACTACCAAAGGAACAAAGAGGTGTGTGGTTGCACACATCTTTGTCTCAGGAGGCATCCACATGACAAAAGYTTGTAAAACGAAACAAAACATGTCTGAGGGACTGCAAATGGGTAGAACATCTCCCAGGTATGGAACACCCATGGAAGGTAGCTGGCAAAACAAAAAACAATGGAAGCAGAGAACAGAACAAAGCCAATTGAGGACAGGGACAAGTGGTATAAAACTACCACRTAAGAAGGGTAAAAACTGAGAGGAAGACAAGTGCTTTAGTCCCAGTTTCTCTTTTAAGAGACCTCTCAGGCCCAATGAACTCAACTTTTTTGACCACAACRCATCACTGCAATGAACATGGCATCAGGTAATGGCATTGTACACTGTCAGCAAATTTAAGATAAAGGTCTARCAGTGAAAGTCTAACAGCTTCCTGTATGTAATGAATGCAGTGATAGCAATTAACAACGTGCCAGACCTAACCACTAGAACATAGAGATCTGTCAAGGCAGGAATTTTGTAAAAATTTGGTTTGAACTTTAAAACAGAATTGTACATACAGTAAATTTACAGTGTGTAATGAAGACAAATGTAGCTTTGATTCCCAGATTATTTGTTAAAATCAGGACTAGTATATTATTTCTGAGTTGGCATTTTATTCTGCATTTCTTAAAAAGGTAAATTAATACCTTCCCTTTTCTGGGTGTAGATTGATCCTCAAATTAGAATTGCATTTAATATTTAAAAGTTTGTAAAATAGTATGGTATAAAAAAATCCGAATCAAATATAGCCTAAATCATAACATGCTGCTTGATGAATTTTCATTTAAATTAAAAGCAGTTTAATCCTAATACAAAAGTAAACTGTCAGGGCACCAAATCCAAAAATAAATAGTAACCTAACTAGTTACTTGAATATGTCTGCTGAAARAATACATAGGTTGCATATTAAGCAACTTACTACCTTTTCTTGTAGAGCAGTATGAATCTCATACATAAGATCTCATTCATATGTGAAAGAGGACTATCATGAGAATCATGTGACCACCAGGACATGYTGTATTAATATTTCAACAAATTTAAGAAAGGTCAGTGTAAGCACTCTGGTAAATGTTTTTAGAACAAAATTTTGATAACTCTAGGAAAAGGGCCTAATTGCTTAATGTAAATTGCACAGAATACTGATTTTCCTTCTCCAAACTACTGATTTACAGTACCATGGACATAAGGTATATTTAATTAATGAATGTTATAATTTAGCCACAATTGGTTTGTACATATGCTAAAGAAAAACAAAATCTTTATACTGATTACTTTCCTTCGAAGAAAAATGCAGTTAAGTGACACGAGACATTTTAGGAATCATTTTTTATCTCTTTTAAGGGAATAGTAAATTCTTAGACATTTGGATTTGTAATACAGAAAACCAATATTAGGTCAGAGCTTCWTGTTTCTGAGTGACAACAAAAATGKTTTTTTTCCACACTGGAAGCCATCTTGAATGGATGAGTGCTCACCTTTTGATGAAATTCTCAAAAGGGGATAAGAAATAGCTACAGTTGTTCTCAGCTCAGGACTGGGYAGTGGTACTSAGCCTAACATCACATGCAAATGGGGAGGTAGATGTACACCATAACCCTGCCCAACCTGGATCTAATTTGAGATTATAAGGTCTATAAAACTATGAAATCATTTTACAATATTTCAGGAGTTTAGACTACTCATTTACTTCAAACAGATTTGACACAAAAATTCTTATCCTTTTAGGTTTTTTGAGTAAAAGAATTATAATAAAGCATAATATGAATTACAGGGCACAGRAATTTTTACCATACAGTCATCAGAATACTATTCAAAAATTATTTGTACAATGTCAGCAATTTCCATGGTTAACTGATATGGGTTTTTTTATTCATCAGTGTTTCCCTCAGAAGTATGCACAGATCTGACCAGCCACACCCCAAATTGGGGCTTTCCCTTCTAAGTATTTTTTACTATCTCTCTCATGGAATCAGASTCTACATGGAATGGGCACCACTTCATCACTTCATGCATCACTTACAATACTGAGGCCTTGGTAATGCCAGTTTCATCTGCCTTAACTGATACTTGTATTATTTGGTAAGACAAGAAGTTCTAACATATATTAAGTCTTAGTAAAGCATTTCCTAACTAGATGGAAAACAATCCATCTCTCTTTTTGCTAGCATTTACAGATTGGCACACCTAAGTCAGTATATATCAGTACTTTATTAATTCCTCTATGAACAGATCAACATGGAAAGATAAGGAAACAGAGATGCCTTACATGCAAACACTTGTAAAASTCTACCTAAAGAAGCTCAGGATTTTTTTTTTTTTTGGAACTGACCAGATGAACATTTATTTAAAAGTTGAAAATAAAAAGTACCTAAGTAATGGTGACCACATYTACTTGATTCAGGCAAAATAATAAATCAGCTGATAATTAATTAACCTGGGAATTACATAAGTAACAGCATTCATGTCAGCTTACATGAAACAAATTCTGCTGAATTATTTTTTTCATATTACAAGTTTGCCTGATATCAGTCAAACATTTAAAAAGGGGAGGGAATGGGGTTCTGCAGTCTGACTTCCTGCCTAGCACYATCCAAACTACTTATAGATTGAATTCCTATCTTCCTGTTTCAGAAAGAAATGTTCCATGTTTTTTAATGGACAAATATGGAGAATTCTTATAAGCTAGGATAACTTGCATTGGTGGTTGATYTTCTGGCAAGTTAAAATCCATGTGTGGTATTTGTATTTGCTGGCTTGCACTTGCTAGACAATGAGAGCTAAAATCTTAAGATAACCGTAAGATCTAATATTGCAACATTAGCAAATTTCCAATCCACAGATGCCAAAACAAATATAAACTAATCATAATGTGTACTTTTGTAGGGTTCTCATGACTCTCCTGAACCTTCTAACAATTTAGACATCAAAACAGTTTGCTATGCTAGTTTTAGCTATCCAAGTGTCAAAAGCAGAGAAAAAACATATTCTMCACTCTGTTTTCTGTTTATAYTTCCAAATATTCTAYTGACATTCTTGAATCTGAAATCATGATGCATTCTCATATTCAGCAAATGAGTCATACAAACCCTTATGTTTTAGAGATTCATTGCTTTTCWGGTAGAAATCAGAGARTCATAGAATWGTTAAGGTTAGAAAAGACCTCYAAGGTCATTGAGTCCAACCATTATCCCCTCATCTCATACCTGTATCTACTGATCTGCAATCATTATGGAACATAGTTTCATTAGGAGCAAATGATACCCTTGGTGGAGACACACTGCCAGCCATGAGGGTTTTTGTCTCAACTGCAGCAGTTCCTACTACCTAAAGACATTGCTTATGTAATAGCAGTACAGCATAACAAGAGTTGCCTCTTTCCTGGGTTGTTTGGTAAAATTTTACATTTTGGCCTCTAAGCATTCACGTAAATATTTCAAAAATACAAATTTTGCAGTCAAATGCTGCAAAAGCTTCTGTGAGAAGCTCTCATGATGTGAAAATTACCACAAACCTTTTTCCTCAAAATTCAAAAGAGGGAAAATAAAACAAAATCAGGGCAGGAACATGGGGTCAGCATAACAAATAAAAATAACTTAGGCTTCAGAAAGACTTAAAGTCCCAGTGCTTACAGCTACAAGTATGGAACAGCTGYGCCGCATGTCAGAATAAACATTAATCAATTAATTAGACTTTTGCCTCTAAATTGWATGATTAAATTTGCCACCTACTACRCTACTGTAGACTGATCACCATAACCATTCATCTCCTAAAACAGCTTGGTAAGTATAATTTCAACTATCAGTGATGGTAACCTGCTTTCCTCAGCTACGCATTCCCACTACTATTAGTAATTTCATTCATGCCAAAGGAAAATCTTGCTATACAGTAAACTTTACTGCAAAACTGATTTTCTTTTCT